>WBNO01013565.1:0-52982 GCA_013400575.1 Peucedramus taeniatus
GGGCCCTGTGCCGTACAGCATGGCGGCGCTGTGGCGGCGGGGGCGTCCCCCGGCAGTATCGGGGCTGTGCCGTACGCTCCGAACGCTCTCAGGTACGCGGTACCCGCGGGGCTCGGGCCCGGCAGCTGCCGCGCATTCGCCGCTCCCCGCGGGAAGCGGCTGCCCGCGCCTTCCGACACCCAACGCGCCCGGGGAAGGTTCCCCAAGCCTTTCCCACCACCCGTAGATCACAGACTCGAGCGGCTGCTGTGGGGACCGGGCCGCCTCTCCGTTCTACCCCGAGGCGGCGCGGGCGGGGCCGCCTCCATCCGTGAGGGCTCTGGCAGCCACCGCCGCGCCCGGTGCTCCTGCGGAGCCCGTCCCTCGGCCCCGGAGCGCTGAGGGACCCCCGCGTTTAGAGGACGGTGCAGCGGGGTGAGGGCTCGCAGCGGGGAGCTTTCCTGCGGAATTAGCGCCAAAGGGTAGCAGCCCTCCCAGCCCGCTCGGCAATTCCAGGGGAAGCCCCCCCCGCCCGCGCTCGGATGCTGCGTGGGCTCGGTGCCCGCCCTGCCCGTGGCGGCTCCGAAAGCGGCAGCGACCCTGTACCCTCACTAGAAGGAGTCATCGCTCACCTGCGGCTGCTCTCGCCGCCTCACGCCGCGCCGGGAGCCGGGGCTGGCTTGCGCCGAGGCCGCTCTGTGCCGAGGCCGAGGTGGCAGCAGGGGCCAGCTTCACTCTGACCGCATCCCCCGCCCCGGCAAGGCACACACGGCATATAAAGCTTTGAGTCCCATAAGGTGACCCCGCGGAAAAATATCTGCGTAGACCTTGCTGCTGGTAATTCTGAGATAGAGATCTGTACTGGATCTCAGTTGCATTGTGTAAAAATGCATGAGCCTCTCCCAAGAGAGGGACATTGTGTAAAAATTTAATCTATTGTCTCACTTTGTTTGAAGTGCTTAATTTTCTGTATTTCATTCACAAAACCAGAGTAAATAGCTTAATGAATAAACCACAACGCTAGAGTGAAGTGAGGAAAACCCAAATCAGCAATAACCAATTGTAAAATCAGGTGTACTCTAATGCTGTCCTTCTTACGTACCTCTCCCATCTTCCTGGTCTGTTTCTGTTTCTTCTTTTTTCCACGTCCTCTTCACAGAAAAGAATGAGTATGATCTTCTGGTCATTGGTGGAGGGTCTGGAGGCCTTGCTTGTGCAAAAGAAGGTTTGTATGCATAAATAACTAACAGAAGTTTTGGTTTAACTTCATCGGGGTGTAGGGAAGCTAAGGGAAGTGTTGCTGATAATCTGAAAGCTTTTTAAGAAGCATACTATGCTAGTATGTGTAACTGCACATTAATCATTAACTTAGCTCCATATGGTTAATCTGCAAATTGATTCACACCCTCAGGTAGTGTGATGTTGTTTGGCTTTCCCCTTAACCTTTAAAAAATATTTCTTCTTTTGTTATGGGAAAAACTAATAAGCTTTCATTTCACTGCTGTAAAAGTATTCAGAGTACCTCCATAGATACTGTATTTTTTTAAAATACCATTTCTTATTTATATGTTAAAACAACAATCCCTTCAGACTGTTTCCAAGAACTAACTGCTGTAGAGAACCTTGCCCCTTTGTATCTCAGGGTAGCACGTTTTGACAACCCACGGCGTTTTTAAACATCTCATTTGAGGTCAAATTGCATTTTTAGGGTCAGTGGAAGCTGGAGGCCCCAGTCTGGGTTATTACGAATCTTCCAGAGAATTTGCTGACTACATAGACAGGTTGGGTCTCTGGTCTGGTATCTTGAGTTAGACAGGAAAAAACACCAGCTGTCATCTCCCATATTTTATCTGTGTCTGTGCTACTAAAAATGTTTATGTTTGTGTACGTCTCCTTCCTCTAAATACCTTGCTTCTTTGTTTTAAAGCTGCTCAGTTTGGAAGAAAAGTGGCTGTTCTGGATTATGTTGAACCTTCCCCACAAGGTATGGAAGAGAAATACTTGGGTAATAATTGGAAATTCATATCATTCAGTTGCTCAGGTGAGCAGGTTGCTGCAGACAGCAGTGTCCAAAGCCACACTGCCTTTTTTGCTTGGAGTGGAAGTCCTTAAGCCCAGCTTGTGCCATGGCTCATTCTCTCCAAGATGAACCAGCTGTGCCTGCTCCCCTGCACATTAAGCTTGTTAGCAGTGCTTGATGCTACCATTTATAGTACACTTTGGATTTAAATAAGTGAGAATATTCTCTCTGTCAAAATGTTATTTACAATTTCTAAAAATTACGAATTGTGTCATGTTGAAGCTCCTCGTGTATAATGCATAAAATGAGATCTGCAAATGTAAATGCTTAGTTACTGAATCTTTGAGCTCTGAGAAAAATCTTGAGATGGTTTGAATTTTAGAAGAAAAATATACAGAGATGTATATTTGTACGCATTTGTTTTTTATCAAATAAATAAGCAGAAAGAAAATGATAAACTGATCTGTAAGGGGCAGTAAGCTGTGTTGTTACAGAATTTTTTACTTCCCATGTACCCAACTGCATTATTACACTAATCTGATGCATTTACTTTTTTTTTCTTCCTTTTTTTTTTCCCCAAGGAACCACATGGGGACTCGGTGGAACTTGTGTCAATGTTGGCTGCATTCCTAAAAAGCTTATGCATCAAGCAGCCCTTTTAGGGAGTGCCCTTAAAGATGCCCAACACTATGGCTGGAATATATCCCAACCTGTTCATCATACCTGGTAATGACTGTTGCCTATCTCCATTCCTATGTGCTGCAAATGCATAACAATAGCCTTTTCCCAGTTAGTGTTTATTATGGGACAGTTAGGGAAGTGAATTTTGCATGTTAAAGTTTAGCCTAGTACTTGTTAAAGAACAGAACTAGTTACTGGTTTCTCAGGGCAGAAATTACGTTGATTTGGGCTTGATAATTAGCTTTTACAACAAAAAATACTGTGGTTCATTCCTCATTTTCAGCAGTTGCCTATATCTTTGTGTTGTATAACCTGAATTTGTAATATGATGACTTCATGTTCACTTTCTTGTTTTGCAACAGGTCTGTGATGGCACAAGGTGTTCAGAATTATGTGAAATCCTTGAACTGGGGACACAGAGTGCAACTACAAGAAAAGTAAATAAGACTTTGAAGTTGGTCTTTCTTCCCACAGTCAAGGAGGTGCTCTTGCCCTTGTAGAACTGCAGAATTGCCTTTAAAGTTTCGATCTAGGGCTAATATTTCGAGTCTGTAAGTCCTTTCTTCTGGGGTCTGTAAGTGCCTTTGTTAATGTAGGTGGTCTCTTCCTCTCCCATTTTCCTTTTTGGTGAGATAGTGGTTGACACTGACCATATACAAAAACTTTCTAGCAGTGTAGTGCTGCTCTCTTTAGTCTGGAGAGGTTTTGCATTAATATGAAGTGGTCAAGGTTTCTTAAGATACTTTTATCTCGTCCAGCAAAATTTCTATGCCATACAAGCCCACAGCTAACACTATGCTAGAGCAGCAGATTATTCTTTGCTTTCAGTGCAGAAATGGTTCCAAGTTTTTCAGTGTGCTGTTCCTTTTATAGAGAAATTTTAATAGAAAATTTAACAGATTCTAGTCTTGTTACTCCTGCTGAGTCACTTTTGTATGTTCTCAAATGAGCATGGTATCAGAAATGCTATAGATAATACTAGTAATGCTATGGCTAACAGAAAATGTCTTTTTTGAAGAGGTCAATAACCTGATCTCAAAGTTTGTTAGAAGGTTAGTTACTTTTCTGTATAGAGGAGTTAAGTGTGGCAAATTATGATAGAACTGCAAACAGTCCTGTGAAATGAGATTCCTTCCTTTTACTGCTCTATGCCTGTTTGCTACCCTTTTTAGCACTTAAATACAGAAAAAGTAGTTGATTGTATTTTATACCTATTCTTGTTAAGTGTGCATTGCTGATGCTGTTTTCTTCTAAACAGGAAGGTGAAATATTTCAACATAAAAGGAAGTTTTTCTGATCCACATACAGTCCGTGGTTTAACAAAAGCAGGTAAAGAGGTGAGCTGCTGTGCTGATTTCTGCAGTGTTGTTCACTTTGAACATTTCAGGTGGTCTGTGAGCAAGATTGTCATTTTGCAAATTGCTTGAGTTATTCAGTATTGTTTTAGTGAGTGAGATCTGCATTTTCCACTAAGAGAAGTTGTTTATGAACTTGACTAGTGCCTGCTGAGTCCCTGGCCTGGCCTGTTAGATGCTATTGCTTTTTTCTGCTGGTGGAAATGCTGAGACAAAAGATTTTTGTTTGATTTTGTCAGTCACGCTGATGTTTACAGAACTGTAGGTTCTGAGAATTAGGTTGCTCTGAGCTGTTTCCCTCCTTCAGGTGATTTGTAGGGGTGATTAACTCTGTAATACCAAATTCTGTGTGTGGGAGGCAATTAGTGTGACTGCACAGCTGGGTCACATAACAGAATGGTGGCCATTGCTGCGTATTTAACAAGGCCTGAACATGCCTTTTTAACACCTTTTTGAGGGTAATTGTTTAATGTTAGTGATGAATATCAGCTTGAATATCAGGTTTTTGGGGGTAGGTGCCTAGGATTTTCTAGAAACATTCTCCTTTTGAGGTAGTTTAACTCCCAGCCTGAGACAGAATTTACTGCTATAATCTCTGTGCATTTTATCCAGACAAGAAATTGATTTTAAAAGTGTCATTTGTGCATAACTATTGCTTCCAAGTAGTCATCAGAATCTTGTGTAGTGTAAGAACAATTGCACAGTTAATATAAAAACAAAACCTAGTAGAGAATGGGTAAGAGGAATTCTGCAGATACTAGTTTATCTCCATCCTTTTTTAATGCATTGCTGATTATTATGTCATATATATAGCAGACAGTAGTGCCAGTTTTCTCATTGATCACTCATTTGTACATAGATGAAATTCAAAGACAGATAAAAGGATTACAAATGCTTGATTTTGATGTTTCATTTTTGTTTGTAGACTGTTGTTACTGCAGATAATATTGTCATTGCTACTGGAGGAAGACCGAAATACCCTACGCATGTAAGTTACCCTTCCATTTGACAACTCCAGTGCTTTGCTGAGATGCAGAACACAGTGAAAGAGGACAAAGAATCTAAAAATAAAGCAACATATGAGAGATCTTTGTACTTGTGTTACACAGAAAAATGTCTTTATATAAAGGATGGCTTTTTAGAAAAACATTTCCGTAGACAACAATTTGCTCTGATTCGGTGTGTTAGCATTGCTCAGAGCTGTAGGATAATTCAGGCTGGAAGTCAGCAGCCCCAGATATATTCCCTTTGGTCTGTACTTCAGCTAACGCAGCCCAAATTGCTATTAGCTTTTATTGCTGAGAGGATTTGCATTATAGATTCACCTGTGTGATCATAGGTTGCAGGTGCACTGGAGTATGGAATCACAAGTGATGATCTGTTCTGGTTAAAGAAATCTCCTGGAAAAACGTAAGTTACCTTACCATGGCTGTAATAGATGTTGGCATTCCTACCTTTTCTATATGGCAAGGTGAAATATGTTCAAAATTGCCTTGTACACCAATGTTTTTTCTGTTTTCCTTCTGAAAATGTGCTTTGCGATGCAGCAATATCATACTACCAAACTTCATTAGTAACTGATAGATCTTCCCCCTCCTCCTCTTATGAAATTCCCTTCTAAAATCAAATTAAATACACGCTTTCACCGTGTTAGGTTGTGTAGTAGCAATTACACCCCAAGTCACAAGAGGGCAGCATGAACTCACCCGGGGGCTGCTCAGTCCCCGTTCCTCGATTAGGGGAGAAACTCCAACATAATTTTGCATCCTCCTAAGTTGTGGCAGTTCTGATAAGAAAAGAAAATATGAAGAGAAATTTGGGTTACTTTTGCTTTGGAAGCTATGGTTTAACTGAAATATTAAAACAATAAAAAGTTTTAATGAAAATACTAAAATGCCAAGTTTTTTTTACAGCACATGGCACAGTAAGATTCTGAGTCAACACTGCACTACAGAGCAATTTCCTGATGAAGATAATTGTGATAGGAAATGCAGATTTACTGGCCTGAAAGTCAGATAATGCTATCTTTTTGTCTTTTTTATTGAACAATTCTAGAAAAAACAAGAGACTTCGAACTAAAATACTGGTGTTTGTGCAAAAAAACATAGTTGCCATTCATAGCAATGACTTCCTGCTATAAAAAATGCACTGTGTTAAGCTAAACTACCAATAGACAAATGAGGCTTTTTGGTACAGTTTTAGAAAGAAAGTAAATTTGTTGTTGTTTGTTGTGTATCAGTCACCTCTTGAATTTTGAAGGCATAATTTATGCAAGGAAATTGTTTTTAAGAAAAGCAACATCCACTCCCCCTCCCCAAAAAAAACAACCAATCAAAAAAAAAAAAAAAAAAAAACAAAAAACAACAACAACAAAAAAAAAAACTACCAAAAGAAAAACCAACCAAAATATTAGATTTATCCTTGTAAGATGTCTCTGTGAAAATGTGGCTCTTGTCCAGTTGCTGCTAATGCAAGTTGTAACAGTGTAATGTGGGAGTCTAGTGTTTATATGTTGCATTCCAGAGATTTAGTCAAAATAAGCCTGCAGGGGCTACAGTAGCATTTCTGTGCTTTATCAGGCTGTGTCTTAGCAAATGAAGGAGGGAGTTGTTAAAGGTTTGTTTCTGTCGGATTTGTTTCTGTTATAAATATTCCCAAGGTTCAGTTTAACACCTTTTGTTTTTAGTCTGAGCTGTGTTGTAGTTATTCTTTCTTTTCTCCCTCTCCAAATGTACATATCTCAGCTACAAATTGCATGCCTGGAGGTTATAGAACTGTCAGTCCTGCAGTTATTCTTTTTTTCTTTTAAGTAAACCATTAACCAACTTAGAAGTCCCATAGATATACAAACATGGGGAAGAAACTCACTACTGAGATTAAGGGTTTTGGCAGCGTGAGTTAGAAGAGATGCCTTGCAATGTGTTGAGAATGAGTAAGAAATTGAGCAGGTGTGAACAAGGTTAGGTTCTGCTTTCCTAACTTTTCTTTTAGACACTGACAATGCCCACAAACCCCCTATTTTTTACAAGAAAGTGTGAATAATGTGGGGCTCATGCTATGAATAAGTGCCAGCTGACATCTATTTTTCACTAATGAAAAAGAAGAGCAAACAGATGCCTAAATTACAGAAATTCTCATTCCTTTCCCTGTGAATCTCCAGTATATATTTCTTTATGGGCAGTATGTGGCTTTTTGCACTACTTCCCAGGAGCTGCATGCTAATGAAGGTGTGATCATTCATTCACAGATGAATCAGATGCCCTAATGCTGGAAAAATTATTTCCCATTATGCTAAATTGTTTGCCAAACATAAATCCCAGACTAGCAGATTTTAATCGCTTTTACTCAATCTATTCTCTGTACACCTTCAGAAGTTGTGTGTTTTTATTGTAGGATAGAGAGATGTTATCTGGAGCCTTTTGTAAGAAAACATGTGTTGTACTGACTGTGCAGTCCCTGGGGCTTACAGAGCTGCAGCCTCCATGTCTGCACTCCTCAGAAGTTTAAAAGCATTGCTGTTACAACTGGGAGATGCTGCAGATTGGTTTAGGGTAAGGCATAGGCCACAAGTCCATTCCAAAACCTAACAAAATACTTTGTTGTCAGTGGAAATACTGTGTGGGATGCCATCTCCAAACTGTGAGATTTTAACAAGTCTGTATAAGACATAAAGAGCTAAGGAGTGCAAGTGCAGCCTGTCCAGCTGAGTGTTAATGGCTGCCTGGCTGGAGCTGCTTTTACCTGCAGAACAGGGACTGAGCATTCTGCTTTTTGTACCCAGCAAATGTAGGGAACTCAGGATGTGGTCAGGAGAGAGAGGAACTGCTGCAGTGTAGGGATCAACTGGGGACAGAGATGGAAACTGCTGTGCTGGAGAGCTGATACACCTCATAAATTGCAAGTGTTGATGGACAATTTCAATTATATTCTTGATTGAAAGGGTGTGAAATATTGGGAGAAGTGGGAGCTGAGGTTTTATTTAAGAACTAAAATGGATATATTTGGTAAATACCAGTCTAAGTAAATCTATTAAACCCATTTTCTATAATATTGTACACAAATGTTTGAAGACAGGAAGGGCAAATATTTGGCATTTGGAAAAACACAACTATTAAAAAGCAGATGGTTATAAATCAAAATGAAATTTAGCAGTTAATAAAATCTTCGTTGGGAACTGTAATCTACTTTATAGGAAGACATAATCTAATTGATAGACCATCCCTATGTGTTGAAAGATGAGCTGTCAGAGAAGAAGATTGGCCTGGCTGAATAGAGAGTTTTGGCTGGAACTCAGGGAAGAAAGGAGTGCTTATGCCCCTGGGAGAAGAGGGAGGACCACAAGGATGCCATAAGGTTGTGCAGGAAGAAAATTAGAGGGGCCAAAGCCCAATTAGAATTTAACCTGGCTACTGCTGTGAAAGGCAAAAAAAAATGTTTCTATAAATACAGTAGCAACAAAAGGAGGGCTCAGGAGAATCCCCATCCTTTATTGGATGTGGGAGGGGAGAAGCACAGTACTAGGAATAAGGAAAAGGCTGAGTTACTTAATGCCTTCTTAGCCTCAGTCCTTAATAATAAGAGCAGTTGCTCTGTGGGTGCCCAGCCCCTGAACTGAAAGATGGGGACAGGAAACAGAATGAAGCCCCCATAAATCATGAGGACTTGGTTAGAAACCTGCTACAGCACTTGAACATGCACAAGTCTGAGGGGCTGGATGGGATCCACCCCAGGATGCTGAGGGAGCTGATGGAAGAGCTGACTGAGCCATCCTCCATCATTTACCAGCAGTCCTGCTAACTGGGGGCCCCAGCTGACTGGAAGTTGGCAAATGTGATGCCCACATCAGAAATTTATTTTTGTTCTGGTTGTGCAAAAATATGCACAAGCTCATTCCACTGCTTTCTTCTTTTCTTCCTTTTCTGTAACAGGTTGGTTGTTGGAGCCAGCTGTATCCTTTGAAAAGCCTGTGATGATCTATAAGTAGCATAGCTATCTTTCCTATGAAAGTTCAGTTTTCAGAATTCCTTTGCTCGTCATATAGTTGAATTGGTAAGAGAATAGTAATAATTTTCTATGCATCATGGAAATTAAGATCAGCTGAGGATAAATTCTCAGAATCTTAAATCCAGTGTTAACTATGTTAACTGTAAGACTTCCAAGTTTTATTCTATGTACAAAAGCAAGCTAAAGATGTCTGTGTGAAGAGAACTTGGTATCTCCAAGTAAAAAGCCCACTTGTATACTACTCATATATTGTATTTATCGAAATTGTTGTTTACATTTGCTTAACTGGTGTGTAACCAGATGTTTCCCTTGAGTGTGCTGGTTTTCTAACAGGCATTGGATTGGACACTACAGTCATGATGAGAAGTGTCCCACTTCGTGGGTTTGATCAGGCAAGTACAGAATATCTTACATCTCCTTATCTAGCAAATAAATTAAAAGATAGATTTTATTATTTTTATCTCCTAAAAAAAAATGTTGTTTGCATCTCCAAACATTTCCTAATATGTGCACAGTTTTTGAGGTGGGAATATTGTTGCTTAAGTGGCAGTGACAAATACCACCCATGGTAGTGACACTAGCAACAGCTCCTGGTTGTATGCCACCCTCTCCCAAGTTGGAGTGGCTTCCTTAAAACTAGCAGCTTGTATGCCTTAAAATTGGTGGCATGAGTTTGCAAAACATTGTATAAGAATAATGCTTGGGATTTACACTCCTCATTGAAGAAATCCACACCTGTAACAGCATGAGGTCTGAGCAAGCAGGGAATAGTGTGTGTGTAGCACTTGGTCAAACACTTACAGTAGGGCTTACTCTGAGAACTTGATCCTCCGTAGGCAGGAAGAGCACAATGGCCATACCAAAGTTAATAAAGTATTAATGGAGATAAAATAATTATCTCAGTCTGCAGCCACATTGAGTCTGATGGAAACTGATTAGTGAGCTCTCATGTTTCTGAAGAGACCTAGCCCTGCTGTTGCCTTCATATTAGTTAATATCAACTTTGAAAATAAAGTTTTGTAAGCTGAGAAAGCTTGTGTGGAGTTGCTCTGTGTGAGTGGTTTTGTAATAATATCTTTTAAGTAATAAACATACTCTGGCAAGGTGCAACCTGAGTTCCTGCAGTAAAGAGCACTGATGTCTTTGGATAAACCTGTTAATGCCACATTTTACTGCTTCGGTGTGGTGTGGCATTATTTCAAACAGGCTCTTAGGACAAAAGTTGGAGTTTTTTTTTTTATTAGAACTTTCCATGAAACCTTAGTGATTCATAGTCGTTGCAGAAAAATGGCAGGTGTTATGGCAAAAGGAAATATCTCTCTCCCATTGTTTTATGAAAGTATTTAATTTTCATCAAACTACAAGAAAATTGTAATTATGGTAATGGTAAATTGAATATGCTCTAGATTGTGTAAACAACAAATGCTTTAAAAGCAACCATTTTATTAATATACTGTTATAATTTTTTTTTAATTATTTGAGTATTCAGGTGTAGGTGCCTCTTGGAAGGGAGTTGCAGGTCATAGTGGCTCCCTAAATTATCATGTGTTAGCAGTGCATAGTAACTAAGTGATAAAGAATGTTTGAAATGTACAGGGTATTTACTGGGGTTTCCTGAACCCAGCTGAAGGAGGGGCTTATATTAAAAAGGTTATATATCTAAGAAAACACAAATTTGTTTCACTACTCAACAGCAAATGGCTTCTTTAGTAACTGAGCACATGGAATCTTATGGCACAAAATTTTTAAAGAGATGTTTCCCAACTAAAGTTGAAAAATTGGAGAGCGACAGATTGCAAGTCACTTGGAAAAATGCTGAGCTGGACACAGAAGAAACTGATTCTTTCAACACCGTTATGTGGGCAGTAGGTAAATATGAGTATCTTAATATTTCTTTGCAATGCTTTCCATTCTGAAAGTGAAGTCACTTCATCCTGGGGTCAAACAGTTCCCCCACCCCCCCAATTAAATATTTAGTGCCTTAAACATTGATAGTTGTTTCATTCTTTTCTTGCATGCCTGCCTTGTTAATTTACAGTCTAAAAACACATTAAAGTTTTGCATGAGCTGCAATAAACGGGAGACCATCTAGTCTTTCTCACTTTTACTAGAGTAAGAGCATGAATTCCTGGTTTGCAGGTAATGTTCTCTAAGTCCATACTCTTGATTGATTCATGAAGCTATTCACTGTAAGTGCATATTTATCCTGTTTAAGAGGCTACCATTTCTTCTAGGATTTTTTCTAAACTGTGCTGCTTAAGTTTGTTACTGCAGCTGTCATCCAATTCAGAGAAAGAGAAGTAACTGTCTCTTAAAAACCCAAGCTCTTGCAGGGAACCTTGAAACTGTATAGCTTTTTGAAATCTGGTTAGGGTCTTTCACATATCTCAGACCCCTTAGAACTGACATACAACAGCTAAGAGTAAATTGGTTTAAAAGAATGCTGTGATAAATGTCTATGAGCATAATCACCAGAAATGGGAATCAAATCTGGGGTTTTCCTCCTTTGAGACAAATGCTACTTCCTGCAAGGACTAACACACTAAATTATCTACAAGGCTCCAGCCCACAGGAATGAAAATACTCCTTCAGTGTTGCCTCCCTAAGCTGCTCATTTGTCGCTGTTACAAGTCTGTCCTCAGTTCCTGTATTGGTTCAGATGAGCTGTAAGCCCACCAGAGTAGGAGACTCTTGTCTTTTGTGCTTATAAAGCTTTGTGAATATCAGGAGTTCTAGATCAATAATGCATGGCTAAAGGTAGCAGTGGTATTTAGCAGGCAGATGATATCTGGCAAACAAAGTAAATAGGCTTAAAGGTACTGCCCAGGAAATCTGTTTTGATGCAAACAAATAATCAGTTTTACTAGGAGCTTTAGCAATCCCCTTGACTACTGTATATTCTTTTTATCTAGCACTTCTGTTTTAAAGTAGTGGGAATGCATTACTCTTTCATTTGTTTATAACATAAATTTAAATTCTTGTGGTTGTAGAATAGATCCATTACAGGATCAGAAACAGATAATTTACAGCATTTTGTATTTTGCCCAGTGGACTTAATCTCCTGCCCAGTTGTTCCATTTCCCTGGTTAAGTCAGCTTTATATCTTCCTAATGCCCTAAACAGAGAGCAGGTTGTGCATTGTGACAAATGTTTTCTTTTCCTTACTGTAATGACTACTCTCCATAGAAGAGAAGTGCCTTGGGCTCTACAAATTGTGGAAGCAGCCTGTAATAATGGATTATTCTCATCAGAACCAATCAGACTAGTGCATGCCAAGAGCAAAAAAAGCTCATGCTATCTGGACACATAACAATCCTGAAAACTGTAGAATAATATTCATGAGGTGAGATGAAAATGCTTCCAAAAAGTGGGTTTCTAACTGCTGTATTTGATTTTTCTTAAGCTTTCTGGTAAAAAACCCAACCCATTCTGTGGTTCTATGAAAAGTACACTGAGTTGGAGACACACATGTCAAATGTCAAGTCAATTTGTTTACTTTTGTCTAAGATGGAAAAAAGAGCTATTAAGTTGAAATAATAAGAAAAAGTCTTGGTTTACTGTTAATTATAATGGAATAAGGTTGCATGATAGACTGTTGCAATTCAGTTGTAACATGAGTCTGCTCACTATTTCAGTACAGAGGAACTACATGTATTATAATTTTTGTCATAGATTTGAGTTACAATCCATATTTAGAAACAGCAAAATGAATAGTGTGAGGATTTTGTGTTGACTTTTTTTAGTGTTCAAATTGGCACTCCACCCTTAAGGATTAAACACATTAACAGTTAAAGCTGGTTAATTGGTGTGCAGTCCATATGATTCATTGTTTTGCTCTGTATCAACACACCCACACCAGGTGTCTCAGATAATAGGCTGGGAAACTTAGTGGTGTTGAGGATTTCCTGTCTGCAGATGTGCCAGTTATAATACTGATTGAAGCAAGTCAGCTTGTAGAGTTGGTTAAAAAGCAGCTGCTATTCTTAACTAATTGTAGCCTAAAGTATAGTACATATTTTCATAATTTTCACCAGTGCCTGATGGAATTTTAGTAGTATTTTATTAATAATGTTAAAAATAATTGCTGACAGTGAGACATAGTTTAATAAACTACAGTACTATCTCTTACTGTCAACCCTTTAAAAAAATTAGATTGTGTTTCTATGATGAGTTTTGTTTTGCTTTTGGAATGTGTGATTTTCTGCTTGTATGGATAAGCCAATAAATGCAGGCACAATGCTCCCATTGTTTTTCTAGCAGCTTTTTTGAACTAGTCAAAATATTTGAGGGGAAAAAAAGAAATCTCATTTTGATACATTTTAATGTAATTTAAAAGTATCAGTCTGAAGTTTTGTAGTAACCTATCATGGACCTATCATACCTTGCTGAGGGACTACATAGTGTTATATTCCAGCTGAGTGCAAGAGCTTGTTCTTGATGTTTATTAGATTTTTCCAGTTCAGCTCTGTATGTCCATCTGTCTTACTAGTGCTGTCTTTGGCTTCTAGAGAATTTTCCTGAAAGTATAAGATTTTGAGGTTTTGAGTTTTTGTTTAATGTAGAACCAATAAACTTTTACTACTATATAGTATTCTCCCTGCCCTTAAGGACATACAACAAATGTTTGTTAGATGCCTAATTTACCTGAGTTCCAAAGCAATGGTAAATATGTGCATGTTCAGAGTAAACATGGGGTCTTCATGCAAAGGAAAGAGTAGAGATTGACACCTTTGTGAGCAGATGCAACTGCTGAGCTGCAGGGCAAAGTTGCAGGAGATCAGGCTTTGTAGGGAGGGTTCATTTCAGCTCTTGAAAGGCTGAAACCTGTGGCTGGAGTGCAGCAGTTGCAAACAGCTAATATACTAAAGGAATTGGTAAGTAGTATTTCCATGTGAGTTTGTAATGCATGGAAAAATATCGTTGCTGTAACTGAAATTTGATAATAGACAAAATCCTTAGAGAAGAGAACCGGGTCATTCCATCTCCAGTGGGGTCCTGCTGTGCAGAGGAGCAACACTGAATGGATGATTAAACTAAGCAGGTATTTGTGAAATAGCCTGGAATTAGTTTGTCAGAGAATGTGAGGTAGTGTGTGCAGTAAACTGACAGAGCCATGACCAACAGCAGATTTGAAGTTTAGCTTTTGGTTTAGGACAGCTTTATAAAAAGAGTTTTTTTCCCTTTGTGTAACTAACCCATAAACTTTGAGCATAACTTTTATTTTATGCTACTTATTTTACCAGCCTGTGACTACAAAAATAACTTGTTCATGTGCTAGGCTGTGCCTCTAAATCTGCACGTGAAGAAGGTTGGATTCATATTTCAGCACTAAGGTGCTATTTGAGTTGATAGGTGATGCTAACCTTTACCTCAGTGATGGTAGAAATAGATTTTTAAATGGCAGAAAATTACTCCAAAGTAATTTCTTGAAAATAGTATAATTACTGTGACAGTTCATGCAGAATACAGATTCTGTTCAATCATAAATGTTGAGGAGATTGAAGCCAAGGACGTACCTCACTTGGGACTGGTGTTGAGTGCTCATTTTTGAGACTGCAGAGCCATCCTTTGAAACTGAACCTTTGGTTAAAGCAAGCTTTGTGTGGGAGAATTAATGTAAGAGTGAACTGTAACTTTCTTCTCAGAAAATGTTTTCAGCCCTCTTGCCTTTTTACAGGATGTTGAGAACAAGAAAAGTAAAATTTTAGAAGTCTGTCCTGTGCTGTAAGTCTGTAAGTTTTTTATTTGATTACATGTCACTTGGAGTTGCTTTTGTTGTTAACTCCAGGTGTGTGCTGGATGTCCACAGCCAGGTTTTTGCTCATTGCACCACAAGCTTCTGCTGAGAGGACTCCTCTGTGTAGAAAGTGTTAGTCAGTGCTACAGCAGAGTATAGTGAGCAGCCTTGCCAGAACCAGTTAATGTCCTAGGACTGACTAAGGGCCAGATTTTTTTTCAAATTGTCTCAGGCATGCTGGAGGTTTTTCAGTAATGGATATAATGTTGAAAAGCATCCTTGTAGAAATGGTGCACGCTACTATCAATGTGATAAAGGTTCTGAACTTTTTTTAACCTTACTTAATCTTACTCTAGTCAATATTTTCCTGTAATCTGAACAGTAGTTACACTGAAGTGGATTTTGTTAGTCATTATCAGCTGGTTATGTATTAGTGAACATCTTGTGGGTTTTAGGAGACATTTGAAGGAGGAAAGGGTAGTGGTCTTGAAACTAATTTGGGAAATGTGTCAGGCACTCAGAATGAAGAGAGTATTGAGACTGGGAACATAGACACGATTTTGATTAAGGTCAGACTGAGGTTAGATTGGATAAAATTGTAAGGTGATTTGCCAGTGTATAGGGAAGAAGTGGAGAAAACTATTGGGCTTGAGCTTATTCCAGAAAAACTCTCCCAGCAGTATCCTCACAGTGGCCATCCACAATAAAATGTGTGGTTGGCTACAGTTTGGATTTTTCAAATGTTGGGAGGTAAACAGGCATTCCAGCTTCTGTGGTTAAGAAACTCTGGAAGACCCTTCATAAAATTCTGCTGTCAGCTGCACCTTTATCACCCTGGGAAATCTTACTGGATATAAGAGTGTGCTATCACTCATTTACCACTGCTGCTTACCTGACTGTGGCTATTCCTCTGAATTCTGAGTTTAGCTGCTTCAGTCTCCACTGTTGAAGGTCCTGCACCTGAAGGTCACAGTCTGACACTCGTTGCCCTTGTTCTGTGTTCTGGTGTGATTACCAGAGCTGCTGGGGCAGGTGATGGGACACAAATGCCACACCACAACGCAGCCAGTCTGGCCAGTGTCTGTGATATGAGCTTCAGCCACTCCCTGTCACTCCCTGCAGTGGAGCCCCCTGGCTGGCAGCCCTCTTAGGAAGCCATGTTGTTAGATTTTACAAAAACAGATCAAAAAGCTGTTTTTTCTTTTAAAGTTAAAAGCAAATGGTGGCTGACTGAAAGCAGGGCTCTGTGTGGTTTTCACAGCTGTGTGGTAAGTGTTTGGGTCTATGAAAGATGAGTTATGGTGTGCTGTTAGAAGTGCAGGAGGCAGGTAACCTTTTTAAGGGTCAGATTTGAGTTACACCTTTCTTCTAGATGTCTGGCATATTTTGCTGTTTTGAATGAAAGCTATATTTAATCTTATGTCCTATACAATTGTACACTCCTGTTCTTTGGCAGTTTCAGGACATCTTCAAATTAAAAGCACATATGCTGATTTTAGGCAAAGGGTGGGTTTGTGTGCCTGGTAGGATTTGGGATCTTAGAAATAAGCTGTGAAGTCACGCTTTCTTGAGGTTGAAAATGTGAAAAAATCAGGAGTTACAGGTATAAAATGAAAGTCTTACTGAGAGGTGGTAAGAACTGATTTTATAATAGTAAGTGAATGTTGGGAAACATCAGAATTCCCTGAATTTGGCACTACAATCTACCCAGGCACATTGTATAATCATGAGCCTAAGCTACTGAATTTGAGATGAAGCAAGATCAGTAAGTGTAATTCTTGTTTATGGAGGTGAACGTGCATGGGGTTTAAGACCAACAAAGCTTCAGTTCAGTGTTTAAAAATTTTGGTTTTGCCTTCAGAAATATTAGTTTGGCAGTAAAATTGAGAGAGAAACTTCACTATGAGAAGCAGCACAATTTTTTTGGTAACTGTTAGCTATTAATACCAAGCTCTACATATGTTAAAATGGACTGCAATGGAAAGGTTAAGTGTTATCCTGCAGGTTTGATAAACTCAGCTGTTGTTGTCACAGGTCTTTAAATGACTCTATTGACGGGTTTTCTTTTTTCCTCTCTCAGTGCCTGCCGTTGCGTGCTAAGTTTTCTCTTGGCTCTGCCTGGCAGGAAAAAGAGGAAACTAGAAAACCCCATTAGCTGTTCATTTGCAGAATACCCAGGCTTTACTCTCAATACCCAAAGAAATACAACGGTAGGAAGTTGTTTCACATCCGAGCCAAGATAAGGTCCTGGAGGTTTATTATTTTTGTTGCCTGATAGCATCAGGACTGGGGAGCAGGGGGCAGAGAAGGAACAGCAGATCAACATCCCATGGGGACAACAGAAGGGAAGACAGACAGATAGCCAAGTGCCGACAGCTTCAGTCAGTGCTCCCAGAGGAAGTGTTGGTTACACCAGATGAAATTAATACACAGAAGTCTTTACAGAGGCATTCAGATGTGACATTGTTTGAGGGGCCTGGCTATATGGAAGATGTATAAAGCACTGAATCATATGTTTACATATAATTAGGTCTGTATTGACAAGCCAGGTTTTCCTTTTGTTTAATAATTTCCTACGTTAACATCAAAGAGCTTGTTTTTATAATGAAAACACGTTTCCTTTTTTGTTTTCCTCTGCTATAGCTCTGTATTAAATGGAATGCAAATCATGACTGATGCAAGGGAGACTTATGTGTGTAGATATATCCATATTCATTTAAAGCCTCTAAAACAGACACAATGTTAAAAAATTTCCTTAATTTGGATATATTCAGGTTTTTTTTTTTTTCTGTGTGATCCTGTGTAGCCTTAAAAATTTTGTGACTACCACATAATTTCACTGTGCTTATTAATTTTCAAACAAGTTGGATAGGATTTAAGATTGCAATTTCTGGGTCAGAAATTGCTTCCTTAGATACTCTATAGAAAGCTCAGTGTAATGCTGCTAAGACTTCAGTGATCTAAGGGGTAGCTATGCAGAAAACACTACAAAAATATTCTTAAAATATGACATAATTTGATATCATTGGAATAGGGAGCTGTAATAAAATCTGGGCTTGGTTGGATTTGCCTCATTTGTTTTTAAATACATTTAAAATGTTTCTAAACTCTACAGAAATAGCTCAAATACAGTTTGAGATAACTAAATCAGCATTTAGGACTTGAGAGCAAAGTTAATAAAATTTTTCATCTAAGCTGAGAGAACTAAAAGTGTTTGAAGATAAGTGTATTCAGATTACAAGAAACAAGGACTCCAGGAATGTTTAACATTGAGCAGCACGATTAATAATTTTTATTCAAAAAGTATACACAACACACTGTTGGCATTGAGCACCACTCGTTAATGTTTATTGGAAATTTTCAGTGTAGAAGTTGCTTAGGTTTTATATGTATATTTGTGCTACATTAGGAAACCGAATTTAGAATGTTTAATAAATATGAAATCATGTGTTTTTTGCACTATTTCCAATGGGTGTTGTCTTCCGTATTTAAAAAGGATAATCCTCTGACATCTGAGCAAAGGCAATAGGGATCGAGCTCCTTTCCCACAGAATGTCATATCCATGCTTTCCACCCCTGCAGCTTTCTCAGTATAAGTTTTCTCATATTTCTGCTTGGACTATCAAATAGAACAAAGTTCTTGGAGACCCACAGTAGAGGATGCCAGCTTTTTAGATTAACACTGTTGAAGTTTTCCAATGGCTTTTACTTTAATTTTTTTTTTCCTTAAGGCCGAGCCCCTGACACCAAAGCTCTCAATTTGGAGACAGTTGGAGTGAAAACTAACTCTGAAACTGGAAAGATTATTGTTGATGCCAGTGAAGCTACTTCTGTTCCTCACATTTATGCAGTTGGAGACATAACAGAGGTACTGAGTCTACATAAACTATTTTACAATAACAGGAAGCCAACTTTGTTCCTGACTAATAACTAGTCCCCAGATGTAGTCGTGCTCTAGTGTATATCTTAGTGTTTTGCACTTTTTCACTTGGCAGGGCTGGAGTGTTTATGCCAGCCACCTGGGTCAGTAATTTCCTTCACAGGGATCTTGTGAAGTATCTCAGCATGAGAGATTATTGCTGATGTTTATCAGGGAATGCATCATTGGTCAGAGGCTAATAATGATGTCTTTATCACTCCTATTACCTTTCTAATAATGTTTATATCACTTTTGACATATGACTTCATACTGCCTGTGAATGCTGAGTGAAAGTAGTTCTTACCTTCTGTAGCTGAGTACATTTACTGGGAATGACCATGACAAGTTCTGTGACTGCATTTGAGGCATTTTGGATGTTAATTGAGACTAATCACAAAACAGCTTTTCAGCTCCCTGATGCAAAATGCTTCCAATGAAAGCACTTTCCTCTAGAATAAGAAAAAGTAATTGCTGAAAATACTAAATGCATTTGACTTTTCTTTATGATTTGTGAGTGATTATGCTAAATAAACATGAGGGGTATGGCTTTTTTGTTTGGGGTTTTTGTGTTTTGTTTTGTTTTGTTTTGTTTTAAGAAGGGAACATTATAACTTAAGCAAAATAATTTACTTGTTAAGAAGGTAAAACCAGATTCTGTGATCTTACTCCAGTGCTATTGATAATCTATAGTCATATATGACAAGAATGTCTTGTCATGATAAATGTGCACTTAAATACTTTCAATCTGCCAATTTTCATTTTACATAAGAGCTCAGATTATCTGCTGTAAGTTGGGCACCCTCAAATATATTGATTTCATAAAAACTGCTTGTCTGCATTCTGAATTGTAGACTTACAGGAGGATGTTGTCATCATCTGCCTGCTGTGCCTGGAAAATTTGGGCAATATGTAGAATACAGAACAATGCTGGGCACTGCAAGATACAGAGTTCTCTCACCTGTTACTGGAATTGAGGCCTTTCTATCAAGATTGTTTTTCATATAGTGCAGGCATCTGCCTTACAAGTCTGGTAAAGCTAAATACTGTAGCAATATCCAAACAGTATTTAGAGAAATTTAGATGATTTCTCATACTGCTATGTTTAAAATATTTTAAAGGTCTCTCAAATGTATAAACCTTACAGGTGCTCTTAGTTTCTGAAGAGATGTAATGGATTAAATGATGTCTTGGGAATAGCCCTGCAAATTTCTGACTGGACTCTGGAGTGCCAGAGACACTTAAATCTCATAAATCTGCTGACCACTCCTGACCTCTTCCCTCTGTGTAGACATGTGTTTCTTCCTGTCTGTCTCCATCTTCATGTGAACATGCCATTTCCTTTTAAACTGTGTTAAAACTCTTTCCTTCTCAGATATTTCTCTCTTTTTTTTTTTCCTCTAACTCTACGCAACTTCTCTGTCCGGTTGTCCTGTCCATTCACTCAGAGCTTTGTGACTTTGTGGAGTTCCTCTCCTTTATTCTCATTTCACATGCAGATTCCCTCTGTACTTGTCACTTCTTGCTCTCAGATACTTCCTAAAGTCCACTTTCTGCTCACAACAACCTCCTATACCTGTTTATCCCTGATATATATGACTTGGCTGGCCTCCTGCTTTCCAAATTTTTCTTTTTAATTTCATCCAAGAAGCAGTTGTTAGAGGCAATGGTGGCAGGGCTTAGAATCTGTTGCTTACTTTGCTGCCAATCTGTAGTGTTATTTTGGGCAAGTAATTTCCTTTTGGATGCTTTTTTGTCTTCTGCCCTTTGAGGATTTAGTTAAATAAGAAATATAAAGTTGGAGGAAGGATGCTCTCCTCTTTCTTACTATGCATCTAAAAAATCAAGTCTTCATTTATTTGTCATTTTCATTTTGTTGGTAAAACTTGGATTTCCTTTTCCTGCTTTTGTCCCTATTAGTGCAGATTTTTGAACCTGAGTGGTTCAATAGACACTTCTAAATGTAAGTGTTAAAAACAGCAGCACAGTTTTATGCTGTGTCCAGTGTACAACTGGAGGAAAATATGAAAGGGGTAAGTCAGTGCTCTGTAGAATATTCCCTTAAGCTTTTATCTCCATATTGGCTCAGTGCAGGGAATTAAAGAGATCATCATATAGTACTCATACATTTCAAGAGTTTAGAGATAAAAAGAAATACTGCCACTATCTTATCTGATTCCAGCATGTGACCTGTGTAATTCCACTTGCTAAGCAATGAAGTTTATCTGAATACTTAAATTAGTTTAGTCTTGGGTTTTGTTTTTTGGTTTTTTTTTTTAAGCAGAATCAATTTAGATAATAAATTTCACTGGCATGGGAACCAGCACTGAAAGAAATTTCTGTGTTGGTGCATGTCTCAAATTAACACGTGAGAATCAAGGGCATCCTGCTAAGAACCACAAAGCTGCAGAGCTTGGTTGTGGTATTTTCTGGGTGTGACCTACCAAAAGAGCACAGGAAGGGGAACCTTTTTTCCTGTGAGTGAACATCAGTGATCCCTAAGAATCATAAAAATTAATTTTTCCTCTGGTGTTCCTGCTCAGGATTTTTCTTTGCTCTGCTCTGACCCTGTTAGAGTTTCTCTGCTACCATAAAGTGCTTTTGCTCAAATTTTGCAAGTAGTTCCCAAGCCCTCCTCCCTCCTTTACCACTCCACACTGAACAAATACTGAATTGCTACCAAATAGCAAATACTGCTTTTTTTTTGTTTGAATTCAATGCCCTGGCTGAAAGGGGAGTGAGAGAGGGGGCAGCTGAGTTTCCTGATTGCTCAGAATGACTGTTTTCGTTTGGGAGTCCTACCCAGATGGTACAAATGGGAATCTGTGAGTGCATGGGTGTCTTGTTGTACCCCTGTATGACAAATGGAATCCTAATGTTACCCAAGATTTCATTTGGAAAAAAGGGGAAAAATCTTCCAGATGTGAATCAGTTTGTGTACCCTCAAAAAACATTATTTAAGTTTTGGCAAAATATTATTTTCAACTGGCAGGTGAAATTGCATTTCAGCATTTTCATCTTCTGTAATCAGGATCAGGAAAAATCAAGCTGTAACTTTAGTGTGAATTCTTTTTTTTCAGTGCTGATTTAAACTCTCTGTGTTAAAATCCTTCCTCCAGTAGCATTCTTGTTGAAAAGCATGGCACACACTATAAAGACATTTTCTCAGAAGGGGGTTTATGGTCAGGCCACTCTACATCTGTCATATTTCAAAGGGTGTTACAACAAAGATGTGTAGAGAAAGTGGAATGTACAGTATGTTGCTTTGAATAGAAATGAGACCAAAAAGAGTTGTGTTAGAACAAATACACATTACTTCAAAGCTTTTTAAACTCTCTTAGGACCATCTCAGTTAAATGTATAACCCATTGGAGAATTCTTATGAACAATTCTATCCATAATTATCAGCAGAGTAGTTCTACACATGACTGCAAAGTGAATGTTCATTTCAAATATTTACCAAGGAAGGTCTTTAAGTCTTTGTTTATGAGGAATTGGGCTTTATCTGCATGGATGTTTTAGTAATTAGTTGGGTTTTATGGAATGCATGGCAGTGCTTTCACAATTTTATCTCTCGTTCCAATCTTCTATTCATTTCTGGAATGCCAAAACAACATATATTTCCTGCTACAGAAATGATTGGCAGACATGTTTCAGGCAAATGTGTGTAAGAAAAAAAAATTTCATCTGGTAAATGACATTTACCGACTTGAAAGTTAAAATGCTGGATTTGAAAAATTGTGACTCGAGAGATGTTAGAAGGAAAAAGGGATAGACTTGCAGCTTTGTGATTTGTCATGAGCTGTGGAGGAAAAATAGATTAGCCTTCATTAACAATTAGAATTGTGATTTCTTTATCAGGTTAGATGTAATGTTTCAGATTTTTTTTTTGCAATTAAACTTTTAAGTGGTTATTACTACAGATACAAGCCTAGATGCCTATTAATATGCATATAATTAATATAGTATGTGTACTAAAGAAAATGGTAGCTACTACCATGTACAGATTCTGTCTACCAACATACAAAAAAAGATAAGCTGGTAAAGAGGAATGGATTCCAGTAAATGCTAAAAAACTTAAGGATAATGAAAAAAAGTTCAAAACTTTGAATGTGTATGATGGGGAATCCTTATTTTGTTTTCTGCTGAGAACTGATTTTGAGAGCTTATTGAATGACTGCCTCCAAGTGGGGCTTTGCAGGAGTGTGACAAGTGTTGTATCTAAATAGGAAATGTGTGAATCAAAACTTCACACATTTTAGAAGGCATTCCATGTTGTGCCACAAGTGTTTCTCAAGTATGGCTTTCTTATGTTTCCACATCATTCCTTCTGAATTTGTGACCTCTTTTCTCATGTCAGACAAGCATTTTGATGATATGTCTTGGATGAACACTTAACCAATGGTTTTTTATATTAGATTTATGAATTTTGTTCAGTCTTATTGACCTATATGGACTGTTCTTCCTTGGGCTTGAAAATATTTCCTTGCAGATGCCTTACTTCAATTTTCAAAACCTTTCAAGTTCTTTAGAAGCAGCTCTGCAGTTCTGATGCTCCAGCAGGGCCATGCCAGCACTCAGAATTAGGGTTCTGGCACATATACAGCCCTATTTGGATATAAAAAGTAGCCAGGACTCATGGCTTGAACTGGAGCACACCCTCGTCATATCCTGCTGTCATTCCATTTCTCACTTGCAGGAAGTTTGCATTTGCCAATAGCAATCCCTTTCAAGCCCTGCTGTAATAGAAGAGCCTGAGACCAGGACCAGCTCACCCTTTAGGTCACAGTGCTAGCAAAGGAGTGTTCCACTTTTCCAGTCCAGGACCAACCGAGGAAGTCAGTAATAGTGTCTACAAATAGCTAGGTTTTGTGCCTGTGTTCTGTAAAAATGTGTCAGACAATGCTTTTTAAAGGTCTGATATTATAAAAACACTGTTGCTTTAAACTAGGCTCTTCTTGCTTTAAAAAGACATTTTGAAAAATTTCCTCATGGCTTACTTTGGAGAGAAGTGGTGAGCAGTCAGCATGTGAATATGTGCTGCTTTTCAGGAGGTGCCATGATAAGATATAAAGATTTGACATATTTGTGACATTTTCCCCCCATTAAGACAGATAGTAAACTCAGACTTTAAAGCATGTTTGGACAGAAATTATTATTGCTTTTTCTATTTGGAGCCCTGGCTGGAATTCCAAAGATTTGGCTTTCCTCTGACCATTGTCCCAGGAGAAATCTTTGGATGCTGCTTCTCCTTAAGTTCAAACAAAGCTTTGTGCTCTCTTCTTAGGGCCGTCCTGAATTAACACCCACAGCAATAGCTGCAGGAAAACTGCTGGCTCAGCGTCTTTTTGGCCAGTCTTCAGAACTGATGGACTATGACAATGTGAGTTATGTCTTTTTGCAGTAAGAACAATCTTTGGCTTTTTTCTTTTAAAGAATTTTTAAGGAATTGCATTTTGTCACCTGGAATCCAGCTTTGACAGCAGCCAAAGTGGAGATGTGTGCCTGAGCTGCACCTCTCAGTTGTGCACAAGTGTCTGCCAGGCAGCTGCTGCACATGGTTCAGCAGTAACAGCTTCAGCTTCCCCCTGAGCAGGTGCCCACCACAGTCTTCACTCCCTTGGAATATGGTTGTGTTGGCCTGTCAGAAGAAGCAGCTGTGCAGCGTCATGGATCAGATAATATTGAGGTATGAAAACATTTTTTAATTTTCAAGTTGATGTCAGAGTTGCCCTGTGGAAAGGCAGAAGTTTTACTGCTGTATCAGGTAAAATTTTTTGTCCCCAAAGTACTGTGTTTACAGCTAGGGAGTTGGTGTCTCCAGAAGTGCTCAGAACTTCAGTGGTATTGCAACAGGTCACAATGGGAACTGTTGCCTATTGAGCTTAAAATCGCTGATAGGGTGTGACAGCTTTAAAGTAGCTGCCATTTTAGCAGGTTACATTGTGCAGCATCATTAAATAATGCTTATGTTACTTTCTACAAGTTACCCTTGAAAAGATATGTTGCGTTACTCTTACTCACTTAGGAAACTCATCAATGAAAAAATAAGAATTTACTATTCAGAATGCAAAAATTACAGTTTGGATTTTGTTGAGGGATGCATTATTATTGATATGAAAATATTTTTGGATTTAATTTTTTCAGTAAACAAGGCATTGAATCTTTGGGAAAAGCTTAAAAACGCTAGGTTTTTTTCCTTTAACTTGGTGCATTAGTCTGAGTAGCATTATTTGTGAGGGTTTTTTCAGCTTTGTTTTTAATCTAATGATTCTCTAAGAAAGGTTTGTGTTAAGCTCTTACTGTGCATTCTATTTTTTTTAAATAACTAACAGGTTATAAATTAGTCAATATGTTTTAAAAGGTATAAATATGTAGTAATAGTAGTTATTATAGTAATAAATACCAGGTTTTGACATAATAGTACTCTCTTAACACAAAATGTTATTGTTTTTCCTTCCAGGTATACCATGCATATTATAAACCTTTAGAGTTTACAGTGGCTGAAAGAGATGCAACTCAATGCTATATGAAAGTGAGTTTTGTGGGCTTTTAACTTGCTTTTAACTTAAAATGGGATATGGTACAGCCAACTTTAAAGAGCACTGTTTGGCAAAAAAACATTTCAAGATGGATATTTTCTTGGTGACAGACGTTGAAATTGCTTTACTGATATTAGCATTTTTCAGAACTGACATTCTCCTGATAAATACCATCTTTGAACTGCTTTTAAGGTCCTAAAAAGTATTTAAAATTCTACAGAGATCAATCTCTGCTTCTCCCAGCAAAGTTCTTAACTGGTTACATGTAATATTTATATTGACACCTCTTGCCAAAAAAAAAAAAAAGAATACCATGATACCTTCAAAAATTAAGCATATGGCTTACAAAACTACAGTAACTATTCAGTCTCTACTCAAGGGAAAAAAAGCTCCTGGTTTAGACCAAAGTGCCAGACCTGAAAAGGGCCTTCTGCAGCAATCCAGTTGCTTCAGTGTTGGAAAGGTTTTTGATGCTCTTGCCTACAGTAGAGAATCTCAGATAAGATGTAGTGTGGTAGAATATATCATAGTTTTCTTTTTTCTTTCTTTTTCTTTCTTTTCTTCATCATCAGGGAACAGTCTTTTTTGCATAAATGTGTCATGTAATTGTATTATACAATATTATATTGTTATGTCAGGAATGTCCATTGTCAATAATTGCAATCAGTTTTTCTGACTGTATTTTGTCACCTCTGAATTATGTACTTGCTCACCTTAAGCGTCCCAAGTACCAGTGTAACAAAGGTGATGATATTAAATTTTATGTATTCGCTTTGATTATGTCAATCAGAGTAAATATTTAAGGGTGAAGTAGTAACAGCATAATAGCTGTTGGATGATGTTTAATACAGTCCTTACTAAACTCTCAAGACATATAAATAAACATTTAACTTGAGTCTTTCAAACTCTATTGCAAGAATTTTTCCTTTGAAATGCCTTAATATTGAAAGTCCCACATCAGGATTGCTGCTGTTCCTGGCATTCCCAATGAAAGAATTTAAGCTTTTACTGAATAGCAGAACTTAGTAGATTAGTGATAATTTAATGCCTGATGGGAGGATGCAGGTAGAGACTGACTTTCTTTTCATAATTAAAAAGATTATGTCCTTAGAGGAAGTAAAATGTTTTCATTAAGTTCTCTAATAAAAGTTAAGTGCGCAGTGACTCAGGCTCTCCTAGATACTTATTAACCTTCATGTTTGACTGCTTCTGAGGCTCAACTTCTTTTTAGGTTATGTGCCCCTTGTGGTAAATGTATCTCACCAAACATGCTCCTGCAAGTGTTTACTGACTGAGTCACAAAGGCACAAAATATCCTGGAACTGGTTGTGGTCATCTGTGAAAATACAGCTGATGAAAACAACTGCACAGGCTTGGAGAAGTGCTGAGGTGGCCACTCAGTGGAAAAGAGGACTGGTCTGGTCACCAGACTATAGAAAGTACTTTGAGGATTTCATACAAATAGCAAACAACAAAGTATTCAATACCAGAAATTATTGTCGTCAGTGGCTCCCTCAAGTCTGAAAGAAATGCACTAATAAAGCTTCAATTCAGGAAAGTGCTTAAGGACAATAAGAGTAAGACCTATTGAAGTCAGTAAGACTTAAGCAAGTGCCTGAGTTTTTGGCACATTGGAAATAAACAGCTGAACTAGGATCTTGGGGCACTCCAGTTTCATTTAATTCATCTTCATGCCTTATCTTTAAGTGTTCTAAGAAAAGATCTTTTTGTGATGTATTGTTTTCAGATGGTGTGCTTACGAGAGAGGAAGCAACGAATACTTGGCCTTCATTTCATTGGACCAAATGCAGGCGAAGTTATTCAAGGATTTGCTCTTGGAATCAAGTAAGTACAAAAGAATGTCTCTAGCTTCTAAAGCCTGCTTCTTAAGTTATTGTAAGATTATAAAAGATAGCTGCCTAGTTTTGGCAACACTATAAAGAATGCATGCTTTTTGTTACTTTTATGGAGTATTGCACATATTTTCACAAAAAATACTGCAGTTCTTCATTAAGATGTACTGGATTTAGTTACTGTAATACTGGATATAGTTAGGGAACAACTGAGGAAAATATATTGTTGGTTTGATATAGCTAAAGCAAAAAACAGAATTAAGCATTAACTTAACTAATATTCGTTTCTTCAATGTAGCTTCTTTTTCATTCTGTGCACAGGATAGGAAATCACCATACAGTTTTGCAATTAACTTTTTTAAAAATATATTTGTGCTTTTCAGAAAAATCTTTCTTTACACCTGCCAAGCATTTCCTTTCCTAATCTCATCTTTAAATTTGCACAGCCAGGGCTTCTTAAAAGTTTCGCAAGGTTTGCATGAATTCTTATATTGCTGGGGTATAAGCTAAATGTACCAGCATATTATATCTATATATTACTATATATATAACATATATCTAGTAAAAAAGAAATTTCTATAGGATGATGGGAGAGGGAAGATACTTTTCTTTGAAGTGTTCTGATAATTGCATTAAAAAACTTTGTGATCTGATCTTGTTTAAGATTTTGCTCAGGTATTAATATACAAGTCCTCCATTTGAAGGAGTAAGGAGTGATTCTTGGTCCTTTCTGGTTAAATGGAAAATTCTTGCTATGCTTTTTGTGTGCTACAATTATTTCTTATTTGTTTATTCCTTTCCCCTTCCTATTGCTGATTCACATCTTCAGAAATGTTGATTCCTATATTTACATTAAAAAATAATAACTTTCAACTCCCTCTTCAAAGAAAGTAATCTGGAACATCATAAATCATTGCCAGTTGTGGTGTCAGTTCATTTTCCTAAATTTTATCACCATTTTACTGCAGTTTTAGTCCTGCAGTTGTGAGTGACTATTATAAATGAAAACCAGAAAGGATTAAAAGGCAGGACCGCAAGTATCATGTGAGGAATATCTTGGAAATCGCTGATTGCAGTGTACCCTCAGTACACATTTTCAACATGTGTTTGTAGTCCATTAATTGCCAGTGGTATAGATTCTAGAACTACATTTTTTAGGATGTCATTGTTTTGAAGTTTTATCCAAAATAACCATTGAAAAGGAAGCACATGAAACTGGAGTGCTTTTCTGCCTTGCTTGAGGGAAATGAGAACTTTAGCCACAGTAAGAGGTTTTCAGCAGGTCAGATTCCTGTATTGGTTTCTATTGCATTTCACAAATCCAGAGCTTTCAATGTGGAACCCCCACTGTAAAAGCTGCTCTTCTCCTTTGTCAAATATTAGGTCTTGCTCCAGCCTCTCTGAAGGATGATTTTTCATCTTCCCTCCCCACCCAGCACTCCAGTAACATCTATAGTCAGCAAAGATCTTTTGCTTGTCAGTGCTTTTTTGGATGTAAGTGGAGACACCAGAAGGCATCTATTGCTTCCTTTCCCATATTTTGTAGAGGGAGATAACATTATTCCATAGAGAGCTTGAACCAATCCTTAAATTTAAGGCCATTTCAGCTATTCTTACAACACAGCCTGCCAGGAATAGCAGTTCAAAAGAAAATCATCAAATCTTAAGAATGTTACTGGACAAGTAAGGGAATTAAGCAAGTGGGATTGTAGCACAAGGGGTTTTTGGTGGGTTTTGTTTGCTTGTTTGTTTTGGTTTTTAAATAAAAGACTTTTTTTTTTTCCTCGCTTATAACATTGATATGTTCAGTGTAAGCACCAGAGACTTTCAGTTCATGGAAGAATATTCTGGTATTATTTCCTTTAGCAGATTCTTTCCAACAGTTCTAATTAAGATTTTCTTCCTCTGTGTGTATGTGTGCATTTTTTTCCATCTGGAGTTAGTGAAACACACATGTATGTACAAGAAAAGCTGAAGGTTGCAGTTTTGTCATATGTTTTTGCCACAGGCTCAGTTGTGACTTAGGGTAAATTGCTTAATTCTCTCTGTCTCAACTCTTATGACAATTCTTTCCTACCTCAGTGTTGGGAAGCTGGGCGTCTACATATTGTGTAAGTGCCTGAGAAATAATAGACAGCGTTGTTTGAAGAACAAATGCAACTCCTCTACCTGATCAAATGGACAAGAGCAGAATTGCTTTGATGTTTTAGGACCTTTTAGCTGCTTCAGGTGAATAGCATTTGACGATGTGGGTCATTTTCTGTTGTTGTTGTTGTTTGGTAGGTGTGGTGCTACGTATCCTCAGATGATGAAGACAGTTGGCATTCACCCCACCTGTGCTGAAGAAGTTACCAAGTTGCACATTACAAAGCGTTCTGGCCTGGATGCAACAGTCACAGGCTGCTGAGGTTAAATACCATCCCTGGAAAGAAGGAAAAAAAGCACAAAACATATTTGTAAAGAAAAGGGGCACTTAAAGCTGAAACAGCTTTAATGGTTCAGGTTACAGGAATCTTTCTTTTTCTCCTTGTAGAGAGGTTTTTCTTACAGCCGAAAAATTTTCCTTGCACCATCACAATTCTAAAACCAATGTAGTCCTGCTGCAACAAATCTCTCTTTCTAAGGGCCTAAAGCTCTTCTGTTGCTGGAAGCTAGGGAATAATCACAGTATTTTATATGTAAATATAGCTAAAGCCTGTGACATCTGAGGCCACCTACAAATGAAACAGTTGTCATTTGGGTTTCCCTGTTAGCCAGCAGAAGAGTCTCAGATGCTGGGAATCAGGGCATCCCTTAGAAGTTTGGTGGGATGCTTTGTCCTGCATGCTTGGATTGCTCATTACTGATCCTAATATTGTACACTGAGACTCTGCATTCACTAGTGGAAACAAGTTCCTGGAGTGCATAACTAAGGGTAAACAGTCATCTTTGGGTTTTTTCCTTTAAAATGTAATATATAATGGAATTTAATAGAAAATCACCTGAAGCTGTGCTGCTGCTGCAAGAATTACAATGGATTAATCAGTAGCAGCGTGGTCACAGTGTTATGGAGAGGACTAAGAATGAATGATCTCAGAGGTGCTAAAGAAAGAGTTGAATTTTATGGTGGCGTCTCTGCCTACTCCTGAAATTTTTAATTCAGCTCAGTCCAAACTAAATTGACACATCTCACAAATTACTGCTTGAACAGTGTATATTAAGCTGACAAGTAGAGTAAAACCCTCTAATAATCCACCTTATGCAGCATTTTCTGTTTTATAGAATGCAGAAATATGGCTGACACCGAAATATTTTCTAGGTTTGTTTTTAAGACTTTCTTACTGATGAGCTGGAGACTATATCTGAACTGATTTACGTCTGGTTTTAATAAAACATGTTACTGAAGGGAACTACACTAAGCAGTGATCCAGAAAAGAAATGGTTCTGCCCTGAGAAAAGATATAAAATAATCATCTGCAACCTTTTTTTTTTTTTTTTTNNTGTGCATACTGGCCCGAGTAAGAAAACATCACCCTGTTGCAAATTCCTGCTGATTTTCGTGCTCTCCAGAAGGGGGAGGTGCTGGCTTATCTGTGGCAAGAGAGGAGCACATCTGAGGGTGAAACTTCTTGTGCAGAACCCTGTTAAGGAGGTAACCTGACAGAGGTGAACACAAACCAATCTGCACTGAATTTCAATCCCAGTCGCAGTTTCTTGCACCCTTTGTAGCAGAATAGTGCACATTGGAAGACACCAGCTTCAGGTGAAACAAAATATATCCTTTTTGCAGTTAATTGATATTAGTGTTTTATGTGTGGAATTTGTTATTTTCATTCCAAACCTGTTGCAATTTTGACGAATAGTCTGATGATCATGTATATATCTGCTATTTTAATTTGATTGGTATTTCACTGCTGCAACACTACAGACAAATGGTTAGTTTATATCAAGTGTGAAATAATTTTTACTATGAGAATTGTACCTGTCTGAGAAACTATTAGACAAAAGGGATCAAAACTTCCTTGTAAAATAGGATTTAACAGCATTTATCACACTCTCATTGATATGGGAATATTAAATTTTCAATTTTTTTTTAATTTAAACAGCTACAAAATAATTCCTAAATGTTTTCTCTACAGATTTTCCTGATTTTTTGGGGTTTTTTTTGGTCCATGTTTCTGGTCCATAAACTAGGAAGAAGTGATATAGTTGGACTCCAAGTGGCATTCCCTATCAGATCTGCTGATGCCATTTTTCATCTGTGAAGTCATTCATAAGTTTGTAGTTGACAAGAAATATTTGGATTGGAAGTGTTGTTGAAAAAATGCCTGAATTTTGCAGCTGCCTTTAGAAGAAATTATGAAAACTTTATATCTATATAAATAGGTGCATACCTGCACATTCAGAAGTTTCTGTTTCCTTTCATGAAGGGCCTTATGAGTATGATGCAGCCAAAACCCTTGCTAGATTTTACTCAGCTATTTACAAAAAAGAAGCTTAGAGTAAATTTGGGTTTCTTAAAACGTTTCACTTAAAATTTCAAAATATGGAGATACAGCCTAATAGAGATTTTGCTGTGAGAAACAGCTCACCTCTGACAAAACTCTAATGTTTATGCATACAAGTTTTTCTTTCCAGTGATTAGCTATTATAGTTCCTTTTGTTTCCCAAAAATGAAAGCACTGGTGTTTAACCATGGAAAATCTGCTTCTCTTCTCTGCCCTACCAATGCATCCAGCAGACAGAGTTGTCTGTCCCTACAAATCAATGGAAAGATGAGTTAATTTCATTCATCGTAAAGTTCAAATTAATTATTTGGGACAGCAAATAGAGAGATCTCAAGGAAACGTGTTCTCAGTGTATGGAGTGTGAAACTAAGGCATGTCATGGTTTTCAGAAGAAACAGAACTGTCTTGGTTTTAGAATTGCTGAGTGGCCTGCATGAAATTGTTCCTGTCTCTTCAACAGCAGCCTGGTTCTGTTCCTCATTTAGTGGAAAATGCTGTTGCCCCCTGAAGTAAAACAAAACATACAATTCCACCTACATAAGAATCAACAGCAAGAGAGAATAATGACAAGTATTGTGATTGTGCTTTTTTTCCTGGAAGATTCACCAGGGATGGTGCTTAAGAATTGTTTTTAGAACCCTGACCAATGTAAATTGAAACAATTGATGTACATTGCAACTTACTGATTGCATGTGAAAAAATGTACAGAAAAAATGTTGTCAGGCTTCTTAGGATGCCAGATGATGAGGATTTGTTTGTCAAACCACACTGTGGTGCAAACAAGTCTGAGCTTTGCTGGGTCCCTCATATGTGTGATCCCAATATTTACTGTGTTATGAATTAATTAATAAATAAAGAATATTTTTTTCTAGTAAATGTATGATTGCACTTGCTTAATTTTGTACATATGATTTCTGCTTACAATAGATATATATTTTGATCTTAATGTTGTCTCTCTTGGTTGAAGTATGTATTAAGGAATCGAAGGGCAAGACAGACTTGCACCTTTTATTAAGGAAATGTTGATGCCTCTGTATCTGTGTGTAAACTGAATAACCATTGAGATTTTTCCAGGCTGGATGGCCTCATATTTTAAATTTAAATGAAGAGAAGCTGTAGACTCGGTAAGTATGATTTCAAATATTGTCTTTTTACTCCAGCTAACGAGGTCTTACGGGTATTTTCATTGTCCCTGCATGCTGACATGCTTCTCGAAGTCTTGACAAGAGTAAACTCCCTGAGTGCAGTCAGAGCATTTTACAGGGCTACAGTATTCTACATGAGCTGTTCACTTTGGGGTTTAAACTAGAGCATAGAGTGGAGAAAATGCATTGCTACGATGCCAATTAGTAGCTATGGATATTGCTAGTTAAAAATAATGGAAAATTAATAGAGAAATGATGAGCAAAATATATTTAGAACTCTGAGAAACTTCTCTGTCAGAAAATTAGAGGAGTACGTTGTTCAATTAATCTCAATTTTCTTTTATATCTTTAAGTCTACTGATTTTGATGAGAAGTTCCCATTAAGTCAGGTGATACTGAGCTTCTGAAACAGGCTAGTTTAGTATTGCCTCAGTATATGCCCTGGATTTGATGCTGAGAATGAATATTGACTTTACTCTATGTTAAGGCATTTCTATTTCTGCATTTTTGATCTATTTTAATTGCCTGAAGTATTTCATTGCAGGTTCTTACTAATTAGGATAACTAGTAACAGTCCTAAAATGTAATAAAGTAAGCATAATTCTTGATTTTTTTTGCTTATTTTCATACACCACTTAATCCCAAAGCAAAAAGAATAACAGATGAGCATACAGACAAAATAAATTTGGAATAGAATTTAGTGTATTATTTATATTATACCTAATGATAGCCTGTTCTCAAGGTGTTGTGTACAATTAAATTTTGCATTTTCCCATTTCTGCAGGTACTGTATTTTGTTACGTCTACTGAAAATTGTTTCTACAGTTTAAATTATTCCAGACCAGGAGCTGGAAAAGATACTTCACTACAACAGCTACACATTTTTTTGCTAGCACACTTATTCTGATAAAAACATAAAAACCATGGATGCCATAGTGTTTCTAACAAAGCAGTTGAGTATTTTAAAGACTTTTGAGTTTGAAGACTTCTCTTCAGAGGCTCGTGTCTGTCCAACAAAGTAGACAATTCTGTGCTCATATAAATTGCCATTTGTCTAAATGCCAGTGACATCAGTGTTCTCAAAGTTAAGGTTGACCATTAATTTCAGTGGGATGCAAGTATTTGTCTTAAGTGCTTTGTTAAAGGGGAATCAATATAAGCATATGCCAAAATGTCTTTCATTATTACAGTTGGGGAAAAGGTTGCAATTATGATTCAAAGCATAAAAGGTACAATAGACATCTATGATTAGGCAATGAAATATGCCTTTAATAAGCATAGTGCAGACAGTTTGTTTTGCAATACGTAAACTTGTATAAAATTCATTGACTTTGTCATTCTTTCAGATCTGTGTGCTCTCTTTTAAGAGAGGTTTTTTACTTTAATGCCTGAAGTTTTCCTGATGTTCTTCCAGCAGAAAGGCTGGGTTTGTATGCATTTATTCTAGTGCCAAACTTGGATTTTACTGGGAAAAGAGGAAACAGCAGAGCAGACCTTTTTTTCTTTTTTTTTTTCCTTTTTCCCAGGGCAGCATGCAACAGATATGCAGTAATTACTCTAACTGATTTTTTTTTTAAATGGAATATTTCTGTCCACTACATGTCAAAAAGCTAATTATGTTTCCGTTGTGGTACTCAAAGTCAATATTGTCAGCTCTTCTTAGTTCTAATCCTCTACATTGCATTTTGATGGGCCAGGTGAAATATCCCCTTCAGCACCTTACTGCAATTCTTGTCAATCATCTTGCCATGAAAACATGTATATTACAAAGGCTTTGGCAACACTGCATCTGATTTCAGTCTTTAATCTTATATGCACCTTAAGAAAACATCATTCCAACTACTGACATTCTGTTTGGGACATAAATGGGATCCTATTTGCTCTGGGAAACAAAAGAAAATTATCTAATCTTTAATGGATATAATGGAACTCCTTGGCCATCACAGTGTAAAGTCTTAGTAAACCATAGATCTAGGAAGAAAACAATTATGATGGTGAACTGATGAAGAAATTAAGCAGAATATCTCGGGTGAATAAGTAAGAAAATGCACATTTATTTATTCATAATGTAAAATATCTTGCTTCAGGCACTGTTGGACTGAGGAGAGTGTCTTTTTCTGGAACCCCTAGACTTTCTGTGCAAGGAATGCTGTTCACTGTAGTCCATTTCTTAGCTACACATGGTACTGTGTGTGCCACTTTTTTTGTTGTTTCTTATAGACAAGATCTAGCACATCTAAAATCTTCTGGTCCTACAATGGAAAATTAACATCATTCCCTAAGAAGCTGGAATATAAACTAATAAGGCAGGTTTCCAGAATCTGATTGCATCAGTCATAAAGATATAGTATGAAGAGAAAAGTGGATATTCCCTGGGGGAGAGTGTGAAATGAAGACCAGTCTTGTTTGAACAAGGTGCTGTGCATTGTTAGCTCGGTAGAGATATTGGGAGTTGCAGCCTGTCAGAACCAGCATCTCCAAGGAGGGGGTGGGTGAAAATTTTTCCAGGTAGAAGTCTCAGCAGTTTGTAATAGAGTATGTCCGATATATTAATACATTTATTTAAGGAAATATACTTTATACTTTTACTCCAGGAAAGATGAACTATGCCCCTCCTGCACCTCCTGCCCTGTTTTCTTCCAGATCATACAAACACCAGAGAGACTGTTGGGGTTTTTCTGTCCTCCTTTCATTTGCTTTAAAGCAATATGGGAATCAGGCTTGTTATTCCTTGTTTCAGCATAAAGCCAAAGACCAAGATCCCTCTACCTAAATCTTTCACTAGGGGACTTTTTCCCAAGGCTCTGCAAGGAATTAGCTAGGTGGTAACATAACTCAAACAAATCTAAGCTATAGATACCTTTTCAGTCCTTGTCTATTAGAATATTATGTAACTCCAGTAAAATAAAATATCAAGGGAAAGAAAACAGTGAAAAAAGACAGGCTTTAGGCTTTAAACAAAATTTGAGAAAATGAATAAATGTTCCCTTCTTTGTTGACTCCCTGTGAGGAAAGGCCCAAATGCATTTTTTCCATGATGTACTCCCTACAAAACAGTTAAAATTGAAATCTTGTTTTACTTTTATCTTTTTGTAATGTGTGAATGAACTGTAATGCAGCCAACCAATATTCTGTTCACACTGTCAGAGCAACAGGTTAGAAAGCAGCTTTTAGCTTTATGCAGGAGGTTGAGCTCAGCAATATTTCTTTAAACACATTTGTTCAATGAGGACAAAGGATTGAGCTTCAGAATTTTTATTTAATCTTGATAATCTTCCTTTTTCTCTCTCTCTCAAAGGATCAAGAGGAAATGCATTAATTTTCAAATTCGCACGAAGGCAGGTTGTACAAACACAGCTGAAAACATCAGGAAATGCACGCATTTTCCTTAGAGAAATGGAGTCAAGTAATGTTCTGCTGGCAATAGACTCCTGGATAATTGGGAAGATGTTGTTAGGCACAGCAGTTCAGGCAGCAGGGTGTGCACACTGATAGCACTGTTCAGTTTGGCTCTCCTAGCTGAATGACTCCTGTAATGTAAAAAGCAGAAATTACCATATGATAGGAAGTAATTTAAAGAACACAGGCTGCTTTGGAGACTTAAGAAATGGCTCTTAGATTGTCAAAGGATATTTTTTTAAATTAATTTACGTCACACTGAGATCTAATTAAATCATGGCAGCAACTTTTGATTTTTGCCTCTTTGAGTTTATTTCTTAGACATATTTCAAACATAGAAGAATAAGGAGAGTTCTGTTGACACTTCAGACCTTGCTTGCATTCCTGTCCTTGTTCATTCTACATATATACAGAGTTTCTAAAAGTTTCAGGTCAGGACTTTGGTTCTCTTTCTTAATTAAGGATTTAACTGTTGCCCTTGAATTTTTCTTGTTCCACCTTCTTGCAAGAGGCTCAGTCGATTTTACTTAGCTACATTTAGCTCTATTTAAGTGTTAGTAAGTGAAGTCCCTTTTGATCAGGTAAGAGTCCAATGTATTCATAAAAGGGAGCATTTGGGGATTTTCTGCTTGTATCTTCCTTTAACTCCCTTGTACTTTCCAAATCTGGAAAGGCCATAGCACCAGAGGAGGCAATTCCAAAAAAGTCCTGTCCATAGCTGTGGCATTATCCCCCTTTAAGAATGAGAGACCAACCATTTGTGAGTGTTTACAGTGACAAAATACATTGGATTCACAAGCTGTGACAGCAGTGCCTCAGGGTTTCCATGATAGTGGCAAAGTGAAACATCTGATGAAATTTGCTTGTGTAATACATGACTGCCTTTTTTGTCACTGAGGTTACTGAGAGAGAACTCCAAGGTGTTGCAGTTTTTTGTATTGAGCAGCAAACTCTCAAAATGCAAAAAGCTATCCTGGAGTGATGAGATTGTTCATGTGTGGGCTTAAACATCCTTGTGAGGCCACCTCATTTTCTTATGTCTAATTCTGGAAGTCCTAATATTTCCCAAGTTCACAAGTTGGGTGAACATTTGCTTTAAGCCATTGTGTTGATCCCTAGGAACAGCAGAGGGGGGTGCCCCCTTGGATCTACATTATTGATTGAAGCACTCTCCCTCACTGTACTTCAGTGAAGTGTAGCCAAGAACAACAAGATAAGAATTAATGTAAGTGACAAGGGAGTTCCTCAGACTCTGCCAGTGCACATTAGCCTGGCTGAAGAGAAAAAGAAGCTGATACTTGAGTCTTTTGAGTTGTGAAGGGTCTGCTCAGTCCTTGAAGGGGAAGCACATGAATGGCCCAGTTGTCATCGCATTTTATTTTTCCTCCAACTTTGACTAATGGTGCATTTCCTTTGGCCTCCCACGGGCCATCCGTGGCTGACTTGCTTTGTCACTCTTCACATCGAGCCGCTGCCTTTACTGTCCACGCTGTTCCCATGGTGGGAACCCGGTGTCCTCTAAAGAAACGCACAGGCACAAACCATCTGTCATTCTTCCACTCCTCTTTCAAGCCACCACTTCCCATATTGTGTGGCCTTGCAGGCTGAAAGAATCTGCCTCCCCCTGCATGCCTGGAGTACATGCCAGCTCTCACCCCACTTGATAAGGGACCTCCTGACACTCTGCCTGTAAAAATACTAATGGGCATCTCCCAGTTGATAACCAGATCTGCCTTTTTATTGTGTTCATGGGATGATAAGTTGTCTGGATCAACAACGAATTGTCCCCTTTTCAGGCAAAGCTATTAGGGTCAAATTAGGTGTGAGTTGTGAAATTAATCATTGTGACCACAAATAATTTGTAGTGTGCTGTGGACAAAGGAGAAAAAAAGGAGAGACTGGAAGAGGAAATTATTGTAGGGCACAAAGAACCAAAGTGATTGGGAGGGAGGGAGGAGAAAATGGCTGGCAGTGCTGTACAGGATATTGAGCTAGTCATGTAGGCTGTGCTGGATTTGGTCTCATGCACCTGTGGACTGTGAAATAATAGAACAAGTTTTTTTAATGTCATTTGAGAGTCTGAATTAATCCACACAAAAGATGTCTTAGAGAGAGGAAGATAACTGACTTTGCACCAGAAACACTGCTTTTATGCATATGTAAGTTGATTATATTCCTTGCACATCTTCAGACAATCTGAATCACATGAATCTAGTCTCTGCTGGAAATGAATAATGCAACATATACCCAAAAGCCTCAAATTTCTTTTCTGGGGTGAGAAGCCTGAGTTTTGTGCCGAAAATACAAATCCGAAGGTGTGCTGAATTTGCTTGGAAATGCTGCAAAGCTATTCTCGTTTCCTGTAACTCTTGCAAGGTTGGCCCTTTTCCATGGCTAAGCCCCAATTCTTAGCCAGCCAGAATGAAGTGGCAGGAGAAATTCACTCTCTCTTTCATCTTCTAGTGTATCTAGGAAAGCAAGAACCAAGACTTTGAGCCATTAATTCCTAAGTCTTAATTTCTAAGACTTGATTTGGTGCAGTAGAAACTGTACTTCAAGTGTTTTGTTTTCTCTTACCAAAGCTAATTGTTAATTGCATCTTCTTTTATCCAGCCACTGCCACAAGGAATGACTGCCTTCTGTGCTGATGACAGATCTGCCCCTCTGCTGTCAGACACTGTGCGTTTGCCATCTCAGTTTCCTAAGAATTGCCTCTGCCTGGGAGCCAGTGGAGCAGATGTGTTGGGGGCAAAGCAGTTCTCTGAGGAGGATGATGATGGATGACAGAGTGATGCCCTTCCACATGGAAGGGCATCAGTGCTAGGGCACTGAAGTTGTGTTAATTTTTTATCCCCTACCCAATATTCTCCTTTTCCTGCTCTGAATTCTTAAAACAAATCTTGGCTTTGCAGTATAAACAACACACAGATGCTATAGTGACTTGAAAAAACATGGCACAAGATGCAATGCATCCCTTGGTGAAAACTGTAGAAAGAGATAATTGCTGTGGGTGGCAGAGGCTGCTGGATGGCCATCAGAGGGTACACAAGGAATAAATTTGAATGCCTCTGCCACATTTTTAGTGTTTACCAGCAACACTGAGTCTTTTTCTCTCATTACTGTCATGTATGTGATTTTGCTCCAGTTCTCATACTGGCCTCCCTCCTGTGCTTAGGGAAGAAGCAGGTCTGGCATTCCTACTGCACTGAGGTTTTTTTGGGCCTTAGGGGAATGGGTTTGCAATGATGTAGCTACACTGGCACAAAACTCTGGCCATGTACCAGCACAAAACAAAATTTGTCTGGAAGTAAAGCAAGCTCTGAAAAATATCTGCAAGCAGTACAGATGCCTTCATGGAGATGGGTTCTCAGGACTGGATCTCAGCCATGTTGAGAATCAGCTTTGTGTTGATGTACTTCCCTGAAATATTCTTTAATAGTTGAACAGTCTTGAGCAGAGATCATATTTCCAGTTTGGGATTCCCTTTATACATCTTTCATTAATACAGGGATTCTCCGCAATCAGAGACCAGCACCGCAGAACAGCTGGATCCATTTTGACTTGACGGGGGCATGGGCATTTTTTTATATATATTTATGGCTTTTGTGAACATTCAAAATGCTTTTTATAAATATTAAAAATAATCAAGGGTTCTGGAAAGAATTCATCCTGCATTACCATCATCTGCAGGAGTCCTTCCATCTTCCTCTAGAATATGTATTACTAGCTGACACTGTGAACTAACTGGTCCAGTCTGGGAATTCCTAGCTACAGCTTGAGGAAAAGGGAGGCTGTGAAGGGAATTGGTATCTCTTGATCATCAGAGAGAGCAAATACAATACAGGCGGCAGTCTGGCTGCCCCTGGAGCAAGTCAGAAGCAAGAAACTTGCAAGGAGGCACCTCAGAGAGCTCCCATGAGTTTTGCTTTGCCTGCTGCACCCGCTGTGGTTACTTGGTAGGTTACTTGCCCTGCTTTTCTTGAGGTAGCTGGAGTTGAGGCATCTGTTTTCCATTTAGAGCTTGGAGGATGCCCAGGTCTCACTTGGCATGCTGTCTGCACTGGGCATCAGCAGTACAGATGTGGAAACCACAAACCCGATTAATATGAGCCTAGAGTAAAAACTCAAATAAGCTTATAAATAAAACCAGACTTGCAGATTATTTGTTTCCATATTAGTCTATAATAGACCCTACTCAATATGTTTGTTTTATTTGGTTTGGTGACCGACATAGGTATTTATATTTCCAATAAAAATTTAAATCAGAATACAACAGATGAAGTAAGCTTAAATTATTTCTGCAGAAGATGATTGCAACTGTCTGAAGCATGTAATTCCTTACATGAAATGTTAGCCTGCTTTGAACAGAGATGTGGCAGACTTCTCAGTATTTAATTTACCATTCCATCATAGCTCCATATCCTACATTTATATATTAAAATAGACTCCTAAATGGACTCTAATCCTCAATGAATAATCCAGAGGTGTTGGATGGCTTGGCTGGTCAAATTCTTGGTATAAGCATCATCTGTGTGATCTTGGGTGAGTCACTAAATGATCCCCATGTCCTAGCCTAAAGTGGTGACTGTCTTTTTATCCCTGCCAGGCTCCTGCTGAGCTCTGAGTTTGATGACCTCAGGTGCTCCTTCCCAGTGCAACTTCAGCTGCTCCAGTGCAGGCAATGAAACCATCCAGACAAGAGAGTTCCAAAGAACCATCTGAGAAGATTCTTCAGCAGTGCTGACAGACATTTTACTCAGTGGAGCAGATCTCTTCCTGGGAACTGATGGCTCTTAATCCAAGGGTGAGATTACCTTGATTCAGCTCCATTTAAACACAGCTGTACCAGAAACATTCTATGGTTCAGCAGCAGTAGGACATGTAGTTATTCTGCTTGCATTGTGACACTCAGGATGGGACACCTGCACAAAGCCTGACAAATCTCTGAGGTGAGGCCTTGTACACATCTGTGCTGAGCAGTATCTCCAGGTGACCAGTGAGGCCTACCTGGCTTTCACACCATACCATGGTGACATGACAGGAACTGATCCTCTCTCCCTTAAACCTCCTAAATAGACAGTAGAGGGAAATAAGCACTTCCATGTGTTGGTTTGGATCTCACATGGGCTATCAAGGGAGCAAAAAGTTCCCAGTGGGATGAACTTTGGATAAGTATTTGCAGTGACTTCTTCGTGCTCATGGGGTTCTAAGACAAATGGATAAACAAACAACGCTCTCTCCCCACCTCTGCCTTGCAAAAACATAAGGGAAAAAACTTTTATACCCTTTGTTAGGATGCCAGTGCCAGAGTAAAGACACCAGTCGTTATTCCATTCAAATGACCAGTCTTCATTTCCAATTGTTTCTCTGGGATCCCTTTTTCCCTTCTCTTCAGCTGGTTGAACAATGGCCTGTTGTTATAAAACAAGTTTTCAGCTTTGTAACAGTCCTGACTTCTCATTGTTTGAAAGGCAAGAGGGTCACTCAAAGTAAACTCTCTTGTGCTAGATAGTGTTTTTCCACATGGAAATGTTGGAGGGCCACTCTGTGCTGTCAGCCCAGAAAGGCCAGAAGATGCCTTCAGACTCCCCAGGTGCCTCTGTGTTTGTTTTCTAATGTTATTGCACACACAATATCATTAATATTATGTACAAGGCTTGTCTTTATAAACGGAGTCAACACATCTAACTTATTAGTCAGCCACTGGGAAAAAGGAAAGAATTAGGTCAACACTGTCAGGAATTAACCCTTTTCATTGCCCAGAGAAGAAATCAAAGATGATACAATCTCTTGAAACTACAAAAGGGACTTGATTCTTTTTTCTCACAAATCAGTGGAAATACTTCCTGTCACTTTGGCACTCAAATGTAAGAGGTGTCCTGCAGGACTCGGAAAAGACTGGTGACTTACAAGACATGATTTTCTTTCCCATGGCATATCCCATTGAAGGGCAGGAAATTTCCCTCCTACCCACCTTCTTTTTTCAATCTCCATTTCCCTGTAGGCTGCCTCAGGTACTGGGCTAGGCTTGGCATGTAGACACAGTTAGAAATAGAGGCGAGACTGCACGGAGCAAAGTGTCCAAGTGCTGAGTGAGTGCCCAATGGGCCGTAGCAAAATGCACAACCAAGTCAAAGAAAAATGGAAAATATTCCATAAAATTCATCTTTGCATCCCTTTTTCCTCTCTTGATATATGGCCCCTTACTCACAGCTGCCCGGGCCCCGGCCTGCGTGTAAATATGTCAGTGCAGCAATGAGACGGAACACGGGCGCAGGAGCGCCGGCGGCTGCTCCCAGATAAAACACTGAGCTGGAGCCCAGGAGTTTATTGTAAATAAAGATCAAGGCAAAGCAGCAACATTTCTGTTCGGCTCCAGCCTGCCAAGGTTGCTAGTCCTGCTCCTTTCACAATTACCATATGTCCACATGGATTTCCCCTTCCAGAAAGGGACATGTTCCTCTTCTCACTGCTCTGCAGCCTTTGCGAGCTCCTCAATACTTTCCATGTGTTGCTTTACAGTGACCTGGAAGCACTGATGGCAGATGGGACAAGGGGTGGGCATGAAGGTGAACTTCCAACTGTTCTGCTCCATACTGCTGTACCTGAACAGTCCCTTTGTGGCCTGGGACATGTTAATGCTTAGTTTGGTTCTCCTCAGCAGAGGGCACTGGATCCTGTAAATGAGAATTGATGCCGGGAAGCACGAGGGTCTGATCACTTTTGCAGATGGACTGATTTTTTTCCTTCTGGCTACTGGTGGTGTGGTAGAGAAGTCTGCAGCTCTGTCTGCTGCATGCTGATTGACTGAGAGACAACCATGGCATGTGTTAGCAGATGGAAAACTTGTCTTTTACATATATTTTTTATTTTAATTAAAGAGGTATCTACAAAACTAGTTATCTGGAAATCAGGTTGGCTAAAGTACCAGCCATCTGGCATCCTTCTGAAAAGTAGCTCCAGCCAGCTGACACAATGGAGGGAAATGCAAAACCAACAAACTAGAGCCTGAACAGCCAGGCTGGGGTGGAAACTGGTTTAATTGTTCAGGCTTGTTGCTGCAGTCCACAGAGAAAATACAGCAGTGGTCTGAGGAGAGCTGCCTGGATGAGGGAGTTTAGCCTTCTTTGTAGCCCTTGATCCAAAGTCCTCACAATTTCAATATAAATTTATCATTTGTTCAGTTGGTTCATCTTGTTCTTAGCAATACCCACAAACAATGCACTGTCAATCCACTCCACTCTCCCTCTTTCATCACTGAGTTCCCTTGCTGTGTGCTGGGATTTGAATTTTCCTCACTCATGGCTCTGATGAGCTGTAAGCCAGAGGCACTAACAAAAAAAATTAGGAATGTATTTTTTTTCAAATTATTTTTTTAAGTTTAGATGGATCTCTTGCATGTATGTTGTAACATAACTCTTTTAATAATAAAAGTTTAAATGCTAATAAAGAACATATATTTTAAAAACTTGATAGGTCTTCATCTGGCACTACTCTAATACGTTGAAGATTTGGCACAATTTACTTAAAAAATCAAGAATAAGAATTCATTCTCTACACTGACAGCTACTGACCTAAGTTCTTGAGCTGACCTAGGATGCTTCACATTAAATGACAGCTCTAAATGCAAGAAAATTTAATACTAACATAATATATGCTTTAGTTCTGCTGAAGAAAACTACAAGGCCATGCTGTCTCCAAAAGCAGGTAGTAGTTATTCTGGGTTTTATACTTATATAGCAACACATCTCACCCCACCCTAGCATTTGCCAGACCCAAACTAGAGGTTAAATGTGCTGGAAAATGTGGCAGTATCTTCCAGCATTAGCTGATTCCTGAGCTTATTAGGACTCAGGCCTGCCTTGCAGAGCAGCAAGATCAGTTTCAGAGCTGGGAGAGAGGAGAAGCTTTTCTTTCACACACCCTCTCTCCACAAGTCTGAGCCTCTGCCTTTGTCTTGGCAATCCAACACATGGTTCAAGGGCTGCCCATGGCCTGTAGTGCTGTGCCACTGTTCCCATTTACATCAGATAAAAGGCACGATTGCTAAGGGTTGTAGGTTTGATCTTTTTTATTAAATAGGTCAGCGGGCCCGAACAGTTGGCAGCTATCTCTGGTCCCAGAGCTGTGATGAAAGGCCACATCATGGCAGGCTCCAGTGTATCTCTTTATCTGTCCTGCCTGGTACAGCATGTTCCAGGTGGAGACTGGCAGGTGCTGGTGCTAAACCCTGCCCTACTGCTGTTCCCTGGTGACAGCAGCAAAATCCTGTGTTCAGACCCCAGCTCCCTCTGACTGCCATGGAAACTGTTACTCCCATCACAGTGCTTTAAAACATTGCAACTTTCTGACCTAGGCATGTTATTCTGGGAAGGGAGAAGCTCCTTTGCAAACAGATGTGCTCTTGAAGTGCTTCCTGTAGTCTTCATTAAGCTAAACCAAGTCTACATTTTGCAACTTCACTTTCCACTGCAGAAGCCTGATCCTGTACCTTCGTTTTTGGTACTGTACATCATTATTCCTTAACACCACTCAGTACAGAACTAGGTAAATGATAAACTTGGTTGTAAGTTTTTTTCCAGTAGCAATTTCCCTTAGCAGTTTTGAAGTGTGATTTTTTTTATCAGTTCCTTGACAGGTTAATGGGGTACATGGACAGGAGACTTCTCCTTTATTCCCTGCAGCCCTGATAATTTGGGGTGTTGCCTGGCTCGGCTCCTAGATGTCAGAGGAAGGAATAACTTGCATTTCTCCCCAGTGATTTCTTGATGCTACTGGTGGATTACAGATGTGATTCACTCCAGAAGGTACTGCTGAGTGCCCCCAGGTATCTGATCTGCCAAGTAAAGCTGGTAGCATCAGGTCCATGAGAACTCCCTCTCCTGAGGAGAGGCCAGTGTCAGCCCTGGGACCTGACATCGAACAGTGCAGAGTTTTGTTAGAAGCCAACTGAAAACGTGGTGCTGTTATTATCTGACACCAGCTGAAACAAAAGCCAAACGTTGATGAATGTCTGATCCTAAAAGTAAACAGTTTGATTTTTTTTTTTTCCTTTGCAAGTCAGGGGCCCTCTAGGGTTTTATCTGATTTTGGCAATCTCCTGCACATTTTGGGGCCTGGAGCATGGTTTTAATTGTTACATCACAAAAGTTGCCAAATTATGTTGGATGCTTCTTAAAAACTCTCTCAATTTTATGGAACTTCTCAACGGCTTGACTAATACAATAATTACTGGAACTCGGCTATGTTGCCTAGTGGCAAATGGAATTTTTTCATAATGATCCTGTCTGTCGTTAATAGCAGGATTTGTTCTTTCTCTCAGTGGGAGAGAGGCCAGAAAGCCACGGTATCTGTCTTTTTTAATGACAGCCAACAGCAAACGGATAAAATAATCAATTATATCCACAGATAGGTAGATAAAGTATAATTTATCATGTCAAAACCAAAAATGTTTTTAATTGGGCTGTTAATCATTTTGTAATTTTAACTAAAGAAATGGGGACTCTGCTTTGTGCTCAGACATCATTAATATTTCATACAACATTTGCTGATCTTATTATAGTTTTAATAATAGTGTTTACCACTAACTGCCAAAATATAAAATACGATTTCTACTCTCATTAGCTGGAGCCTTTGCAGTTAGAAAAAGATGCCCTTCCCTTCTATTTTTCTTCCTCAAGAAAGATCCAGGAGATAAAAAAAGGGAGGGCCAGTGTACTAATCAGCTGTAACAGTTTCCAAAATATGCTAATATTTTTGTTTGATTAGAAGTATCCATATTTCAACCAAAAACATGCTACAGAAATGTCTTGGGTTTTTTTGGTTTTTTGTTTTTTGTTTTTTTGGTGGTTTTTTTTTTCCAGCAAAGCATATAAAATACTAGCCATAACACAGCAAAAATTGGAAGCTTGGAGTTTTGATTTCTAGCCACACCTGTGTTGTCTTGTGGGAAGCTGGGCAGATAATTTAATCCCTCCTAACTTGTTCTCCGTATCTGTAATGTAGGTATTAGATAGCTGCCTCATCTGTCTGCTGTACAGTATGTAGGTGTTGTAAGATACATGAAAATTTGTAATAAAGATGGCAAACATCTGGCTGGCTGCAACAGCAGCCTCTCTGATAGGAACCTTTGAGGAAAGAAATGGGAAGTTTATGGCTGGACCTAAATCTTCCCCATATTATAACTGAAAATGTCATAATGCTGCCTGATTTCAGGATCAGTGAGGAATCATCTAGCAGAAAAATCCCTCAGCACAGGGTACTTTGGTTGTCTACTCTTTTGTTATTATTCCTGTATGCCATTAGCAGATGCCCTGTGTGGGACCAGATCTCTATTTTACCCATAAATTCTACATTAAAAAAAATACTAGCCATGATAAGAAAAGAAGTATGGCTCTTGACCACCCCTTTGCCTCAAATACACTGAAATTACTCTCCTGCTTCAGAAGTGTTTCACATAAGAAAATTAATCTCTATCCCTCTAAACTTGGTTTCCTTCTGAACAGCTCTACTTTCTTTAAATCCAGATCCAGCCTCCAGAGTGCCTGCTTGTGAGCAAAACATGCACTTAAGGTAGTTTGGCAAGAGCAGATTTCACTTTCAATGTCATGGTGGATGTTTTTTGGCTATGAGTTTAATTTTATGTTCATAGCATCTCCCAGCTATGTGTGTAACACAAAGTGGGGCAGAACTGCTCTTCCTGTAACTGGATCTATCTTGGATGTGGGGCAAATTTAGTGGATTGAGTGTGTTTTTTACAGGCCTAATGGCAGGATTGAGGCTGTATTTATACTGAGAAGCAAGGAGGAGAATCTCTGGGGCTGGCTTGCCCAAGCATAAATAAATTGGAGGTACATGAACATTCAAAAACTTCCCAGAGAGTCACATTCCACAACTTAATGGGCCTGGTGCCTTCACCTGTGCCAATTTTATGTGACTCTTAACTCTGGTCTTAAATAAAAATGAGACTTGCTCTAATGACATCAACAGCCTTCAGTGAAGAAAATATGCTGCTACTTTGATACAGATCCCCTTATAAGGAGGACACTGTAGACAGCCAAAGCTCTTTTTCCCATCTGGTAGGTGAATGTTATGATTCCCTGCTCAGAACTGTGGCCTCAACAACACCCCTCTGCTTTCAGCATTACGTTAGATGATTTAATTAAGAATATGGTTATCTGCTGCCCCTGCTTTTGCCACCTTGATTTTACTGTCCCTCTCCACTACATGAAAGGATGGAAAAGGGGGATGTGAGTTGACTGGGGGAGGGGAGACAACAGCATGAGCAGGGGGTTAAATGAACCAGCTGTTATGTGTGAAGTATCTGCTTTCTAATTGCTTCTGTTGGAATTCAGGGGGAAAAGGCACTGGCTTCAGTTAATTAATAAGGCAGGACTCACATAAACTCCAGCTGTGAGGACTGGACTAGTCTTTAAAGGATAAGCTCAGGAGGTGGGGTAGAGAGTTTGATTTCCTTGCACTAAATCCCATCACATGCTGCTGGTTCTGTGTGTGTCCACTTAAGCCTTTTGGTTGGCCTGTCTGGACCAGACATGAGGGATGTCTTGCTGTCCACGTGCCTCACCCCAAGAAAAATGATCTCTCCTCAGAAATCAAAGGTGTAAGGCTATGTTTCAAGCTAGGGTGAAACTGCTGTGTTTTCACTTGAGTTTGGAAACCCTTAAAAGTGGGGATGTTTGGATCAAAGGTTTTTTTCAGACTTAACAGAAGTTTGGGCTTTTGCAGCTGGACACAGATACAGGTTTGCCATTTGGTTCTCTTTTCTGTCTAGTTCCAGAGGGTTGGGATTTGGCATCCTGTCAACATCTCTCTCATCTGAGCCCTGCCTCAGAAGCTTTGCTGGAAGGGTTGCACTGATGGGGAGGTTGTGCAGCTGATGCCTCCAGACCATGTCCAAAGGCCATTTTACAGTGATCTCTTTGAGAAGAACAATGCCCAGTTCATTTCCCATTTTTTTCTGAGAGGGGCTCAAAAAGATCAGGACTTTTTCTGAGTTACGGACAGTGCCCCTAAAACACACATGAAAGTGCAAATGCCACAGTGTTTCCTCATTTGATCCTGTTCCAAGTCTTGCTGCCATAGGACATCCCCCACCACCAGTGCAAGGTCCTTCTAGTCAGAGAACAGCTGGGGGTCTGTGCTGAGACAAAAGTTTTCTCCCACTTCCCATGAGCTGGCATTTCTGGATTTCAAAGCTTGTTTAAGTGTGTTATGTTAGGAAACAGTGGAATGAGAAAAAAAGGTGGAGGGGATGTTCCTATGTGGTTAATAGTCTGCTTTTCCTCGCTGACTGTGGAGGGAAATGAGCTTCCTGCTTAAGGTGAGATGTCATTTTCTGGATGGAAACCTTTGTGTCCCAGCTGGCCTGCTCCTTTTGGTGCCACTGCTCAGGGGAGGTCTCTTCCAGTGTGACTGCTCTCCCTTCCAGCCCTCTCCTTTCCTGGCACCTTGCTCCTGCCTTCCATCAGTCCTGATGCTGCTCAGATGAGTGCTGGGGTCGGCACAAGGGAGGGGACATCACCATGTGGCTGCAAATGGGTTGGGAAAGGAGGAGTGCTCATTTTGTCACCGACAGCCCAGCTATTTGTTCTCGCCCTACCCTTCCTCACACAACCTCAAGGCTCAAGCATCCAGGAGGATTTTGGCATTTCATTGCTGCAGATTTCAGTGACAGCTCAGCCTGGTGTGGGACCAAACTGAGCTGGACTTCCCACCCAAAGAGAAACAATTCTCGGGTGTTACACACGTTTCCAAGCAAGCCAGGTGGGGCCTCGCTTGGCAAAGATCTATAAACAGCAGCTCTTTGTCTCCTCTGTTTCTCTTCACCCTGAACGTGTGGCTGTTTTCAGAGGTTGGTTTCAAAGTGCTTATTCACAGCCACCAGCAGTATTTTTATCTGGGGAGATTAGGTCTGTGAATGTTGTGGTTTTGTAGTGAAAAGGCTCCATTGGAAATAGCCGCATATTTGACATGAGACTGTTATTTATGCTCAAATAACCATCTTGTTTAAAGATGAGGAGTCTTTTTATTTTTTTCCTTTTCAAGTTTAGATCAATCATGTATGAAGACAAACTCCCACTCAGCCTCCCCTGGCCCCTAATACTTTCATTTTATTCTTCTTCTGCTAATTATTTTATGATTTTGTCCTTGACTGGAACATTTCTCTCTTGCTCTTCCTTACATGCACCATTAAAGAAGAACTTACATTTAAAGCTCAAGACTTTTGTAGTGCTTAAGCCATAAATAATGTTTTCTACAGATTCTAAGATTATTAATCTCCTTTTAGTTAGCCTCCCTCTTATTTTACAGCTCATCTGATTAGAGGGGACATACTCTTGTTAAACTTGATTTAACTGTTTCTGTTTTGCTTTTGCAAGCAGACATGAGAAAACAGGATCTGGCTGTATGCACTGCTGATCAGAACACTTAGAACACAGGAATACAAAAAAAAAGCTTGCAGCAAGAGAACTCGTTGGTATGGCAAAAACCTCCAGAGAAGCCCTGCAATTCTTGAGATGTAGTTACCTTTCTAAATACAGGCAAGTCTACAAGCAAAGCTAAAATCTGTTTATCTGGGTAGATAAATGCAGTCAAACTACCCTTTTCTGTAAAGGGCTGACAGGCACAAAATCCATGAAGAGAATACTTTAGTGTGAGGAGATAGTTATGCTCAGGTAGTGACTGATTTAGGGCAGCTGTAGGAACTGAACCACTGGGCACTGGTGCTTTGCCTCCCCATCTCTGGCTTCTGTTGATGCCAGGCTCAGGCTTTGCTGAGCCAAGCATCAGCTTTTCCCTACAAATGCAGCCAAACCAGCTGCTGCAGTTTGCAGAGATCCTGATACTGCAGCAAGGAGCTGCACTTCTGCTTGATGAAATCTGCTCAGCTCAGACAGTACCCCAGGGGATGGCCAGGGAGTCAGGCCTTGCCTGTGTTACAGACTACAGAACTGGGCACATAGAGGAGAAATAGCCCTACCAGAGACAAAGTGAGTGAAAAGTGCTGAAAAGCCTCACAGTAGACAGCCTAAATAACAAAATTAGTTCCTCCAGTTAGTCCATGGTCAGCAGTGAGGCAAATGCCTCTGCCTCCTGGGCCAGACAGGCCAGTGTTTTAATGGTAGGCATAAATCTATTGCATTTTTCTCCTTGTGACCTAGCATATTCTGTCAGGCCAATGCCTGCTCCAGAGAAGGAGTAGAATTTATGTGTACAATAAAACAAGAGTTTCAGTGATATCAGCTGTTTGACGAACTTTAATATACATTTGCTATAAAACAGGCAGAAATTACCAGAATGTAATACCCAAATAAAACCCATGATCCATTTGCACAACAGATCTTCAATTTACTCACATTCATGTGAAAGGGACACATAAAAATGATATCCATGCTTAAAATCACTTAAAAGCAGTCTGAAAGACCCCACAGTTGCAAGTGATACCTCAGTACTTAGCTAATACTCATGTTTCGATGGCTTTGCCTTCATGATTCTTCCAGTGGTTTCTTTATGTTTTCTGGTATTTTGCCAAACACCTGTGAATCAGTGCACAACAAATATTCCTGCCATTTAATTTAGCCTTGCACAGAAAGGCTATATTAGGCCTGATGCAGACCTAATCCCAAACCTCTAAAGAGGTTTAAGGCACTCTGGTTTCACCTAATCCCGAAACCTAAACCAGAATCATTGAAAACCTCCGTAACACCACAGGAATGGGCAAATAGTGAGCTTCCACTATGAAATTATTAAAAGGACACAGTGTATCTTTTGGATTTGAGACCTAAAGCTTTGCCTAAGGAGCTTGGACTGTCCACAATAAAAGTGTTTATTTTGAAGTTAGGAGGTTGAAAGGTCTATTTGACTAGAGGGCTGATTTCACCCCTCCCACCCAAAAAACAAAGAGGGGTGATCACCAGAAGACTGAAAAATAGGAAAAGGGATGAACAAGTAACAAGGGAGGTGCAGCTCAACAAAGCAGTCAAAGATGAAACCCAGGTTTCTCTTTAAGCTCAGTCATGTCCCCTTGTGAGGAAGAGCAAGAGCACAGCCCCTTGTGCAGAACTGGGCTCTTGGGACCTGAAGTTCCTTGCAGTAAACATGTAAGGAAAGAGTTATTTATGATATAATAAACACATTGCTGCTGTTCAAAATAGAGGATTTGCTCTTTTGAGATGTCTTACTGATAGAAGATAACATGTAAAAACATGCTGTAATGAAACTTTCAATTACAAACCTCATCCAACTGTAATAAATTTGATCTTGCATTAACTCATGTTAAATTAATTGGATTCTGTCATTCCTGAATTCTGGTAACCACCTTATCTTGCCATACAGCTCAATATCTCTGCGTTGTGAAAGGGGAATTTCATTTTCAAGGCGACTGTAGGGAATAGTAACTGTACCATATTCTAATAAACATTTAGCCCCTAACAAATTAAAGACCTGAAGTATACTGCACATGTGGTTCCATTATACACAGCAATTTATAGCAATGATCTGCTCCTCTAAATCTCTTAATTCAAATCATTTCAGCAAAACATACGGGGAAATATGTGGCTGTAATTGTGCATTATACAGTACAGAATGTATTTATCTGTGCTCAGGACATTCCTCCTAATGAGAGGCATAGCCTCCTCAGTGTACTGTGTTCTCATAACCACCAAATGCCATTTAAAGCCCTTTAGAGCAAGGATTTAGGAATCAGTGTTCCTACTGATGAGAAATTTGATATGGGTAGAAAAGCAAGCTCCAGATTTACCTTCCCAAACTCACAAAAAATCTCCATGCCTTTGTTTGCATCAATAGAAGTGGAACAGAACAGCACTCATTTAACAGCACTGGATTTAATTTAGCTTTGAAAGACTCTGGCTCCATAGGCAAAAATGGTAGGAAAACTGAAAAGCATGTTTTATGAGGCACAAAGCTTTCTAGCTGGAACTAGAGCAGGACAGCTTCCTGAAAAACTACATAGATGACACAGCTTTTAACTCCTAGACAGGTGACAGGTGCTTTCCTTGAGCAGGTCTCGGTGTGGCTGGAGAGTAACAGGGGCCTGTGAAAGGGGGCAGGGCCCATCTCCGTGCAGCGCTGTCCTTGTACACACCTGCACTGCGCCTCCCACCGTCCTGCCGGGGGTGGATCGGTACTGTAGCAGGATACAATTCCAATCCCACAGCAGTTTTGTTCCAACAATACACACAGGGTTATTTAAATGTTGCCTGATATAGTTCAGTTGTGACACACAACCAGTAACTTCCATTGGAAACCATTTCAGGAGGCAACTTANCATAGTTCAGTTCTTCCATTGGAAAACCATTTCAGTAACTTCCACTGGAAACCATTTCAGGAGGCAACTTAAGGAAGTTCTGTGGGACCTGGGAAACTTTCTATGGCTGTGTTGCACTGAAAGAACTGGGTCTTTATCCCACAACAAATCCAAGTTCACAGTGGCTGCTGGAGGAGACAAAGGATTTCAGGAATGCGATAGCCCCATGCACAGCAGAGCACCTGATAAATGGATGCTGTGCAAGCGGAGAGCCCAAACCACAGCCCAAACCACAGTCCCTCAGAGCCCAGCGGGCTGTGGGGAATCGCCCGACTCACACATGGGCTGGTGGCAGCGACGGCCCGGCACCACCGCCCGGCCCAGCCCTTCCCGGCTGGTTCAGAGCTCGTGTCTGGCTCCACGGAGCCGTGACACGCTCGGGCTCCCGGTGAAGGCCGGGTCCTTCCGGTTACGGAGCGTGAGGAAGCGGACAGGCGCCAAGCGCCTCGCAGAAGCTCGGAGCGGCGCTGCTCCGCGGGGCCTGCGCTGCCTGCCGGTGCGGCCGCCGGCGCTGCGGGC
>WBNO01013565.1:53159-114382 GCA_013400575.1 Peucedramus taeniatus
CATGACAACGGCGCGCTAGAGGCTCGGCCGCCGCGTGCGGGGCTCGCGACTGAGATAACGTCACCCACCGCCCGCGGCGCGCCGCACCTCACAGACCCGCCCGGCCCCTCAGAGCCACTCACGGCTCCAGATCCCCTCACGGCCCCTCAGAGCCACTCATGGCCCCTCAGAGCCACTCATGACCCCGCACGGTCCCTCAGAGCCACTCAGGCACAGCCTCAGGTGGGTCTAGACTGTCATGACCCTTCAGAGCCACTCACGGCTCCAGATGCCCTCACGGCCCCTCAGAGCCCCGCGATGCCTCAGAGCCCTGCACGGAGCTTCAGAGTCCCGCACGGCCCCGCGTAGCCACTCATGGCCACTCGGAGCCTTGCGCGGCCCTGCAGAGCCCCACACAGCCCCACTCCAGCAGGCGTGGGAAGCTCAAGCCAGCACAGTGAGGGAGATGCCGCATCTGTGCCTGACGTGAGGCATCTGCTCGAGAAAAGTGATGTTTTGATTACGGTCTGCATCTCCTTGATGCTCTGCAGCAGTTTGCCTGGACAGTCCGTGCAGGAGCTCCTCTGGCAGCAGTGATTCAGTGTGTGTGCCTTGAGTTCAGAATACACCCCATCAGACATCAATATCAGTGGTAATGGTACTCACAGTGCTAGTGTAGTGAATTGTACAACTCCCCATAATAATCCCAGTACTTTTATGACCAATAGAAATAGGTAATTTTTAGGTATTTTAGCGACACTGCACTGCTTGAGCAGACGAAGGGAAGGCAGGAACAGCATTAGCTGAGTATTGAACACGGTTCTGTTGAAAGGCACAGCCTCAGGTGGGTCTCTTCCCACCATTTGCAAAAGAGTAGTGGCAGTCCTCAGGAACACCTAAAACTGCTTTAATACCTTTCAGCTGGAAGCATTTATAAAAGAAAGCATATTATTGTCAAGTTGAGTATGGTAATATGAAAAATAATGTTGTATTTATCAACGGGTCAGAGCTCTAGCTCTGATGGGCCCGCTCTGGGCTCGGAGCTGGCTCTGCCGGCGCGCTCGCTTTCGCCCTCTGGCGGCAGCGCGGGCCCGCGGCGGGGCAGCCCGGCCGCGCTGTTCCGAGCGCGTCCCGCAGCGCTCGGGGGATATCCGCGCACTGACCTCCGACATGGGCGTTCTTTTGCGGTGTTTTTCTCCTCATTAGTGTTGGTTGTTTAAAACAACGAAGCTGCCTTGTACAACTTCTTTAAATGCCATTTTAGAGTAGGAAACAATCCCGGTTCCAGATTCAGCAGCTTCATTTTGAAATGAAAAGGGTAAAAAGCAAGCGTGGTGTGTGCTCTGGAAAAAACAGACCACACGAGATGGAAATACGTGTATAACTTTTTCCTCTGGTAATTGTTTTGAGGAGCATTTTGCCACACTTTTTAGCACAGTCTCTTTATGACGTGTCATCTTTCTGAAGCTCCTTCCAGTAACCCCCAATTTTAGCGGCATTTCTGTGAAGCTTTTAGAAAGGACTCCATGGCTGGGAAATGCAATAAAAATGTGTCCTGTCTGCCTAAGTTACAGGAAGTATAAGGAATCTGTAAAAATTTTATTTGTAACTAAATTACTAGATTTTTAAAAAGCTACTGGAACAACTTCTTGTTTTTTAATGATTCCTATTAATGTTTCCATTGATTTACAGGTAAACTAGTTTTTTCTTGTTTTAAAAATACCCTGCGATCAGCAAGTCTAATTCTGTTTATTCTGGCTTGGATGTGTGATTATCAGTTATAAAGATTCTGCAGATGGAAATTATGTTGGTGCATGCACTGGAGTAGATGCTGGTTTCTAATATCAGATAGATTGTCTGATTTTGGTTAATTGGTGTAGAGGCTTCTTTTTAAACACTGGAATGACAATGTTGGCATTGTAAGGTATTTAGGGAGCAGATCTGTTGACTAAGTACGTTTATGCCTTTTCTGAGCATTTTACAGTACTGTGAGTTTCTTTTTGCAAAGAACTGTTGAATTACTGACCCGTATATGTTATTACATTCTAAAGAGACACATTTTTTTGGCTCTCTGTCACAAAGTACGTCAGACTGTTTTATGCTTCGTGTTTCTATAGGTCTTATTTTTAATTTGAGTACTATTTCTCTGCAAGCTCAGCCATAACAATGTACTGTTTCATTGGATCAGTAGTAACTGTAAACCAGTAATTGCTAATTAGCTCAGATGGGAAATTTAACCCTGAAGATTCTGGTTTTTTAAAATTATATTCTAAAAAGCACTGTCTTCATTGGGAAAAAATAGCTACTACAACTGCTCTTCTGTAATAAATTGTCTTGTTGTAGCTGGATTATAGATGCTTGCTAATGCTGTTTCTGGCTTTGTGAAGACAAACTTGATTGCAGAAAAGATTGAACTTTGCTTTTTGGACACCCTTTTCGAGTTCTAGTGCTGGTACTTCTGTACAAACTTGGAATCTCAACATGTTTGCTGTGTTTGTATGTCTCTATAAAGGAAAAAGGTAAGTCTAGTGGCAGTGATAGAGTTTTCCTCCCCAGAAATATCTGTGTGGATGCATTTATGCTCTCTTTGTAAGAATGCAGTTTGACTGCACTAAAATATATTTGGTAGTACAAATGAAGGATTTCAAATTAGTAATAGATTGAAAACTCTTCAGCTACTGGGATTTTAGTTTCCAAATTACTGGTCTCTGTGGAGCAGTGTAAGTGATCTCAATACAATGAGAATGAAACAAGTCTTCAATAAAAACCTGCACAATTTTTGCCCAAGCAAGCCAGCTTCCTTTTAAGCTCTGTGCTGGCACAGTCGTATCATTAAAAATGCATTTTTTTAAATTTTCATAAGCAATAAAATAATTTCATAACTGTAATGAATGCATTTCCTATGGTACATTTTAATTACATGCAGCTAATGCTCGTCATTTCAAAAATTGTCTCACTGGCATTTATGACTTGGTGTAAACGCTCATATATCATGGGATTATTTGAAAGAACTGAAACTTTGAGAGATGTCAGGTTTGCCGTGTTGAGGAAAGTGACTCATTAAACAAGAGGTGCTGGTTAGCAATGGGAGACTGTAGAACACATTTAGGCTACAAATATCAGAATCAACAGATTTACTTCAAAAAGCCGTGTACTGAATGCCATTTATAAAAGGGATATCTTAGCCTTGAAAGTTTCCAGACCACTAAACTGGAGAATCCAGGCTACATAATGATTCAGAAGAGTTTAAAATAGGAATCAGTCTCTTCTGCATCTCAAGAGCGAAAGTTCCAGAGGAAGTCACCTTTTCTGTAAATGGATTTACCAGCACAGGTCTTTAGAACCGTAACATGACACTGTGAACAAATTAAGAGTTTTAGGAGAAAAAAAAATCTTTTAGTCAGCAAATCTTCTTATGATTTATTTTTAAAGGTCATAAGGTGACCATTACAGTAAAAAAATAGTTGTTTGTACAGGATAACCTTCCCAGATGAGATGCAACCCTGTCCTAAACCTCTGGGTCTTCAGCCTGAGTTTCCCCAGAGCCACTGGGTGACAGTTGAGTGTAAGGTAAAGCGGAGCAAGAACTATTTGAAAAAGAAACATAGACTAATGTTTAGCTTTCCTTTTTGTTTTAGTTATACCATAGTTTTTCAGTAGATGCTAAATTTCTTTGATTTAGGGGAGGGAAGGATTTTACTTTAAAACACCAGATAGGAATCTTAGGACAGACTTTTCACACTCAGACAGCTGGAGCAGCTGTAGATTCCCCACTGAAATGAAAATGCAACAATTCGAGATTTAGAAAGGCAAAAAGTGTGACCAGAGCATTAAATAGAAGGGCCATATGATACCAAAATTAAGCTCTGTGTTTATTATAAAGAAAATCCTTGTTTTAGAAGGGAAAAAAATGAACTTGTTCCACCACTTTCTTTTTTCCTCAGGAGAAAACGCAGAATATATCCTAGGTAATAAATCTGTTTTATGGCTCACATGAGAAAGGGTGGAGAAACTCCCATTATTTTCTTCCCAGAAATTGAAATACACATGAGCTAACATGGGAGACACTGGGATTTTCATCCAACAAATGCACAGCTGGCTTCTGCTTTTATTATTTTTCTAAGACTAATAATTTTTCATTTGATTAGCTGGTGGCTGACAAAACTATCACTTGCACAGTGTTTTGTGTATTTAGTAGAGTAGGTGTGATGCGAGAAAGATACCATAATGCATGCCCAGAAGCATAGCACGACTTGTTCGGTTGATGAGAAATTTCTACTTGCCTCTTCTTAAAATGCAAGTTTCTGTCATTGACATTTGAGTTTGAATATCGAGAAAGGAACTTCTTGACCTCTAGAAAAAGAAGAATTATGTAAGTTTTGAGGATTATTTTTTCTTAATTCACATTGTAGAATTGTATGATGCTGTGCACATAGAAATAAATTGTTAGGAGTCAGTTGGCAATCCACAGTGCCAGTTCTGCTGTGAGAAAGCAGTGAGACTATTTAAGAAAAGAACTGTCCTAGTCAGTGTTCAGAGGTGGGAAAAGTAGAGCTGCCAACAAGATTTATCAAGCACTTTAACTGCACGCAGTGTGAGCTGTGGAGAGACCCATGGACACACTTAATGTGAAAAATGCAGCAGCCAACCACAAACCCGCCCAGATAATTAGATAAAGTGAGCACAGACTTAAAGGTGGGAGAATAGGAGCCATCTAGGAATGAGGTTCCTCAGAGCCATGTCTGGGCATGGATTAAAGCCATGGATTCTCACTTTGAAATCAGGAGAGGGAATGGCCTATCAAAACTCTTTCATGTGTCTTCTGCAGAATAAAGCAAAGATGTTCAAGAATCCAGTATCCTGTTTTGCATTGACCATTAATGCCAGGGACAAAGCAGGCTGGTCTCTTCTGTGTTGACTCTCTTGGTGTTTGAAGTGCTAAGCTGTGTTGCTGTCTGTGTGTTCTGGGCAAAGCGATGATAACACCTTCCCTAAGTAATCAGCAGGGGAAGAAGACTGCAGTTTTATCCTGGTAGGTCTGTATTGTCCAGGTGTTTAGTGTGTTTCTTGTTATTTTCAAAAATTCCAAAACAATTTGATGTGTTCTGGTAACGGGACAGAATGTGGGCTATCTGCTTCCACTTGAATATTGTGTGATGGCATCTCTGGTTTTGATTTGTAATCATTTACAAATGGTAGATACTCAAAACCATGTAAGAAATTTCTAAGTTAAATTAGTTTGAAGCTGCAGGTTCATTGCATACCCAAACCTCTACCTTTAATGTCCTTTCACACAGTGGCTGCTGGGGAAGGAATGATTTTGTAAGGACTAGTAGAATCACTGGATTGTGTATCTGTGTTCTGACCTAGCTCCATTACACTCGCTAAATAATTGTTGACAAGTTCAAGCTCTGTAACTAGAGGGTTATGACTTTGCTAAATGCCACGAGTCAATATATGTTCATGGACAAGGAAAATGACCTTAATGGAAAAATACGGGACTACCGAAGTGGCAGTAGATCATTGTGGGAGCTCTCTTTTGGTTGTATCTCTCTTAGAGGCTTTATGCTGCTAGGGATCAGAATACTGTGGTGTATGGGACTGTTTCTTGGGACATGGAAGTGCATGAGCCTGTATCAGGGATGGCTGTTCCAACTGAGTGTTGCCCAGTGCAGAGGGCCGGGAAGCAGTCTCTCCAAAGGACATAAAATCAGTGTGGCCAACTTCACTGTCCACCTCCTTCTTCCTCTGTCTGCCTTGTTAGAATTTGCATCTCTATCCTGCCAGTATTTACCTATTTGTTCTAATAAATCTCTTCTGTAATGAGCCTGTTTGACCTTCTGAAGCTGTACTTTGAATTCTTGCCCCTGTGTGCCACACTGGTTCCAAGCTGGGTGAACCATGTTCCTTTGTTGAGTGGAGGGGATGCGTTCCTGACATGCAGCTGGGGATGCTGCTGGTTAGGAAAGGCCCTTGGAGCAGAAGTGGTTGCCCTGGTGGCGCCACCTTTCCTGCAGTGCAGTACCGTGGCCTGGTTTTGCGCTCTGATCGCTTGTTCCAGGTGCAGAGGGCTCCTCACCCAACTTGCAGTAGGTTGCAGAGAGGGAGAGAGTCCATAGTGCTGTGCCAGAAAACCAAGTGATAGTGTGAGCAGGGTCTCCAGCCTGCTACAGTTCCACAGCATTTGTGCTCTTTTGCTCTTGGTAACAGTCGGACCTTATTGAACCAGGCTCTCAAATCTGAGAGTAATTGGGAACATGTAACATATTGCAGAACTTTTTTTATTTAATTTTTTTTCTAGTAGTGTGTTTAGGCCTCCCTGCTTTCATTTCAACAATTGAGGGTGTTGGTTGCTTCCTCATGTTTGTGTAAGAAAAGCTTTTTATAGTCCATTTTTCCAGTTGGCGTATGTACTTCCTCCACTGTAGTGTAACACATCATTCTTCCCACTCCCTCCCAGCCTCTGAAGCTAATGGAAGACCTTCAGGGTTGTTTTATTAGCAATAAAAATGGAACTGTGGGGTTGGGAATGGTCATTATTCTTTCCTTAAAATGTGTTCTTCAACAAGTTTTGTTTTGTTCTTGTTAATGAGAAGGATGTAAGGAAGCAAGGAATAATCAGCCATATTTAGTTTATAGGTCGTTTACTTTGAACTGGACATCTCTAGCTCAATTTTTGTTTTAGATGAAAATCTGTCAAGAAAAAAATGTCAGAAACATGAATGGAAGTGGACTGCATTTTTTTTTTTGACAGAAGAATTTTTAATGTAATACCAAATGTGAAGAATTTTTGAGTATCATCAATCCCAACTTCTGCAAGGTAACAGCTGGAGTGAAGGCAGTCTAGTAGCTCCACATCCATCCATTATTTTTGGTCTGTAATGATGAGTCTGGTACACCTACAGCACTTGAGCCTTGCAAATTTGGAGCTGTGCTGGAGGTCTTTCCTTGATGTAACATCAGTTACACCAAAAAGAAAGGAAGGTGGCCTGGCCACTTTCATATCACTGGCTGACAGAGTCCTGTCCCTGGTCGGGACAGTGTACTGCATCCTGCTTAAGGACAGTGCAGACCTGGTTTGCCACAGCTTCGCTCCTGCTTGCTGGTTGTTCTTATCACCATTTATCCAGGAGTGTTACTTAGCCCCAGAACAGAATTGATAATATTTAATGTGGAAGCCTTTTTTCTCCTGTCTATGAGAGACAGATTATTGAGAATATCTACTGGGATTGCCCTTGATTTCTAGTGATTTGAATGCTATTTCTTGAGAAAGATTATCTTTTGGAACTATTTTTTCAATTTTAAATATTTTTTTCATATAATCTTCCAAGGTTTTCCAACACTAATGAACACAGCCTAGTCCTTCAGTGGAGGGGCATGTGCAGACATGGCCCCTGTGGATTGAACTGCCTCACTGCTTCAGATCTTCACTATTTTTAGCCTCTATATATGCCTTTGTTTTTCCCAAGTGTCTAGTTCTAGGTGATATCGTAACTAACCCAGTAAGGGCAGGAATTCACTCTTTTCCCATATACTAGCTCCACTGTAAGCTTGCAGCAAAAAAAATGGATCTGAGAATCCTTGCAGATTAAATCTTACTATGGGATGTCTAAGGTCCTGACAGGTAATTTTTTAGCTACTTTTGTATTCTGCGATTTCTCTGTGAAAATAACATTTTAAATGTATTTGCTTATTTTATTGCTCCACTGATAAATAATTGAAATCAGCACTTAGCATTTAATTATAGGGATTTTTAATCATAAATATTGTATAGTGCCTGATGGTGTAATTGGGCATTTTTATAATAAGCCCCTATTTTTTAAAACAAGGGGGAAATCTCTGAAATTCATACCTTCATGCTTGTGCCCATTAAATGTGGTTATCATTATCTAGTGACGACATATGTTCTTCCTAACTAGGATTCTCTTCTCTTTCATGCTGATGCTATCTCCATGCTAGATTATTCCTGTTCCTAGTAGCACCCCAGGGCAGTAGTGAGAAGTAAATGTGTCCCATATGGCCACTTTGGACAGCAGTTTTGGGTGTGGGGAGATGGGAGAGAAGAGACAATGGGGTGAAGAGCCAGTGGGAGCTGTGTGCCCTCTCTGTCCCAGAAGCAGGGCAAGCAGAGGGGGAGCAGGGCTGTGGCTGTCTGTGCTGTCAGGCTGGCTGGCAGTAATGTGGGAGCGCCGCGGTGGGACAGGGTGCAGTTATTGTTGTGCCATGCGGGAGGAAGGAGCCAGGGAGGAACTGCGACTGAGTCACCCGCTCTTCCTGGACTGCCTCCTGGGGTGGTGCTGCTACAGGCAGCCCAGTGCAAGACTGAGCCTGAAGGCTCCAGCGAGCTGATTGCAAATATTTTGCAGAAGTCTTATTTTCTGGTAATTACTTTAACATGATTCAGTGTTTTCTCTTTTGTCTGATCTTGTTATGAGCCTTCTTGCCTGATCCTTTGCCCGCTGTCGTGGGAGCAGGGCAAGTGTTCCCACACCACGTGTTCCATTCCTGCTGTCTTTGGCCTCTCAGGTTCAGTTGCTGTGAGTAGGTGCTATTCAGTACAGCCGACCAATGATGTGTCCTTTTGGAACAATGACTGATCCTGGACCTGTTCCTGTGAAGCCTTTGAAACTACTAAGGTGTTTCAGATAGTGGGGTTAGAGCAATTTGTAGAATTGGGGTCCATGTTTGCAGGTTCATGTTTCTAGTGATTCATGAAATTAGAGCTCCTGTGGAAACCTGGAACCTTGCTTCTTAGACAAATGTTGTGTATGAACTGAGTCCAAAGCCCCCAGTCTTCAACAGATATATGAAGAATGGCTAGGATTTAGGTTCCAGTGGGTCAGCAACAGTGTTTGTTAGAGACTAATAATAACAGTGAACAGACTCATTCCATTCCCGGTTCTCTAGGGTTTTAGAAATCCAGCAGAACCAGCAAAATACCTAAAGCCCAGCCACTGAAACCCAGCCAAGTTTTGTAAAAATTACAATGGTAACTTCAAATAAATATAAATTGTGCCTTTTGAGTGTACAGTTTATTTAAAAACAGTTATTTTGCCAAACCATAAATGTACCCAATAACTAAAACCAAGAAATAACCAAGGTTAAGAAATCTAAAATTCTAAGGTTTAGAAAAAACCCTTCTGATGTATTTAGTGCTTTTGTTTAACCATATGACTTACATTTTATCCTAGTTAAACTAACTAATACATACATATCTTTATAGCAGACCAAACACTTCTCATAAGCAACTGACTGGTTTGTGTTATCACATTTGTTCAATGAGGGTAGAGGGAGAGAGGTGTAGAGTATAACTCACTTGCATAATCTTTTGCATTTAGTAGAAAAAATATGTCTCACAATATAGCTACAAGAAATACATGGGTGCTCATAATTCATATTATCCCATAAAATTTAGAAGAGCATTCAGAGACTGCAAATGAAGGTAATTTATGTGCAAAACCTCATCCATGAAGAATTTATTGCCATAGTAGGTATAATATACTTTGGCACAGACTTCTTCTGTGAAACTAGTACTTGCAAATTTGAAAAAGGAGACCTTGCAGGTTAAACTGTAGTCTGGTTTTATACAAAACACATTATAATGAAGACTATTCTCTTTTGAGAGAGCTGAAGTCCATTGGTAAGTTAATATGCCATGGCTGTTGATGATGTGTTTGAACTTCACTGTGCGAGTAATCTCTTTAAAATCAGTGTTAGTTTAGTGGTGCTACCTTTGTGTAAGTATTGATGTTTGTAAATATTTTGAACCTTGGAGGGAACTGAGGAAACTGCAGAAGTGTGTTCCTACAAAACATTTTAATTTTTCAGTATCTAAAAATGAGTATATGCTTTGCAGAGGTTGTTTGCTAACCATGTTGTGAAGCCCAGACCTAATTCTTCTTGTGAGGACTGCACTAGGACATGGGGCCTCATCTTTCTCTCTGCACTTGAGCAAAACTGCCAGGTAAAGGCCCTGGGATCCATCCATCTCCTTGCCCATTTGACTTGGGCATGTGGTGGCCGCAGGGAGGCCAGGGCAAGGCTGTGGTTACGTTGTAGTGCTGTCGTGCACAGTCTCGGGGAGATGTCAGCACTGTTCTCCTCAGTGCTTGGGTGGCTCATGCAGCCGGAACAAAGATATATTTCCCTTTGTTCCTGCTGCTGGACTCTGATTTCTGTTTTCTTTTGCGATTGCGCACATATGCTTTGCTTACATTGCGCACATATGCTTTTATAGTTGCTGCCTCTCTTTGACCCAAACACTTCCATGGAAGTTAATGACATTAAATGAAAATCAATGCAACCCATTGCCACTCCAAGATTTCTGCATAATACAAAGTAAAGTTAGAATATGTTATACCATAGAATATGCCATTTAAATGGATGTAGCTGGGAATGGAGAGAAGCAGCTCCTAGCATGATATATAAGAGGGATTTTGGTCCACATCAGCAAGGGAAGCTACAGGGCATGTGGCTATAAAAATGGACCAGAGTTCTCAAGCACTGATGTAGAGCAGACAGGACCTTTAAAATTCTTCCCTGAAAGGTACACAGTGGTGTTGGGCAGCAGTCTGCTAGGCTTGGTTTGTCAAAGAACATTATCAATTCCTCTGGGATATTAACTGTTAATTCCAGGAAGTCTAGGTGTTTCAGGAAATGCTATTCAAATATTATGCTATTTCTTCCGGATGTAGATCCTTGGACAGTACACTTACACTTAGCCTTTTCTCTGTTGGCTTGCTCTGCAGGAGAAATCCCTAACTATTGAGAACAAAGATAACTTCCTGTGCCAGGTGTATTAGCTGGAATTATCTCTGTTGTACAAAGAAATAACTTTTCTCTTGAAAGTGACATGGAATTTTTGACGTTACTGAAGATTTATCTCATCAAGGATGTCACTGTGCTACTAAGAAAAACTCACTGGACTCATATCAGAAGTACTGTGCTCAGTTCTCTGCTTTTCCAGATGGATTTAGTGGACTTACAGATGGTACAGAAAATGGCAACTGAAACAGTTTGGGGAAATGGAACAACTGTCATATGAGGAGAGATTGAAAAGTCTGGTACTCTTCAATTTAGAGAAAGACAGATATTTATCGTCGAGATTTACAAAATCATGAAAGTGATGAAAAAGCCAGATGTGAAACTGTTGCCCTCCAAATCCTGCAGTGTAAGAACTAGAGGGCACTCAGTGAAGGTAGTAGGAGATCAGGTTTAAAACAAAGAAAAGAAAGTAGTCCTTCAGTTTTTGGAACTCCAGGTTGTGAATTTTTTGCTTTGGTTGGTAGCAAAGGCAAAGATATCAGCAGGTTCAAAAGAGATCAGATAATTTCATAGACAAAAACAGAACTGCAAATGAACGTTGAAGTTGTGTGCCCTGTAACATCATTGTGCATGGGGTGGGGAGGGTTTTGGGGCATGGGGGAGCAGGAGGAATGGACCCCAAAAGCAACCAGGCTTCTGTTTTTTTCCTAAACAGTATCTCTAAATAGCATGGCACTGGTGGAAGTCAGGTACTAGGCCAGAAGGGACCAGTCATCTGACCTTGCAGGGCATTTTTTTCTGCCATACAGTACCACACTATGTTCTGCTTTGAAAGGGTTTTATTGTTAGTGCATTGAATTCTCATAAGGATAATCAAGAAAAAAATGGTAGCGTGTTAATACTCCATTGTTGATACCTGAAATATTAATGTGTTTTTAAGTCTGATCCATTGATAGTCAAATGCCTGCCTGTTACTGTGCATGTCACTAACATGGCATTTGTTTGGAAAACGTACAACTTGGAGAACGAATTTTAAGTTTGTGTGTTTATTTTTCTTGGCAGTGAGTTTTGGTTATCTCAGAAGGGAAAAGCTATCCAGGTGCAGTGAAGCTGTGTGGTGCCATGAGTGCTGTGGCAGGAAGGTATGCAGGACAAGTATTCAGGGAGCTGGATCTGAGTAGTTTCTCCATGCTCCAGTACTGTGTGCTACTGAGATGTCTTTGTGCTAGTTCCAGCTAGGCCGAGTTGAACCAATGAATCAACAGGGACTTAGGGCCAACCATATCCACAGATCAGAGACACAGAATTTGGGTCATGGTCCCTATTCCAGGCATTGAGCTTTAATGACACTCAGAGCTGGAATGGCATCCCTGCAGTTCGGACCATCCTCCCCAAGCACCCAGTTCTGTGCCTGCCCATCTCCTCCACAGGCTTCAGGCTACTGCTTCTTGCATGGCAGCTCACTCCTTTTCACTCTTTTATTACATCTGTAGCATTTGGAGGAGACCTGCAAAGAAGGGGGGGGGGGGGGGGGGGTGTGGGAATCACTATTTCACTTTAATATAGGACACAGAAAAGTTCTTTAATATGTGTTTGGGTGGAGTTTTTTTGTAAAATATATCTGTAAAAAGTCTTCTGTATGCTTTTTTTTTTTTCTTGGTAATATTAATCATATTAACAAAAACATTCTTTGCTTTAATCAGACAATATGGGCTTTGTTCATATGGAGACTTTTGAATGTTATGTGGAGCTCCTGTACTCTGGGCACAAGCTTTTAGCAGGGATACTCACATAAGCCATAAACTGTATGAGTGCAGCTCAGGTCGGCTCATTGTGGCTGTGGAAACTGGTGGTACTCTGCTGTTGATGAGAAATCCGCCATAAACAAATCCTCACTCGTGGTCTCAGGTGTGTGATTGGGAAACACGTTTGGCTTTTAATCAAAGGAAATGGAGTGTTTGGTTCTTTGGTTCTCCAGTCTTGTTTCAATGAAGTAAATGTTAATGCAAATAAGGAGCTTAAAGCAGTATGACTAAAGCCTCAGCTAATTGAGCTTTGGTTCTGTGAGAATTTGGATGTCATCATCCTTTTGTTTTCCACTTCTCTGGGGAAGTACTTCAGCTATATGGCAAAAATAAACAAAAAAACCCTTTTAAATCTTCACACTTAAATACATTTATGAATATTTTTAGTTACTGTTTACTCCTTGCAAATTTATCTTAGTCTGAAAAAAAGTTTCTGATGTATTGTTTTCCTAACAAAGATTTGACCTTCATCTTTATACACGGTTTCACTATTCTTCCTATCAGCATTTAGTTCAAAGGAGCACTTCGAAGCACGCAGGCAAAAACCAGTTCCATTGTGTAAAATAGAAATGTGTGTTTTATATCACAGGAGTTTAGAGAACAATGCAAAGGTCAATTGTGTTGCTTGCTCTCCTGTCACATGATGTGGGTGTGTATATGAATGCATCCCTGGAATTCCACTGTGGGATCTGCATCTTTGAAGCTGATGCTAAAATTACTGCCGAGGCTCTTCCAAAGGCGGATACTGATAGAAGATTCAATGAAATCGAAGGTCGCCAGTCTGGTAGGCGTTGAAAGATACCTGGCTATGATACTATTTCTGATTTAATAATGCGAATGGGAGGCTAGCCCTTTGTAATAATTAGGACTAATTACTGAAGAGGTGTTGACAGATGGGCTAAGAGGAAACAAACTGCCTTTATCCAGTGGCTTAGAGTCAGATTACTAGTCTTGTGTTATCTGTTTCTCAGAAAGTAGAAGCTTCAATCATTCACTAAGTCTTCAAAGGGGAAAGGGATCCTAACAATATACAGGATTTGGGATGAAGCTATGAAATAAGTCTTTGACTCAAAATGGCTAAATTAATCTCCTTTCCGTAAATTATCATACTTTTAAAGTTTGAGTTACAGATGGAGAATCTGATTGTAGTACTGAAAAATATGTGAAATCAGTACTGATGACTGTCCTGTCGCTGCTTCTGCTCATGGATTAGTCTAAGATTGGTTCCTTGCTGTTAATTATATGAATATGAATTCTTTGATTCCTTCTTATGCCATGCTTGCTATCCAGCTGAAACTGAGACAAGGGAAAGTAGTAAGTACTCTTTCGTTCAGTGTTTGGTTTATGCAGATGTCATATCTGATCAACAAGCAGAAAATACATCTTCTGAAGTTAATTACAGTTATTTTTCTTTTTAGGAGACAAGATCATGCATATTCCAGGAAGAAAACAATATATTACAATACAATTGCATTTGCTGAGAATGATGTAGGATTTCCTTAAAGAGGATTTCTTCTCTCCTTTTGAGTGTAGTGTCCATCCAGCACATCTGCATGAAGTAGATAGAATTGTCCAATATGAATGGAGTTAACAAAGACATTCAGGGATTAATGCTTTGTCACCAGAATGAGCATTCAGTGTGACTTTCTTTAGGAAAACGATTTAAAAGTCTAGGCACCCTCCATCTTCTCAAATGACTTTTAAGTGCTTTTCTCCCCACTCTCCACCATATATAGAACCTGTTTTTCTTAGAAATGTGATAAATGTGGTTGCATTCGATAGCACTTATAAGCAGAGGTAGCTTTCAATTATTTATTTACTTTTAACAAAAGGGGCCATTTAATTAATGTTTAAATATTTATAACAGTTTTATTGTGCTGTAAAATTGGTTATACTTTGATCTAGATTTTCTGGTTTGAGATAATAGGGTTGGTAAAAGTTTTCCTAATGAATTTGGTCAGAACATGACATAATCTGATTATCTGACGAAAGATTGACACTTCAGTTCCTGCCAGCATAAAAGCACGGTACAATGGGGGCTGTTCAGCACAAATTCAAAGGCTGGGAGTTCAAGTTCAGGTACGGCAGAATTGTTCAAAGTTTCAAATTAATGTGGTGAAACAGTGTTGCATTTTTCACTGCATTTTTGGTCAGGAGTAATTTATGGTGGATGAGAGGAGCGAAGCTCGAAGGTAAATGTGTAAACTGCAATTCCAGTCTGTACCTTTGGGTTAATTTCCCTCCGTTTGCTAAATAATAGTTAGTGTTACTCGTTAAAACATTGAGAAACTAACTGGTAAGAACATCACAGACACAGGAAACAGTACCAGAAACTGGGAATGAAGCATCATCAGTATTCAACCTGTTAAATGTGGAACCATTTTTTTAACAATATACCTCACATTTTAACAGTTTAACTGTTTAACATATGAGCAAATGATCATATGCTTGGAGATGAGCGTATTTAACTAATGCATCCTACATGCTTGTGTAAAATAGATGTAGATTTATGTGATCAAACTGTTATGAAGGAACAGTTATATCTAAAGTATAAGCTTAGCCTAAACTGTTAAAATAAACATTATTTTTTTCATTTGATATTCAGGTAATATTTGCTTTGTAAATGTCATTCCTGTTTGCAGTGGAATTATAGTGATCCTACTAGAGATCTTGGACTAAGTTGCCCTCCAATAACTTGGCTTATCCAAATAGTTATACTGTATGGAATAGGAATCCTAGTAGACAAATGATGCATACTATTAATAATTAAGCTTGAATTTTGGGGGATATTTCTTAACATAAAAATACTCAATAATCTTTCATTTTGAGTCATATATTTAAAAGTGGTGTACACAGCACTAAGTATTTTCTTTCTTTTCAATGCTGAAGGGGTTCTTGGAGAAAGTAAAGTGTTAAGTACCAAATGTGATGGTCTTTACTGAAATGCAGTTCGTTTCTGACCTTGAGAAGATTTGTTCTGACCTGAATAAGGATTTAAAGCTTTAATCTAATGAATTGATACAGACTGTCCACATTGCTTTGTTTCTTAAAATACCACATGGCACATGAATCTCCGTGTCCCTGGGAAGGGATTGTCTGTGCCTGGAGTCAGCAAGTGGAGTCCTAATCCAAGTTCTAGGGACTGTGCCACCTTGGGAGGTCACTTACTGTCCCTGCCACAGCTTCTCCATGTCCAGAGAAGGATGTGGAATAACACTGGTCTCGGAGAGGTGTTGTAGTTTACACAGAAGCTGAAAGCTCCCAAGGAGAACGTGCTTTATGAAATACTGGTGTAATGAACAGACCCTGCAAACCCTCCCCCGTTTGAGCCGTGTCACCGATATCATCTGGTAGTTTGGACAGGCATAGATCAGATCCAAAATTTGGATTTCAAAATACAAGCTGGCCACAAATAGAAATTGCCCTTGATTATTTAATATTTCTTCTGTGTTTATGTCTATTTATCTTGTTCGCTATTTGCAGTTCTAAAGTATATTTTTTAACTGTTGTAAAACAAATGACAATATAAACATGGGGGTAGGAAAAAGGTAAAATATTCTGATATAAATGCATCTCTCACCATATGCTGGTGAAGTACGTAGCCTGTTCAGCTAATTGCAGAGTCTTTTTTCTTCTTTTAATGAATATGTATTTTGTGAATGTATTTTGTACTTGTCTTTTTAAATCTATGAAATATAAACCGTGTCATTAAAGTAAAAGAAATATTTTGAGAAGTACTGTCAGAGCTCAACTTGCAGTGTAGTTTAATTTAATTGCCTACCTCTGCATGGCATCTGTCCCATGGTGAGGTGGACACAGTACGGGGGTATTTCATAAGCAGAAGGAAGCATGCAGCCAGGAACACAAGCTGAAGTTTTAAAAGTACATGAAAAGTAGATTGCTTCATTGTGTCTTCATAAAGTGTCACTTCTCACTATGTCCTTCCAGCAAATGAGTGAGAACTGCCAACTTCAGGGACATTCATATTAAAAAAAAAAAAAATTGAAAACTTCTGACTGTAAACAACAGTCGTTTTTACCTCATGTATGGCCAAAGCAAAATAAAATACAACACTACTAATTCCATGTGTAATAAAATATTTGTATATATTTATTTTATTGTAGCTTAATCCAGATATAATAATTATAGAGTAATAAAAGAATTTATATACTTTTGTTTTAGTTGAAGCAAAGGTGACTTGTTGCAAAATTAAAATGCAGAGGCTTTTAAACTTAGGAAGATACTGAATTAATTTAAGACTGGTATGAAAATGGGATTTGGTCACTTTCTCCCTTTTTGTTGACTGTATCAAGCCAGATCCTGAGCAGACCTTAATGTTCATGGAAACAACTCCATTTCTAGCAGCTCTGGACATGGTCCTGTACATCAGGAATCAATTAATAAGTCATTAATAAGCAGTGTATTTTAGAAGTATAAATTAATTTACTATTGGTTGTATTTTATTGTGTACTATCATGTCACATATACTTTTCCTTAATTCTGAAAACTCTTGTTATACTTCACACTTCTAAGAAGAAAGTATAGAAGACAAAAATCTGATTTGTACTGTGTTTCATGTTCCTATGCCCTGTGGGAAGAAAGGAAAAGTAATAGAACAGACAAATAAATAAACACGGTGTTGAAACTGGCATGACAGTTTCTGCTCTTGCACAAAGGAACTGCAATCAATTTATTGTCTTCATTGGTCAAGTGCCAGAATAACAGTATAGTATTATACAAGAGTAGATTAATTAAAGTGTAATTAGAATGAAATAAATTAAACAATCATAAAAGTTTGTCATGGGAAAAATATGTGTTTAGAATTAATTAGTTTTCAAATAAAGTGATATTTTAATTGCTCAGAGTTACAGAATCCTTAATTGCAGACATATAATTCTGGCCTAAATAACTTCAGTTGCTGTAACAACTTGATATATTTCTTCTCTGTCAATTCTTTTTAATAGTTTGTTACCAAACAAGATTATTGCCGGAATGTCTGCAAAAATGTCTGGAAGACGTTTAATTAAGCCCGTGCTATCTGAGGACATTATTAGCTCTTGGAACCAAAAGATTTGTGGCTGATGCTGCACTATGCAGCACCCCTAATTAAGGAGGATGGGCAGACAGAGCCCCATGGCTGACAGATTGCTATGCATGGCTGAACTGGAGGCTACTCAAAACAGTCTTTTGATGGTCCTTGGCTCATCAATTTTCTGCTAGATTTCAATGATTTATCACATGTACAAACTTAAATTCATTCTAAATCTGATGTTATGGGGAAGAGAGACTTATATAAATCCCTTTTTTAAAACTTGTTTTGTGTATATATAAATGCATATTCATATTCTTCAAGTTTTCAAAGTGATTAATCACTTGTTGTCATTTGTGTCCCCAATAATTTTATGTAGAGTGTGTTGTAGAGCTGAACTCCTGTGGGCTTTTATGCTTTCTTTCTCCAAACAAGGCTGGCTGTAGTTACATCATTGCACTTTTCCAAGCAATTAATTGTTTCAGAAAGTAAAACAGATGGGTATCTACTCCCTCATCTGCAAATTGAACCTGTTTATGAAACACTAGAATTTCATCTGTTTCAGCTGTATTTCACGCTGAATTTTAGGCTCCCTTATTAAAAACTAGTGCAATAACATGAGAGGCAGGGGCTCTCACGTTTTCAGATCCCATATTTTTGGCATAAATGTATCCATGACATTTGTCTGTCTTCAAAATGTTTACTTCAGTAAGATTTGCAGTGCCCAAAATGTTTAATTGTGTTAAAAAAGGTCAACCAGCTGATAGCTGAAGGCACATATGTCAGAAAAAAGACTGAAAAAAAATTATCAATTTGACACAGGGGGAGTATTAGAATGATTAATGTTTATGTTAATTTATGGCTTTTACATATTGATTAATAGCTTTTTGTTCCAGTGACCAAAATGTATAAGTGGCAATGAGATCCATATGCTAACTCAGTGTCTTTCAAATGATTATAATCATTCTTAGTTTTGTTCCCATGCTGAAACTATGTTTTCATATAGAAAGTAATTGTTGTACAGTGACTTTTTTAAAAATTGCAGATGGAAGTATTTGAAATTGAACCTCAAGACACAAGCTTGGGTTTCAGTATTCTTGAAGGTTACACACTGACATTTATATACATTTTTCTTGCAAACTTCATTACTTAAAATCTTAATATATTGTGGTTTAGCTTTTTTCAGGTAATGAATGCTTACAGACAAAAAGGGTGCTAATGCTGGGAGGAGCCATTATCTGAGTGGAAATCATTAAAAATGCGCTGCGTTGCATGACGGTTATTAGTCATTTTCTCCCCTGCTCCCCTAAGATTTCTTGGCATATCACCAGTTGCTGATAAGCAGTTTTGTTTGCTATCTGTCCATTGACTAATACAATTAAAATGTGGAAACCTCCATCATTCATTGTCTAAATGTCAAGAGAGAAGGTAATTTTGGGGATCTCCTGAGAAAGGATGAACTCCTAACTTCCCTAGCAGTGAGTGGGAAATGGAGGTTCTCAGCACTTCTCAAACTGAGACTTTTGAAGTGTTTTTCTGAGCAGGCAGTCATTGTTAGTCATTAGAAATTATTTGATGGCTATTTAGAATGAAAGCTCTGACAGTATTTAGTGTTCCCAACCTGTAAGAGGAAGGACTCTTGTCAGCTGTAATGTTGGCTGTGTGGCAACAGGTTTATGATATCAGCTAATGAAGGATTCTGTAACTAGGTCATATAAATCACTGCACTCTCTTTGACATTGATGTGTCACTAACTAGCAAGTTTTGCAAGCAAGATAGAAATCTGTCTACAGTATCTGGATATGGTATTTTCTAGTTCAAGCACAAACTAATGAATGCTCTAAGTCCACTGTTGGGATTTTAAAAAAATTTAATATTGCTATTATCATAATTAATTAGGTTTTGAAGTCACAAATATACATAACTGTGCTTAATCCCTACTTTGGCAGTCATAAGTAAATAGTAATGTGAAAAATAAGCAGTTCAAAAGAAAGCATTTTGTTATCCTTACCTCTGAAAATTAAGAGTGCTTTATTAGTACATTTACTGGTTAAATCATAATTTTCCACTAATTCTATTTTCTGCTTGACATAAATTTCTTGGTTTAAAAATTTCTACTGTTTTCTAATTTCCACTTGAAGTAAATTATTATTTAAATTTGCTTTAAAGAAATCCTAAAAATGTAATACAGTTTCTATCTTAATTTAGCACTGAAGATAGAAATGGGAGTTTTAAACTGAAAGCTGCATTGTTATGTGACTGACAAATGAATTTTCATATATTCTGGGGCTCTGACTTTTGCAACTGTTTGTGTAGCACTCCCTCATCTCTTGATCAAGCTTCTGCTGGTTTTATTTTTGCTAGTGCGTGTTTCTGTCTTTTCACACAACAGACATATCCTGTGTTTCAGGCAGCTGGGGTAAGAATCGGGAAAGCAGGGTGCCTGGCTTTTAGTTTGGGATTTTCACTGTTCCCTAAGTGTTTTGTGTGTGTTGTCTTGCTGCAGGACCCAGAAAGGCATTTCTTTGTACAGCTGAGTTACTTTTCACCTCGGGTGCAAAGAGATTTCTTCAGTCTCACAACATCTCTTTGTATTGCTGACTTCCCCGTTTCAGTGTGTTCTGATATTTTTTGGCTTGCACATGCAAAATGAAAAGCTGGGCTTAAAAATTTGTCACAACATGTCTGAAGAATTGTTTGCCAAATCATATACCTGCTTTCAGACCATTTGTAGTCAATAACCTATAAAAAATTCACTTTTGCAGTCAGATGAGGTGAACTTCAGCTCGTTCAACTTGCATGGATTTTGCATGGACTGGCATCTCTTTTAATGATGTATGAAAATGTTACTGATCAAATGGGTTCTTGTGGCACTAAATTCCCATTCTCTGCTTCTGAGAAGTGCCATAGAACCAGGCAGCATTTTATGACAACCAGGGACGTGGAAGATATTTCCAAGTGCTGCTGTGTTCTAGCACAATTCAGCGAGGGGAATCGGGTGCTTTGGGGTTCTGTCGAGGCTGTTGAATCACAAGGAAAGGCCACGGCACTCCCAGCAGCCCTGGTATGGGGCGTTGCTTGGGCTGAGAGTAGTTTGTGGTTTCACCACTGAGAAACCTCGTTGTCTGCAGTGGTTGGAGGCTGGAAACGTGGGAACATTGCTTTTGGAAAGCTCATACTGCAAGGGCTGCCTTCTGGATTTTAATGGTGGAGATTGCAAATGTAATGGAACAAACAAAATTGTTTGCATTGCACCATTAACTTCAAGGAGTCTGTTATTTGCACTGACTGCCTCTGCAGTTGCAGCTCAGGACCCACTTTCTAAACACACTCATGCACTAGAGCTCAGAGTGCTGTGACACAGGGCAGTTTGTCAGGGGGTGCGGGTAGGCACAGAACTGCAGGCTAAAAAACGGCTTTTGTATGAATGAAAAAGCCTGGAAAGGGGGAAGAACAATTTATTCAAATCTTTCTCAACTCATTCTTTGCTCTGATTTTTCCTTTGGGAGGGTGGCACCTGGTTGACTGGGAATTGTCAAAAAATAACAGGGATTTCATGTATCTGTTTGTGAGCACACCTGGATGTGTTGGATATTTTGCAGTAGTAATTATCTCTGCACACCTGCTGGTTTCAGTCCCAAATCAGTTTGCCAGACATGCCTAGGGAGATTTATTTCTCCTATACCTGAAAAAGCTCTTTTACCGCTGAGGTTTTACTACTCTAAATAAGCCTAAAGAAAAATAGAAGAGGATTTTTTCCTGTCTTTGCTTGAGCTGTTGGTATCTCAAAGTGAACTGTGGAGTTTGTTAGGGGGAGGAGGGTGTTTGGATGATATTTTAATAGCAATTTGTTTTTGCTTCAATGTGTGATAGAAATACAAGTGACAGGAGTGGGAACAGGAGAATTGCTGAATTCTGCTGGAATTTTTCCTGTGGGAATCTGTTAATGTTTTTAATTCTCTGAGAGATTTTTCTAAGGTAATCCTTTTGACATTTACATATTTTAAATGACTCTCATTAAATAAAAGCTTAACTTTTTTATATCAAATGCTGAAGTGATGATACTGAAATACCACTCCATAGAAATTCAAATGGTTTGAGGATTATTCTAATTGCAACCTAAGCAAAGTAAGATTTGTGAGGGATATTAATAGTGAATTGTTCTTTAAAATAAAGTAATTTTGAAGGAAATTTAATTGTTCAGGCATTTAGCAGATGCATTTTCTTAGACAAAACCCTTTTTGGTACCTCATGTGTGGTGCACTCAGCGGTTCACTAATTGAAACCCTCGTTTGAGCAGCTGGGTTTCCACTCCCCACTTGTGTAGCAAACATAACTTGTACAGGAGCCCAAGGGTTTGCAGTGGACTCTGAAAAATCCTTCTCATTGTCTGTGCCACATCAGTGTAGCTCAGCTCCTGAAGGACGATGCTGTTACCAATGCAGGGAAGGCTGGAGGAAATAAGAAGTGGAATATCTTTTATAAAAAACCAAAGAGCCTCATGGTGAGGTGTTGCCTCTCTTGCAGGTGATGTTGTCTTGCAAGCAAATACTGCCATGAGCAAAATGATTCACATATTCATGTCTTTTCACTCCTTTCACAGGAGGCAGGAGGATAATAACACAGGGACAAACATATAGTGTAGCCCAGAAATGCCTTTAAATGAACTTTATTCTGTAGGTTGCACTTGGCTTGTTCAAGCCCTTGAGCCAGAATTTGCTCTCAGACCAGACTAAATACTAAGCAAATTCATTTAATTAAATTTGTTGCAGATATCCCCAGTTAACAAGAACAGATTGGTCTCCCTGAGGCTAGATAGAGTTAACAAGAAAATAAATGTTCTGCTAATTAGAGAACTCATTTTTAGACACCTGGGGTGAAACTTTAAAAAGTCCTAGAGATGTAGGATTGAAAATTCATTTGGAAATGAGTCTTAGGCTTCTAAATCACTTAGGCACTTTCCCCAGAGGCTTTAACCATCTCACAGTCATCATATTTAGCATGTTTGTAGCTGTCTGCTTAGCAAAGCACTGTATAACTATTATCTGTTTGAATCAGTACACCACAATGTACTTCATTATCCCTGTAAGGTAGAGACACTGAGCTACCTGGTGAGTTGAAGGTAGGCTAAGTGTCATTTTTTTGAGCATGCTTGTGTGTCAACAGATTTATGCTTTCTTGGAGGTATTAAAGTACCAGTACCCCAAATTTCCATCTCTTTGCAACCTCACGGGACCTTTTGTAGGTACGTAACAACTTTTTATTAAATCTTAAGTGACTTGTCCAAGTCATGGATAAAAGAGACAGCAAAGATGAAATTTTATAGCTCAGCACCTGCTGGAAGGAAAATGAGATACTAAATACTGTCACACTGCCACTCATCTGCCAAATCATGATAGGAAGTAATAAGGACTCAATAAACATTAGATTCAATATTAAGCCAAATTTCCAGATTCACATATAGGATTAGCAGAAAAGTAAGGAAAGAACCAGACTCTAAGGAGCAGAAAGTCCCTTCAATAGCTTGCAGCTCAGAAGTATGTTTTCAGTAGGTTTTTTTTCCTGTAACTGGTCTGAGGATTTTTCTGAAATATCATCCTTGTAAAGACATGCATTAGTAGTGTCTGTTTCATGCCAGGTAAAACCCTTCCCACAGCCATGCACACACTTACTGTCTGTCAGCAAAAACTTCTGTGTCAGTAATTAGAAAAATGCTATTAAAAACCTGCCTTGTAATCCCAGATAGCCTCTGGGTTGCCTCAGTTCTATTTCCTTGCTCAGTGCAGTGAGCCAGAATTGCTCCACTGTGAAGGGGGACCCTCTGACAAGCTCTTAGCTACTCTTTTATTTATCTGATTCTACAAAGTGTTGTTTTGAGGGCACCAGCATTCAGCTGTAGTGCCCCAAAGAGGTTTCACTTGGTGACAAAGTCCTTGGTCTGACAGGTTTATTACACAGGTGAAGCGTGTTGCAGATGGGCACTTGGGAGCTGCACCTCACCGTGGGGATGAACATGCACATCATGTACATTGAAAATTTACTCCAGCCTGCCATGAGTCTGGATTATCCAACAACTTCATAAAAGAGATGAGTCAGGGCCCTAAAACACAGAGGGTATCCACTGAGCTCATTATTTTCATACCTAATTACACAGTGCTATTGAGAGAGAACTGCACATTACGCTGAAGAATCCTGTTTCATCACTGGCCCTAAAAGATAATTGCATTTAATTAAAACCTATAGATACCATGGTGATAACTGATCTATAAACACTCAGTGTAGACCTGCAAATGAGGTGCATTAGCAAGTGCATCCATTAAACACAATTTGAAAGCTGGTACTGAGGTGAGATGGCAATGAAAAGTTGGGCTCTTTAGCCATTGGACACATAGCTCTTGCACTCCATTCTGATTCTCTGCAATTCCTCTGCTGCGAACCAGCAGACAGACAAACACCTGCTCATCATCCCTTACTGAATTTAGAACACTTTTTGTTTAATCTGGGGTAATATACACATGAGTGGGAAAAAGTGAACACAGGTGACACTTGCAGTGGCAAAAGCTGCCCTTTTCTATGTGAGGTTAGGTCAGAAAAGAAGAAGCAGATGTACAAGTGTGGCTAGTAATGCCACAGATCACGGAGTAAACACTTCTCATGGTGAAAATATTTTTTGTAATGGACATTATAATGCATTTTCCAATGAACTGCAAATTATATTTCCAGTTGAATCAGCTGCTGGTTGCCTCATCTCAGCACAGGTCTGGAGGGTCATTTGCAACAAGTCAGAACAGAAAATTTGTCCTCATCCTTCTCCAGTGTTTGTGCACAGCTGCCTGCAAAGCTGTTAATGTGAAGGGAAATACCTGGTGAGAGGCCAGAGCAGTGAGTGCCTGTGGGGATCACACAGGCTGTCCCTGTGAGCTCATCAGGAATTGTCCTCTGCCAGGAGTTTCCTGTGTGGGGCAGGACAGCCACTCCCCCCATCTAGCAGTCCTGCTCTGTGCTGACTTGGACCACATGTGACATCAAGCTGAAAACATCCATCTCTTGATCCTTTAGGGAATACAAAACCCTTGGAATAAAATGTTTAGCACAGTAGTCACTCAATTAATATGAAGTACTGCATTTCTTTTTTCAAGAAACCATGCTTAGAACCAAAAAATTAAAATACTGTGGAGTAATGGGATTCTTGTGTAGAAATGATCATCACTCCCATCTCATTGACATGGATGAGAGGATTGAGTCTTTCATTAGTAAATTTATGGACAGCACTAAGCTGGGAGTGTGTGTCAATCTGTTGGAAGGTAGGAGGGCTCTGCAGAGAGACCTGGAATGGTTGGATAGATGGGCAGAGTCCAATAAGATGACATTTAGTAAGTCCAAGTGCCAAGTCCTGAATTTTGGCTACAATAGCCTCTGCAATGTTATAGGCTTGGGACAGTGTGGCTGGACAGTGCCCAGGCAGAAAGGGACCTGGGGGTACTGGCCGACAGCTGACTGAGCATGAGCCAGCAGTGTGCCCTGGTGGCCAAGAAGGCCAGCATCATGCTGGCCTGTATCAGGAATAGTGTGGCCAGCAGGACCAGGGAAGTCATTCTTCCCCTGTGCTCAGCACTGGTGAGGCCACACCTCAAGTACTGTGTCCAGTTCTGGGCCCCTCAGTTTAGGAAGGCCATTTACCTCCTCAAGGTAGTCTCTCTTCCTCCAGGCTCTCCCTGGCCAGCCAACTCAGGCCTTTTCTCACATGGATCTTTATTAGTCACAGCTGTGACCCATTAAGGGCAAGACTGTTCTTCTTTGGTAATTAGTACAACGGTGACTTACCAGGGTTGAGGTCACTTGTAATCCCTTCTTCTACACCTACAGTTTGGATATTAGGAAAAAGTTTTTTACGGAAAGAGGGATAAAGTACTGGAATGGTCTGCCTGAGGAGGTGGTGGAGTCACCATCCCTGGATGTGTCTAAAAAAAACTGGATGTGGCACTCAGTGCCATGGTTTAGTTGAGGTGTTAGGGCATGGGCTGGACTCAATGATCTTGGAGGTCTCTTCCAACCCAGTGATTCTGTGATTCTGTGATCTGAAATTCTTTTCAGTTGATATGTTCACTGCAATGCTTTTCTGAAAAAACACAAAAGCAGTATTTTTGTGGGGAGGAAGGGGAAAGACTTAGCCAGGGGGCTAAAGCAGAATGATAAATTGCTTGCCCACTCAAATTATGGGTGTCAAGTTTCTTATATTTATCTCCCTTTAGCACAGGGAGAGCAGCTGACCGATTTGGGATTTGCAAATGTGTGAGAGGTGCATGCGCATGGCCAGCTCGGCACCTTGCTGAGAGAAGAATGCAGCAAGGAGCAGGTTGGACACCTGCTTCATCAGCTCATCTTAAGAGGAAATACTTCACCCTCAACTGGGTGGGAAATAGAAGGAACATGCAATAAAGAAAATTCAGAGAGGAAAGAGCAGAAGCAAATGTCCTGCTCAGAATATATTTAAAGTTGTCATTTAAGTTGTCATTTCACTTTAGGCTGCCTTACCCTCTGTGATATCTGTGTCTGCTTCTCACCCCCCAGTTCACTGCTCCGATGGCTCTGCCACCTCCGGATCCACAGTTTGTGCTGAGAGGTACCACTGCTGCAGTCCACACTCTGCATTTTTCCTGTGGAGGCCCAGAACCTGACATCCCCCTTCTTTTCTCTGGGTAAATACACCAGGATTTCTGGCTGGGCTGAGCATCATATGGTTGTTTCCTTTTGAATCAAAATGTATTATTTTGACAAAGTGTTTCTGGGAAAAACAGCAACATTCATGGTTTTTCATGATGGGTGTGTTACTTGTGCATACAGCTTCAGTTTTGGAAACAAAACAAACAAACAAAATGAAAAGCATCAGACTCTGATCACCTCCATGCAGTGCTCACACTAAAATCATCTCTTCCTACTGCCAGGTCTGGGAATGGGTTTATCCATGTCTGGAACCTGAAAACACACAGAGTGGACACAGCATTGGATGGCCATGGAAGAAAATCTGTCTACTGCGTGGAGACAATGGGTGGTAAAGGCAGGCTTCTCAGGTTAGCAAAGTAGGCAAAAACCAGGGAAATTATTCTTGTCTCTGTCATTGAAGGGAAGAAAAAGGGGTGTGGGGATGCAAAGGATTCTCTTAATTCTGGAGTCACTTAAAGTTTCTCCAACACATATGGAAATGTACTGAAGTAAAAAAGGCAGAAAAACTCTAGAATAAAAAGTGTGGGGGGTGGAAGGGGAAAGATACAATTAATTTCTTTATTATGTTTGTTATGATATCATAATAACTTGGCACCTGTAGTGTCTTTACTAAGAACAGGTGAGGTCTTTGGGTCAAGGAAATGCACTTGGATTTGAAGTTGACAAACTTTTCACTGCTGGTTCCTGGAGGAGATTGAAAAAAAAATGGTTTATAATTAGAGGGGAGATGGAGAAAAGGGAAGGAAGGAAGAGAAGAATCAGAGATGGAGTGTGGAAGACTGAAAATGAGCAAGAATGCTGAGTTTCATGCTTTTGCTTTGTTGCAAAATACCTTCTGTTCTTGTTTAGCAAGGGAAGGTCAGGAAGATTTGTGTACTTTGGATTAGACAGGTGATCTAGAGTAGATGCCAAAGTGTCTGTATGATTAGGAGGTGTTCTGACATGTTTATCTAGAGAAGACATCTCATAATATACAGTGGAACTCATTAACATTTATATTTCTTATCTGCTTAAGTACAATTATCAACACTCTCCCCCATAAAATCATATTGAATGAGCATCGTTTGTATAATTATAGAGTTTTTCTGTACCTCTGTTTTTACTGTATAGTTCTAACACTTCACATGGCAGTGCGGTTTTAGGACAGCATTTACCTGTATTTTATATTTCTCTCTTGTAAAGCTGAATCACAACAATTTCTTGCAGTATCCCACTGTTTGTATCTGCAGTGCTATAAATATTGTGTCAGTTTGTCACTCAGCCGAACAGCACTGATGCTGAAGAAGTCCCAACAGTCTGTAGATTTACATCTCCTCTGTTTTGGTTTCATGCTTCTTCAGGTGACACTGGTAATTAAAGTAAGACATGGGTAAGGGATTTTTAATGACTCCTTGCCCAGGTGATAACATGAGGACATATATCCTGTGCTAAGGTAGTTTATGGATTGGAAGCTTCTGCACAGTGCTACTTTGTTCCAGAGACAGTGGGATCACATAAATCTGCAACAATTCCTGCTGTGCCCTTTGTGTGGCCTCCTCGCTCTGCCTGCCTGGGAGCAGCACAAAGCCTCTGGGACGGGGCTGTGCCGAGGAGTCCGTGGGAGCTGTGCTCGTACCTCGGATGTGGCTGCTGCTGCTCTCTGGCCTTGGGTGTTCCAGCCACAGCGTTTGAGCAGTCGCTGCCACTCTCTCTCCGTTGTGTCTCCACACATGCACGGTCCTCGGAGCCCTCTGTGCCCTGCCTGTGTGGCTGTGGGAAGTTGACCACTGAATAACTCACTTTTTATTTATCTCTGATGAGGTCTTGTCTTGCTGTTTGTCTTTCAGCTGTCAACACGTGACATTTCCATTTCATTGCTAGGGTGAATGAGTGTTACATGTGTGAATCTTGGGATACTTTTGTTTCCTTTTAAATTAGATCTAATCAATGATAAAATGTAAGTATTTTTTAACTGTGTATATATTCAAGTGCTCATGAGACTTTATAAATATATTCTCACATATAAATAGCACAACTCAGCCGATCAAGTCTCTCTGCACAAGGAAACAGAAACTGTTTCAGTGTATTTGACTGGCTCCCAAGCCTTCCTGCTCCCAGGGACAGTTGAACCTCTTGGCCAGCTCCACAGTTGGCAGAAGGGTGGTGGTCTCAGGGACACTGAACTCCCCCACATTTTATGAAACACCCAATTAACGCCCCCAAAGAAACTGTTTGAAGCTTGGTCCTTTACTGTCTGCTAAAGACCCAGTTCAAATTACTGCCCTGCAGGCAGCCAGGCTTCCTCAGACTGCAGCTCATGGATAACTTGTTTTACTGTAACAGTCAGGGGCGCGACCAGAGGATCTGCTTGTGGGATTTAGCAGAGGGACGGACTTCAGTGACGGATTCTGTCTTCACGGAGCATGTGGGATTCTGCAGATGCTCTCTGTTAAAGGTGGCACAGGGACGCTGGCTAATGGCCATGGCAGCCAGAAGCCTGGAGGAGGTAGGAAGTGTCTCTTTCTCTGTGCTTGAGAGGTTGCTTTTGGTACTGAAGTGACATAGTTCAGAAGGGGAAACATCAATGCCATTGAATTCTCTGTTCAAGAGCAGGCAGCACAAGAAACCTTTGGGGGTTTTAATCACTAATTTTACTGCCACGAGGATGACTGAATTATATAACTCACACTTTAATAACAAGGATACCACCCAAAGATTTGTCTGGCATTTAAATATTTGCAGCTGCTGCTGAGCTTTACATGCAGGAGTTTTGAAAACTCTTCTGGTGCTGCTGAATACTGGGAACAAGAGTCCTTCTGGGGAGCTAATGGTCAGCAGGTCTGTCCTCAGATGGAGGAGCTTCTATTCCATCTGAGGCTGAATCGAGTTTGGCGAGAAGAGGGGAGGTGCAGGTGATTTATAATGCAATACGTGGTCTTTCACCCCAGGCTAATTCCTTACCTGGAACTGGGGCTGGAAATAGTTGAATTACTATTGCAGCCAGAGGTTTGCTCTGTGTGAGATAATTGCAGGGTCCGTTTCAGTTCCTACTGGGTGAGTCCACATCTAATGCCACTATCGCAGCACTCACTGACTGACAGCTTTGTTGGCAATGTCCACTTCTGCTTTGTAGAAATTACAATTTTGTTTTCTACTGTTTGAGGACATCACACAAAAATAATACCAAATACTTGACATCAAAATACCAAAATTATGAAAGAAGAAAAAAGTGGCATAAATATTAAATGAAATATTGTAGCTAAGTGCAAACTGCTGATGAGCATAAAAGTTCACATGCTTTTCTGGACTATAAGTTGTGTATCTTGAAACTGAAATTTGCATATTTTATACATCAAGTAATAAGTGCCTGTATTGCAAGAAAATGTGATCTTTTTATTATACAGAAGTCAAGCACATATTGAAGTACTTTGTTGACTCACAGGCAGAATGTTCACCCTTTTACAGAACTAGATATGCCTGTGGACACAGACACTGCACCAGTAAATACAACCATTCTAAGTCCCATACCTTGTTCTGATCAAACAAAAACTCCCTCCATTTTAAAGCAGTGCTCAATAATACTTAAGTTAAACAAAATTGACAAGTGCATTCTCGTGTCAGCCGGAGAAGTCCCGGTAATGAAGAATTAAATAATCAACTGACCCAAATAGAAGACGTTTACCCCGGTGTCGCTTACAACTCATCTCTGTTTTTTTCACATTTGTTTGCTTGGGCCCTGCAAGAGGAGAATGATTTGCAGTCTCTTGAGGTAGAAGAGTTCCACTCTGTGTGTGAACCTTTGCATTAGAACTGTGTCATGTTTCAATAAATTCACATAAGCTCCCATAATATATAGTGCTTCCAAATAAGCAGCACTGTGTGAGACACAGTACATTTGCAGCTTATGATTAAAATTAAGACTTAATAAGTGTTTATGCTTGGCTGGTGTCCAAAAAAAGAGTAATTTTGTCTTAAAGGAGGTTCAGTCCATAAATAATGAGATCTGAACAGGCATTTATTTGTTCATGATTGCATTTAAATCACCAATTATGAGTTACATGCACTTTTCTTGCCAATTTGCCAGAAACATGTTAAAAGCTTTATTAATGTGAAAAAGAGAAAGGGTGTGTTTCCTTGTGGCCAGTTTTAGCCACCCAGGAACACTATTAACCTCAGGCAAAGGCAAATCTTTCTCCTATTAAGCAAAACCAGTATAAACACGGAACTTCAAGTTTTAGGTTACAGTTGTCAAAATATGTGAAATAGTATTTATTTCTAAGGCTCAGTTGCCTTTAATGCAGACAGTCTCTGGAACTGTCAATCCAGCTCAGGCAGCAGGTCATGCCTGCCTGCCTTCTACACAAAGTTTTTCTCATTGTTTTTCTTTGGCCTTTGCAAGCCCAACTGTAGCCCTTGTACCAATTCATCTGTTTTTAGTCAAGGTAAAGCAAAGAAGGTTTGTTTTTTTCTTTTAACCTGCAGAAGCGCATTTATCACAGCACACTTACCCTTCTTTATTACATAAAAGTTGCAGTTTTGGTCTTGCCTAGGAGGCAATGCCCTTTGGAGAGACAGTGATGAAAGAGGCAAGATGAGGGCAGGTCATCTTCATATTTATAGCCCGTTTCCTGCCACAGCTAACTTGGTCATTATGTTGATAGCAAGAAAGTTGACGGGAGAAAAGCATCTTTTGTTAAGAGTGAAGCTCCAAAGAACCAGAATTCCCAGATGATCAGACTTTGGTCTGTTCCCAGGTTTGGTCTGCAGACTAGATGGCTCTTGGCTGTAGTCACTATTCCTCAAATCTGGAAAACAGTTTCCTGCTCTATTGCTCAGTGGCTTTCGAAAGTGTTCTGTATCTTATGTGCAGTACACTGTACTCGCAGTCTTAGAATGCAGCTGGCTTTTGGCAGGCTGGCTGACAGCCTCTAGAAATAGGAAGATGTTCTGGCAAGCTTTGAACTAAAGGTATGGGATTAGAAAGCCATCGCAGCTGCCGTGGTCTTGATTGATGGCTCCCAGAGGAGCCATATTTGTGTAATACTTCATCTCAGATGCTTAAGGAAATTCGCACGACTGGGGCTGTCCAACAGCGCTGTTGGGCTCTTGCACATTCTGGAAGAGCCTAGAGTGGCTGGTGATGCTGGATTTATCAAAGTCATTTCAAGTCGTTTAATTTTACCACATAATGTAGACCATTGTTTATTTAATTAGAAGAAAAGATCACCTTGGTGATTAAGTATGCATGTGAGAAACAGCAACATTCCTGGCAGCAGGTTTTCAATACCCAAGAGCTTCTGTTTCTGCAGAGTTCCAGGCTTGAGAACCAGCCCAGAGCTGAGGCACTGCCGTGTCAATCACGAGTCTCAAAATCTTCCAGTACCAAACTAAAAAGGCAGACTCCCCTGATCTTGCCTGCCATCATGCTGAGGTGGAAATGAGCTACTTCCTTGGCAGAGGAACAACTTGACCAATGTTTAAAAAAAAAAACAAAAAAAAAAAAACCATACACAAACCAGGTCCCCAATTCATTACCATTGGAGCAAGTAACAATGGAAACTGCTCTGTAGAGAGAACAGGTGTTCAACACAGCATTTTCTGACCCTGCTTTAGACAATGTTAAAGAATACCTGTGTGCAGTTGCCGCTGCAGCTGGCCTTAGCCGGTAATTGCGGGGTTACGATTTGTTAGTGCAGTCAGCAATAAATAAAAAATCCCCTTTGCATGTATACACTGCCTGTATTTCCATGCAAGCTCTGTGTTACCACAGCAGCACAGAGGAGAGAATGCAAGTGTTCACAGGTGAATACAGCCAAAAAATTAGCAACAGAGCTGGAAAAAGGGGAAAGAAAGCAGGGGGGTGTGTTCAGATTAAGCAGTCTGCAGTATTATCTGTGTGTGCACAATGTCATCCACTGTTTGAAAAGAAGGCTGTAATTAAACAGAAGAGTGGAAGAAGAGGATGCGTTCACTCTAGCAGTTTTGCCTGGTCTTTCCTAAAACAATGCACTTCTTTACTAGCTGTAGATTCCCCTTACAGCTCCAACTTAGCATGCATTCCTCCATTTCCTCCAGACAGTTTTAACTGGAAGAGCTTATACTAACCTTAATCACCTTAAAAGACTTGTGTTTTTAACAGCAGAGTTTTGACCTGGAGCCTGACCAACTCCTCTTGTTTTCCTGATGTCAGGTTCAGATTTTGGAGCTGCCATCCAAGACGTCAGTCTGTACCTTGAAACCAGAGGTGGGTGCCAAGCTGGGCATGCCCATGTGTCTGAAGTTATGGCAGGTAAGGCAAGAGCGCCTGCTAATTGTGAAATGTTTTCCCTGTGATTCATTTTATGTGAAGCACATGAATCTTTCTTCACTTGGATTTTGATTTATAATCAAGCCAATCAAGTAATTATACTATTAAAGGGGGGAAAGATTTGTGAACATCCTTAATGTAACTTTCAGAGCTTTCCAAGCTTTAATGGAAGATTTGCAAATGCTCAAGGAAAGCTTTGTATCCTTAGGATAGATACAGTTTTTGCATCAATCAAGAGGAAAATGAGTGACTTACCAAAGCCAGTTGTTTGATATGGTTTCTCACTGCATTAAGACTGATGAGAAATGTTTGGGTTGCTTAAAAACAGTGATTTTAATGGCAGATTCCATTCACTTCAGTGCCCTCAGGATGAGGAAACACTCTATGAACATTTCTATTCCAGACATACAATAGGAACAAAATATTTATAGTGGTACTGACTACAGACAAAAAGGTAAATGAGAGTAGTTAGTGAAAAAAAACCACATTTGCAAAATATTTAGCAAATAATGTTTATGGGCTGCCAACAGTGAGCACTAGTAATACAAAAAGATGGCAGTAGAGGGAGGAAGGAGTTCAGGTGATTGGCTTGAAATCTCCAGAGAATTGGTGGCAAAGCTGGTTCCCATGTAACCCACTGACAACACACTGCTACAGGTCTGCAGGACCAACTGAGCTGATGCCAGGGGTGTGATTCCTGCAAGCTCATTGGAACATTTGTTTTGGTTTCGGTTGAAAATATTATCAATCAAAGTGAGGCCTCAGTGTCTTCACCCAAGATCCTGAACCGACTGAAATCTAGAGGAATTCAGTTGCTGACTTCACACAAAAGCAAAGAGAGGCCACAGTTGAAGATCCATGCTGTAATTAAAAACTAGGGAAAAAAGAGGACATTAAATAGGCTGATTAGGCTTTTGTTAAACAAAGTTTCTCCTAAAAATGCAATCAGTGTTCAGTGCTTGATGAAATGAATGGGTCTTTCTGTCTCCTCAACATTTTTTAATAAGATGGTAATAACTGTGGAAATGTTCAGTGTTGAAAATTTTTCTTGCCTGTATAAGAAGTCCTCTGTCTTGCCACATTTTCTACATGCATTAATATTGATATTCCTCTAGGAAGCAGAGCAGGTGCAGAGTCTTAATTTTATATAGTTTTTGATTTTGTTGCCAGTGGGGATAAAGCAGAGGACTGGGAACTGGGAGAGCTAAATTATTCCATTAAAATTCTGACTTTGAGAACTCACCATAACTTCCTAGACTGCACCAGGCAAGTATAGATAATCTCTTAGAGTCTCTCTGCTGTATTTGCTCTTTTATAAATGAGTGCAACTTGGTTTAAAGGCACGAGGAAGAGGATACCCTTAGGGAAATAATTGCATGTGGTGTACCAAAGTGATGCTCTGCATTCTGTTGTGTGGTTGCACTGGAAGTGGCTCTCTGAGTAACCCTGTAACCATAAACCAGGAGAACACGAGCTCACCCAGCTGCACTCCTTCCTGAACAGAGGCCCTCCAGGATTTCTTTGTGCACGGCTGTGTTGGGCAATACAGACATACCCAGGAGATGAGCACTCCCAGCCCAGCACTCGGGGTTGCCTAAGAGACTATTTGATGTTGCTTATGGCACAGTAAATTAACAAGTTGAAACAGAAGCTGACAGGGAGAGTCCCATAAAGGTCTGAAGGAAGAGTGCTTGGGGTGGTTGGTCAATGAGGGTTTGGGGGCTGCAGCCAGGTACCATGATATTTTTCTGGAATTCAGGTAAACAACAAACCTCCCCAGCAGCAGTGTGAATGAGAAGCTTTACTATAGAGCAGAAGGCAACTGAGGTTAGGCTGGTAAATTGAGTCTCACTGGCGTCTCCAAAGCAGTCAAAAAGCTTGCAGCTATTTATTTTGTTCTTTTGAGCACTTTCCCCTCTTATTTTGCTAGATTTGTCCTTGCAGATAGTAGTTAATTCACTTTCTTTTGAAGATTCATGTTCTTAAATACCTTGTCCCTTCAGTTTCACACCTTCCTGCTATTACTAATTGGGTGGAGTAGGATTTGTAGGAGTAAGGATAGTCTTCCCTTAAATTTTCTGCACTCCTTGGGGAAGGCATCATATTGCATAATGGTGCAAACAAAATAATTCAACAAGAATAATACATGTCGAAACTGGAAATTCCGAGTTATTACTTTATATAAACTATTGCAATTACTCCTGTTGAGTTGACAGCAGATCACCTTTTCTTCCTTGACAGTTATCCAAATGCAACAACAAAATGTTCTGCTTAGGAAGAGCAATGATTTATAATTTAATTTTTCTATTGAAACAGAACATGAATGGTGAGACTTCTCCCCAGCAGTGTCTGTTATTGGGAATTGAAATAAATAGGCTGTTGTGAAGCACTGCTTGGTGAGTCCAGGCTCAGACCAAGAGCTCCACTGATCTTTCAATAACTTTTATTGTTTTAGTTCATGTACCCATTGAAATATTGCACTTCATATGGTTAGGAAAGTCAGGAAGAAGTAGTGTGGGAGACCTACATTTCATAGGAAACAGTACTTGGGTTTTAAAACACACCAGTCTTAGATCTCACTTGCAAATTACTGTTTTTCAAATCTAAAATGCAATCCCCACAGCACAAAAAATAAAGGGTTTTGTTTGGCAATCCTGAAATGCTGAGCACTCACCTGTCTCTGCCATCTGGATAAGGGTGAGGAGCTCCTGTGGAAGCCACCATCCCGCTTGGAGTAGGGAGAGGAGCTGACACGTTTCACTCCCTAATGACAGCTACAACTTCTGTGAAACCCCAGCTCTGAGGGAGTCTTGTGTTCACAGAAGAGCAGCACAAATAATTGTGGGGGTTTTTAATGCTTAAACTGGCGGCTTTCTTTAAACTTAAAAGTACCTATTAAATACATTTGTTTTGCTTTGAAGATTTTACCCTTTATTAAATACAAATAAAATCTGGAATGCACATTTTATTCAGATTTTTAAAAAACATTTTTGATATCTGGTATCCAAAACCAGATGTTCTTCCTCCAAAATACCTGATGAGTTAACATTAATTCACATGTATCTGACGCAATATATGAATCAAGGTATTCATTGATATATTATTTTAGCAAATCAAAATTTTGACAGAAAAATTGTTCATAATTCTGGGCACTGTGAGAAGCCTGCTTTGGGGGCCTTTCTAGCCAGAGCATGCTCCCTACCTTTTCAAAGGAAAAAGGATCTTAAAGGAAGGAAGGAGGCCCCTCCAAGATCCCATGTGTGGACAGACCTGTTCAGAAGGATGATATAGGGGATTTCCTAAATTTACAAGGATTTCCCTTTGGTTTCCTTCTTTTAAGGAGCGATGCTGTTCCCTGCTCATTAAGCTCTATTTCTCAAACACTTTCTAGGCTGAGTAAGGCCAAGGAAGCACATGAGGCTGGCACACAGCAACTGTGTTAGACCACCTATTTGTTGTTAAACTTCCCCCAGAACACAAAATAACCAGTGGGAGAACTATCTGGACCATTAGTAGAGGCAGTGAGCCTTTGGCCACTACAGGTTTTTATCATGACACTGACAGCTAGCAAGTTTGACCTCATTCAATAATGTGATACTGGTAAAAATTAATTCTTTATGACCTTTATCTTAATTAAATAGTGAGCAAACAAATCCTGTAGGAGCAGACAGTGTTTGGAAAGATCTGAATACCCTGTTGGATACGTTTCTTAGATGTGCCTACATGAGGTGGTAATAATCCCAATGTCTATTTTGATATTTCTTCTCCTATTAAAGAAATAACTGGCATTAACAGATGCCATTTTTTGTTGCTTTTCATTAGGGATTTGCATCTTCCCTCTCATAACCAGGTACTGCTTACAGGATCATTAGTCTTTTGGCTGGAGCAATGATGAATATTTTCCTTAAGTGTGACATGTAATCCAGTAATGTTCCCTTCTTTGAGTTATTTCAGAGGCTTAAATAAATTAGGTGTCTGCCCAGGGTGCCCTGTCCTTTGGCCTCTGACATCATTAATCAAAGTAACTTTCAATTGGTTACAGTGGGACTCGGGCACCCATTAACCCCTTGGTGACTGACCCAGCAGTTCCTGCTGGGCGGTTCAGTGCTTACCTTCAAGCACTGTGGGGTACTTGTGCAGGCAATCCCTCTGTGCAGCCCTACACCTGGCAGTGTGCAACTGGAATCCCTGAGCATGGCACTTTGCAATGCCCACACAGGCTTGTATTTCTTGAGAGTAACTCAGCTGTTCTGTGGAATTTTTTCTATGAAGTGCAAACAAAGTTCAGACAATGAAGTAAAGCTCCTGAAAATTTCAGTCAGGCTCTTTTCAGTTGTTATAGAGGGCAATCGTTTGGACTTTCAGAGAGAAATTTTCTCCCTCTGTATGTAAATATGTATAATATATATAAACTTTAGAATCTGATATGTAGATATAAAACCTGTAAGTGTGTATTACCTAGTAATGCTTTCTGTAAGTCGATGGAATATCAAAATTTGACATTCAGATATCTAAACTTCTTTTCCCTTCTACACCAGTCAGCATTTATATTTATTCTCTTGATACTTGGACTAAAACCTACAGAGGAATGGCAATTTTCTTAACAGACTATTTACTTCTCAAACAATTTTATTTTTCTTTAATCAGTTCAGCTGTGGTTCACAACCTGTGCTTCTGGCTGGCTATGAAGATGGATCAGTTGTCCTCTGGAATGTGTCAACGGGAAAAGCGTTGAGCCGACTCATTTGCCACCAGGAGCCAGTGATGAGCCTTGACTTTGACTCGGAGAAGGCCAAGGGGATCTCAGGCTCATCTGAAAAGGTGCTCAGCATCTGGAGCCTCAATGAGCAACAGAACCTCCAGGTCAGGATCATTGGCCCTCTAGTGTCATTTATCCCACTTTGCACTAACAGTTTGATAGACTAAAAAAATATTTAGTCATGAAGAGGAGTTGTTGCAGATCTCTAGCTAATTAATCACAGACTGGTTAGAATGTCTGTGCTATGTGACTAGACTTAGCAAAAGATGGTGAGGATTTAAAAAAAAAGGAAAAAACCCTCTCTCACATGTTTCTGGTTTTACCAAAGTTGCAACAGTCACACAGGCCTAGCATTACTCAAGCCATTGCCTCTGTATCTTCATTTATCACATTGGTAGTATCCAGCTCTCGGAATGTCCTAAACATTATAAATGAGTTACAAAAATGAGAAACAAAGGATTGCTTTTCCAAAGGTTCTGCTTGAATGGCTATAGCGAGCTTTCTACTGTGGGAAAGACAGAAGTATTCCATTAAATACTTCACAAACAGAAAGAGTAGGAGTAGCCCAGCTAACACCAAGAGGACATGAAGTTTAGGCACCCAGCTTTGTTTGGCACCCACAGGGCCCAGCCAGAGACACAAAATCAGGCAGCTGTCTACCCCAGTTCATGTCTGTGCTGTGGTTCTCTGAATGGCTAGGTTGGAAGGAGGTTGTGTAATCCCCAGCTCAGGCTGTGCTAAGGAATGGCCATAAATACTGCTTTCATCCAAACAACTTCAGCAAGTGTTCCAACAGTGCCAAGGTGTTAAGTACAGTCTGGAAATGTAGGTGTGGAAATAAAGTGCAAAAAGGCTCCTGAAAATTAAAACAGCCCGTGCACAGCCTCTCCACTGCTGGGTGCTTTAACTTTTCAAAGTGACAGTTGTCCCATGAACAATGGAGAGGGCCTGAATCAGCCCCTGTGTGCCCATGTCATCCTTGAGGAGAATCTGCTGGATACACCAGTTCATGAGACAACAATAATTGCTGTTCCACCCTGCAGCTTTTATGGAGTTTCTTTTTAAGTAGTACAGCAATTTAATGCTGTTTTCTGAATGGTGCTACAGGAAGAAAAACACATGCTGGTGCATCCAGTGGTAACTCATCACCTGGGGGACACTGTAAAGGTGTGGAATCTGTGAGACATCAGCACAGCACCTGCATTTCTGGGGTGGCAGGGCAAGTCCCAGTGAAGTTTGGAGGACAGGGCACTCACTGAGGAGGAGGTTTTAATGCACAATACAACATGACATGAAAGAGGCACTCTGCACTCTGAACAAGTAGTGAAGGTGTCTGATACACAGTTGTCTTGGTTTGGGTTTGCTGTTTTTTTGGTTCTGTTTGCCCTCCCCTTGCCCATCCTCCTCCTGTTTGTCACCGTCTGCACCAGGTGTCCTTAACTCAGGGGAGTGGAAGGAAGAGGAGCAATCCCAGTAAGAAACTTGGTATTGAGACTCGTTCTCTAAGGTAAAGGTGACAGAAATCTGACATCATGACAGGCTTCTTAAGTTTTCGAATACTCTGGTGGTGGAGAGAAAGCTGTTCTTTCATACTAAATATAGCAAAACTTTTTTTCCTAAAATAAAATACTGTTCTTTACAGCACATTTCACTTAGGAGTTAACAGTATGCAGGGCTACAGGTACAACTTGCAGGAGAAATAGTTGTTCACCTGAAATATTCCAAATATTGTTTTTCACAAGGTATTCCCATTCCCAGGGGACGTAAGATTAGCTACATCTTCAGCACCTCACACTGAGAGATAGAAGGTTGCCTCAGAAGAAATTTAAATGCCAAGTATTATAAGCTACAAGCAATGTTCCTGTGCTTCATGGGAGCATGAATGCCCTAAAAAATGCATTTTTCATATGAGCACTAGAGATTGTCAAGGACATAGATTAAGTTTTTTTCCACTATTGCATTAATAATATAAACCAGATGGGGATTTTTTTCCCTGACATTCCAGGTACCTGAGGTAATGGTAGATGTTGGAAAGCCACTCAGTGGCACATTATTTTTATTCTAAGAGGTTTTAATAAGTAACCGTGGTGCGCAGATATCTGCCGTTGGAGAGGGAATGATGCAATGATGGTACTGCAGCTCTGTTTTAAGTGGCAGTGTTCCAGTGTGTCAATGAATAGATGATGAAGGTAACTGCAGAGTTTATTGCTATGAGGAAAATTTGTATTGTCTCCTACAGGAAAGTTGCTGAATTCATCACTGTCAGCAAATGATAGGATTGGTTATGAGCCTTCTGATTTGGATGAGATAGTGTAATTATGTGATGATGTTTGTGGTAGAATGTAGGAGGTAAACAGCTTCTGCAGGTGAATAAACAAAGCAGAACTAAGAAATCTGAAAACCACAGAAGCTTCTTTTTATATTACAAGAGAAAAAATCCTGTAAGGTGTAATGTAAGTTTTGTTGGTTTGGTTGCTGAGGCTTTTCCCCCAAATGCTGAAGCTTAGTCTGCTGCTATTTTGGTTATTTTCCTAATAAGCAGAGGGCTTAAAGACATGCTTTGGCTGTAGATGCAAGTGTCCTTGGTTGTGACTGGCTGAAAGCAGCTCACCTGTTTTTACTTCTTTGTTTTCTTAATTACAAGCTGGTTTTCTGGTTAGGAAATTATGTTGGTATTGGACTGCTGTAGTTAGTGACTTACTATAGTAAGTCCTGGGATGGCAGTAGGATTACACCTGGCTGCATATACCTTGAGCAAGTTTTCTCCTTTGTGTTGCTTTTCTCTCTCACTCTTGTATTTGCAGATCATGTAAAAATGCCCACTGTTCCCTCATGTTCCATAGCCAACAGGCATCACCATTACAGGCTTCCTTTTCAAGTTGTAGCTTGCTGAGGACATGCCATTTCTCCAGTCACCCTGATTGTGCTGTATGGATCTTGCCCACATAATTGACATTAATGATGGGAGCACCACGCCTGGGATTGGTTATAGCCATTAGCTAATAATCTCAGTTATGGAGAAAGACCCATCCTACATTTGCCAGGCTGGTGATGTAAGGAATAAATCTTTCCCTTGCCAGGACATTTACACCAACAAAAATTCCACTGAGGCCATGCTGCATTAGGCCTACCCTGGGGAGTTTGGAGCACATGCACTAACAAAAAGCACAGGTTTTACAGTAGCAGCCCCACCAAGAAGCCCCCATATAGCCTGCTATTTCTCATTAGACTTGAGCAAAACTTGCTGTCCTGAACTTGCTCTGTTCTGAATTCGTTGTAGACACATTCTTCAGGTCATCTTTGAAAAAGAAATGTATAGAGCATGTAAGAAGCATGTAAAGTTTCATTCAACCTTTTGTCTTATCAAACTGCACAGCTCTTCCTGTTTGAGTAGGTAGCTGGGCAGTTCTTATATAGTTGAAAAATAATTGCTTATGGCTTTGTGCCTGTAGGGTTCCAAGATGTGTTCAGCAGCATCTGAAACCAACCTTGACCAACATTTCTGGAGTTTTCTACATCCACTATAAAGGTTAAAATTATCTGCAATAATTTACTAGTACGAACTGTACTAGCTATGCATCATGGAATGTCTTTCAAGGAGGAAAGCTCCTCAGGTGTGATGTACTTATCAATCCCTTCCTGCCTCAGACAAACAGTAAACACCACACAGTGAATTAAAACAGGCACTGGACGATATTAAGCTTTGGTACAGGATAGCTACAGACTCAGGTTTAAGGACACAGGGGCATTAACGTGTTGTTTCCAATGGTACTTATAAATCAGCAGTTCAGGGCCAGCTTTATAAGCCAAAGGTGTTTTCCCCATTTTGACAGAAGGTGAGCTGTTCTAATACACACACACACACACACACACCACTTGTGTGCATATTTCATATGTGTTTCAGACACAAATTGCTCATTCAGACAAGTTACCTGAGGTGAGAACAGCAGAGGTGTGTTACTTTGAGCTTTGTGCCTCAAGAGAATCTCTTGTCAGTGAAGCAAAAACTTTTCTTTCCAGGGGCTAAGTCCTGTGCAGCCCCAAATGCCTCCCAATTGAATTGTGCTCCTCTGTGCCCCAGTAGTCTCCAAACAGTAACAAAAGGCTTCCAAGACTGAAATCAATAACTTGGCCATAATCCCCTCCTTAGATTTGGTGTAAATAGAAGTCTCTTGGGAAGGAGTACTAGAAATACAGATTTCCTGACACTGTAACCCAATTCCTGGAAACATTCCTTTCTCAAGACTGAGGTAAATGCTACAACAGCTTATTGGGAGTTTTGTGAGGGACCACAGTAGTAGAAATGAGTAGCAGGTTGCGTTAGCATCAGCTCAGAAGGGTCTCAGCCTGGGAATATTGCAGAAGCAGGGAAAATATATGGTCTTAGCTCTGAACATTGCAGCTTATACAAGAATAGCTGGAAGAAAAGGGCAAAGCTGTACTCAAAACCTCGATTCAGAGCTTCACTTGTGACAGAATATATATAGCTTTAAATGCAAAATAAACCAAAAGCATACAAGAGTTTGCTTTATTTTGTGAAAATTGCTCTGGAAATGGAAGGCTCAAGTTAAGGTGTTTTCTGGCTCTGTCTATTGTTGTACTCACCAAGCACCATCTACCACATGGTGAGAAGCCCCACGCTCCCTGTGTGACACTGGTGTGTTGGGTGGGCACAACACCTGCTAAAGTACCAAAAGATTCCTTTTTCTTCTGTTTTGAACAACTAGAGCTCATTTGTAACTTTTTCACAAAGGTTTACAAAACACATGAACTTGTCAACGCTGGCATATCCGATATCACCATCCGTCCAGACAAGAAGATTCTGGCAACAGCAGGGTGGGATCATCGCATCAGGATCTTTGGGTGGAAAAAGCTGAAGCCCTTAGCAGTGCTGGACTATCACACAGCAACTGTCCACTGCGTGTCTTTCTCAGATCACAGCACCCCCCGGGAGAGACTGCTGGCAGCTGGCTCCAAAGATCAGCGCATCAGTGTCTGGTCCATATATGCTCAGACATGACACATCCTGCACTGCCATGGACTAGGAAAACCGGACTGGTGAAGCAATTCCTAGCACTGTAATTCAAACGTGCATGTGGGGAAGTGGTAGAATCTGTCTCCAGGCTGAAATGAGAGTCCTAGGTTAATTCTTATGCTGCTTGTTTAATCTATAAGTTTTGTCTTCCATAGAGGAAAGTGGATTTTTAAAATTCATAACAAGCAGAAAAAGGCCAGTCACAAACAAAGACCAAAGTTGCTTTGGGTTCTATTACAGGTTTTGCAACACCTTTCCTTTGGCAGGTTGCTGACATAACTAGTGCCAATATCTTTTGTAAAAACGGACTGGAATCCCTCGAACTGCAGTGGGGGCAGAATATGTCTGTTTGTAAGTCATTTATGTATCCAGGAATCTGAATCAGTGTAAAATATCACTCTTTCTTGAAAACTTACACCCATTAAACCACATCCAGTGGTTTCTCATTGTCAGTTACTTTTTCTTCCCGTAACTGAAAGGCTATCAGAACACCCCTGATTTGTTCACACTTCTGTCAGTTTCTAACTTAAACCAACAGTCAGGAATGTGACTAGGGATGGCCTTCGGCATTTATGAATTTCATTATGTCTCCTGTCACCTCAAGCCTCACAATTAATCACTAGAAAGAAAGGAAAAAAATTTTCCCCAACATTGCACTGCAAAGCTATGTAAAGCCTTTTACAGAGCCAGTGCTAAATCCTTTCCATAGACTGATGAGCTGAAGGATTTAAACTCGACAATCCAATTAGCGCCCTTCTCCTTGGAGAGTCAGGGGTAAGTTTCAGCGTGGAAAGTCGGGGATTCAGCTCTACAGCTCCCTTTAACTTTTAGGGGAATCGCAGGGGTAAATCCTTATCCACACAGTGCAAATGGTTCCATTAACTTGTCATCTCTACAGTCATGGAAACTGAAATTCATACATTAAAGTTTTTTTGTTTGACTCACAAAGCAGCATTTGCATTCTTCTAAAGCGTATTAGACACACACCAGTGTGCTGACAGGAAGCTGCAGTGACAACTGTGTCTAGGCTGTGCACTGTTGATACTTAATGGAAATAATTGTTTCTGCTCCGTAGAGAGGTGGAAATCAAAGAAAAAGTGACCAAAAGTGAACAGCAACTCAAAGAGTTTGAAAATTATTTCAGGAAAAACACACATGCAAAGGAAGGTTTGGGTCTGTTATCCAGCTGTGCCTTGCAGACAGAGAATATTGCTGGACTGAAAGCCTTAAGCACCCAGCCTGATGTTCTTTACAGTAAAACACAGAACCAGGATACTGTTGCCAGGCTTTTCTAAATAAAATGTGGCCTTACACATTTTAGAGTGTGGTGACACTTTAAATAATGCATTTCTTTGATTATTTCTTTACTATTCAGTAGCTGCATAGAGGATCACATTGCAGTTGAAAGTTAAAGCCTAATTTTGAGTGATCCCGAGTCAAGGGGAGGTGATGGTGTTCATTACATCTACCAGACAGAGTTGCACATCTCCACCCATCATCCACCTCCCACACAGAAGAGGAGCTGCCCCCACTGTACAAGCAGCTCCAGCCTCAGCCTTGTGGAATGAGATGCAGTCACCCTCCACAAACCTGCTGCTGGAAGAAACCTTTTCTTTTGTTCTTTTTCCCCTTTCTCAAAGTAGGTCAGAATTGACACAAAGAAACAATGAAATAAATAAATGGAGAATGTGTTGTTGCACATGGTCCGAGGGCCTGTCCTAGGGAGTTTGCACAGAGGTTTCCTTTTGCCTGTGCTGTCTGGTACAACACCACACATGTGGCCCAGAGGGTGCCAGCATTCCTTCTCCATGGCAGCAAACAGCAGCCTGCACTGTTAGGCACTTTGCACTGAATTGAGATGTAGGGTTAATGCTCATCCAGCAGGAAAGGAAACCCAGGGCTCACCCATCCTGGGCAAATGCTTAGTGTAAGAAACAATTTTTGATGCAAATACTCTGGCATTGGCACAGTGGCACCCCTCTAGAAAGAAGGATTAACACCCCATGCCTTATTAAGAGCATTTTTAGATCAGAGGCTGAAAGTTAGGAATTCTTAAGTATATTTTTCTGAAAATTGCCATTTACTGTCAACATCTGTATCTAAAGTAATTGGGGAGACTCATAAGGGATGTTTAGATTTACGAATGGGTCTTTTGGAAGATACGCTAAAGATTACGGGGTGCTTTCATCTAACTTACTACCTTTTTCTGGGGATTGAATATTTATGTTTTTCTGATTATGCAGATTTAAAAACAAACTTAGCCATGCAAGTACAAATTGAAAATGAGGACATGAACTGCATCTCAGACACACAGGTGAGAGTTTCATCAGCTTCAGGAGGAAGGACACAGGTTGCAGGGTTGCTTGCAGGAACAGACCCATTCTTTAATTCCCATTACCAAGGCACTATCCATGCCATACTTTTTCACAGTACAATTAATTCATTAACACTTTATATCACTACTGATTTTATTTAAACACCAAGAAAAAAGATTTTTTTTTCACATTATAGTTTCCTTGAAACCAGCAACCAGACTACACTAGTTTGATTTAGAGTTGAGCCTAAATGCCATACTTTGATTGTGAATTACAGTCTTCTAACAGTTTATTTGCCTAAGGAACTAACCTGGACTTCCCCAAAGAAGAATGGTTTCCAACAGGAAAGAAAGTCCGTATCAGCATAGGCTGTAAAACACAATTGTCTGATTATAACTATAACTGTAAAATACAGATGTCAGATTGCATCTAAGAAATTAACTTTGTTTTAATTAAAAAAAATTACAATTGTGCCATAAGCATGGTTGTCACTCAGGATTTTTGCTGACTTGCTAACAGAAGGTTGTGAGTGAGGAGCCACCCTAAGGTGCTGGAGTTAGCTCTGAAATCTCACCTGCCAGAAAGGAACAGGGCTAGCCTGTACCTGGCCTAGAGGATTCAAGAGTGAAGGTGATGACAGCTAAATTATTACAAAAGGCTTCCTCCCAAGAATCATTGACTTTGGCACCATGAGAGGGAAGAAAGCAACCAGCATTCGTAAAGTAATAGAAATAAATCCCAAACACCAGCATTTGTGCAGCAATTACATGGAATATTTATCACCACTGGAATGAATGGGATCTCTGACCATCTAATATCATTTGCAAATAAATCCATTAGTTACAACTCCTTTCTCTTATCAGTACATGAGCCATAAAGCACTGCTTTAGTGCAGATGAGCAAGGAAAGAGGAGACTGTAGTAATTAGTAATTTTGTAGTAATTAGTGAAAAAGGAAGTAAGCTGGGGGCATGCAATGAGACAGTTGCTAAATTTAGTCCTTTAGAATGCAATTGCTACAGCAAGCCAAAAAATTACTCTGCAGCTTGACTTGGATTGTTGCAAAGGTTTGAGTTTAAAAGAGCAGATTTTTATAGTTAAGCCAATACTGGCTTCTGGACTGCTTTTGTTTTTAGCATATTTAAGATGCATCTACAAAGCCAACTTGCAAATTAATAAATCTTTCCTTTAATACAGTCTGCCAAGAACAAAGATAGAACACTGACTACTTCAGGAGCCATGTTAGTGATGTAAACCAAAGGACTGGGGATTAAACAAGGATTACTGAGTGCTAAATCAATGTGTTTCCTTTTCTGGCTGTGTGTCTATGGTGTGAAAGTGTGGATCATTACATAAAACATGGCACATGACTGCCTGGATTAATACTAGGCGATGTTACGGCAGTGCTGAGACACAAAGTTTGATGTTTAAGCATGACCACTGTGCTACCAGGAAAGTGATAGCCATGACTAAGGAGAAAGGCAGGGATGTTTCTGCTAATGTGTAATATTCTGAAATTCCAGCCTGGGTCCCCCTACTATAGCTCTTCCAAGTAAACTTGGCTGTGTTTGTCTATGTCCTACTCTTCTGGGGCATGCTGGAGGTTTCTTTTATAATGTGAGGGAAGCTATCCAGAATTAAGATCATGCTGGGGGGGAGATGGCAATTCATGTAAGGATCTCAGTATCAAATTAAATGAAAATATAATCTCTCAGTTGGGAAAGTTGCTCACCTGATTAGCAGTCTGAACCACAGCTGTACATCCAATCAGCAGTGCTGTGTACGGCTTTATTCCGACCTCGGAGGAATTTGATTTGCAGTTTGGTTTGTAAGAGGAGGAGAAAGGGGAAGTGAGGGGGTAAATCAAAACAAAGGAGCAACTTGTCCCTCTGAGTTAGGTGATAGGAAGACTGTGGAAGGTATGAAGGGCCTTGGAGCAAACCACCAGCAGTGGCCAGATTGTCCATGGGAGAGGGACAAGGATGGCAGGAAGAGTACCTGGTGGAACCATACAGTGATAGGTCTGGCCTCTAAAACTCATACACCAACTTATTTTTGTCTCAGACATATTTACTTTTACTTCCCCAGCATCCTTTTTTAAAGGTGTCAGTACACTAGGAAATCCTGTAGACCACAATCTACACCTCTAAATAAGCCTGTGTTCACCCAGAGGAGAGTGTAATTATTTCTGTGCTCTGAAGAGTCATAAAACCAGAAGCTGCATTGCCACAGGGGATAGCAGCAGGAAGGACTGAGGACCTAAAGCAGCCACGTGTGCTGCAGGAGAACCACCCTGCAGTATTAAATATCTCCTCACACGAGAGTGACATGGCAGTAAAAAATATATTAATTCTAATAATTCTCTGTTACAATTTGAAGCTCTAATTATTAAAAAAAAAAAAGGGGGGGGATAAAATAGGCTGTTAAATTTACTTGAATTACAGCTGTTTCCTCCTAGATTTTATTCTCAGTATACATAAACTAGGGCAGCAAAAAACCAGAAATCCTCAGATGCTTTCTGGAAAGCAATGGTCTCTCTTCCAACCAGTGGCAGGATTGATTGAGCCTGATTATGTCCAGGTCAGGAAATCTAGTGAGGATGTTCAAATGCTGAGCCATTATTCTGCTCCGTAGCTCTGGCATCTCACACATGCAAAAGTACATTTTCCAAGCCCCCATGGCACTGCTTGCTATAGACATGTTCTGACATAGGCAAGAAGGCAGCGGGTGCACTGGGCCTGTGGAATAATTTTTAACATGACAGAGAATGTGGCTGTGGCATTTGTCCTGATGGTAATTTTAAAAATTGCTGTTATGAAATCTCAGTGATTCGCATTGTTTGTGTTCATGGAAAAGCATCTAGGCTGCTCTTAACATAACACTTGAGTAAGTATTGTCTGTTCAGACTTTTTTGCCTCAGATATTTTGATGGCATGCAGACTTGGCATCCTGCTAAATAAAGACATTGAGTCTTTATAGTTTTATCTCTTGAGCCCATCTGGTTTGAAGTAGTTGACAACAAGCAGGAAAGGGAATGAAAGACTCACTTCATGTTTGCTGAAATAAATGTGCAAGGCAGTGTTCAAATAGAACCAGCCTGGGAAAAGGGCTGCCTCTTCCCACCCCTCCTCTGCCCTTTCCAGATGATGGCTTTGCCTGCAGCCCCTCCACTTTCATGCTGGTTCTTGCTGCCCACAGTTGGAGCTCACACCCCAGACAAAGGGCAGCTGAAGCAGCCAGGCCAGAGCACCACAAGAAGGGGTGCAGAAGGTTCCATTGCCCCCTGGAACAAGGAACAGTGGGAGCACCAAGCAAGTGGAGCAAAGGCAAATGCCTGTCATCCCAGTTAAAACCAGTGACAAAAACAATAGTGCTAACACCTCACACCAAGGTGCCTCTGTAAGTTTTACATGTTGTTTATTCAGTTTTTCACTTCTTTTTTGCAATTTAAAGCCCAAGGACATCAGTCTGAGTCCCTGGGCATCTGTGCGGTCACTCCTGTGAAGGCAGGTACTGAGCACAGGAATGGCACCTGAGGTGTCTTGCCCTGCCCACTGAAGCACTGGTTGCCAGAAGGAGTGTCAGGGAGGAGGAGTACACTGCAGGAAAACTTTCCCTTTCATTCTCCATCTCCCAAAGACCACTAAGAGCTGTTCACAGAGGTGTAGAACCCAGGCTGGAGGGGATGTCACAGGTCACTCGCTCTCACAGTGCCCCTCTCACAGAGGGGATGGGAGGCTGTCCTTTGGCAGCTCCAGTTGCACTGGGAGCAGGAGATGGAAGCTGCTCTACAGCCTGGCAGGATGTCACAACATGGAGCAGCGAGCCTTGAAAATGTGTAGGGCCTCTTCTGTCTATGCTGCTCCATCTCCTTATAGAATTAGGTCCTAAATGAGACTTTTCTGGCTCTTGTTCTTAATCACTTTGTTACTAGTTCAAATTCATAATTTCAACCTAAATAGAAGTGAGTGATTTATTGTAATTATTTTGTATAGGCTGCTCTTAATAAACTTTTTTTTTTTTTAAATCTGGAAAAACATTTAATTTCCCATATGGAAAGAACACATTTATCATACTTTACTTGGATATACTTGGCCAACTATTGCACATATATGCAAAACATATGTGACAAATTCAAGGCTGAATTTCATAAAACAGAAATGCTGTGAAATGTGATATAATAAATATATTATACAGGCATATGTGGCCAATTTATAAAACTATGGTATCTTTGGTAAATTTATAATAGGTCATTTCTATTAACGGGGGGAATGAGGGTGTGTTTTCTGGCACAAGCAACACACATAATACTTTACACAGCCTTCCTGGAGGACAGTGGCCCTTTGGACAGCAGATTTGTACATGTACAGACATTGTGCATATGGGACACGTCTGTGTTTTTCAAAATTAACGTGTGTCTTCAAAACCAGCTCGTCTTTTTTGCATTGATTGTGTGTGCAACATACTGGGCAGGAAAAAAAAGTATGAAATACTATTCTTTGAGATTTCCAATCTCTGATACGCAATCTAGATTCCCACTGACAATGGATGTCTGACTGTAACAGCACATTTTATATGCACATGCTGAGCTCATGAAAATGGCAATAATAGAAATCTTTGGGTACAGTCACTTTCACCTAGTTTTGTCAAACACCTGTGTAAATTATATATCTTAGCAATCAATTGAATTGGAATGATTAAATGAATGACAAAATGCTTATGTTTAGAAAAACGTTGCATCCATACACAAGTACTGGCCTCTACACATGCAGAGTGGATTCTTAATAAAAACAGCTTAAAGCAACGGCTGAGCTATTGCTGGCTGAGTATCCTCAAACTGTAACTCACAGGAGACTCCCCCTTCTTATTTATGCCAGAGTGTTTCAAAGATTAAATCTTTCCTTTAACCCCCAAATCTATATTTTCCTCTCATCGCGTATTTCCCAGCTCCGGAAGATGAAGCCCTTCTCGTGCCGAATCCACCGCGTGCCATGCCCGGCTCTTCCCTCTGGAGGGAGCCGGCTCTTCAGGCAGGGCCGGCCGGGGTGCGCGCAGCATCTTCCTCCTCCACCACCGCGGCCACGGGGCAGCGATACCTGCGGGGACCCTCCGAGGTGACCCTGGGGACACACTGGGGGTGTCCCTGCCCACACCGGCAGTTCCCCACAAACGGCGGGTCAGGCCAAAGCACCCGCGGTCTCAACGCGCTGCAGCAAAACGACATTTGGTTTCAACCTGTCAGGAAACCGAACACCAGAAGGCAAAGCACAAAGAACCAACACATGTATGTACACAGAAACGCTCTTCTCCCACCTTCCAGCCCAGCCGTGTTCAACAGGCTCTCGGCAGCTTTTTGAGTAATTTGGGTAATGATGCTGAAACCTGCTTTGCAGGTACTGCTGCATTTGCTCTTCCAGCCTTCTCCAGGCAGCAGGGCTCAGCTTCTGCACCCCAGCCCAAACCTGTGGGTGCCTGACTTGGCTCTAGCGGCTACAGGGATCTCTTTACATAGGCAGAACATTACACAGCACGACCGAATTGCTTTTCTGATTCCATACAGATCAAGGTACAACTGCCCTTTGGTGAGGGATCCAGCATCACAGGCTGAAATCCACTTGCTGGACAGAAGGAGGGGTGCTTGGCAGGAAAGGACAGCGCCCAGCTGAGGTGGCCCCGAGCCACGCAGCCCCACTAGCCGTGGCTCCGTGTAGAGATGCACTAGGAGCCCCTAGCTCGTGGGAGACCCACACTGTCCCCCAGCAGCCTGCAGAACACCTTTACATACCTGCCACAGTCCTTGGGTCATTCTCCACCCAACAAACCACTGTTACACACACTATCAGGAAGCCAAAGCAATTGCTCCCCTTGGCCATAGCTGTGTGTACATGCGCTTGAGATTGACTGAAGAGATGCCAACACCCCAGGATGCTGAGAGGCAGTTGCTGGGGGCTACCTGCACAGTTCTAGCCATAGAATTACAGGGTCTCCCTGAAGAGAGGGAAAGACTAAAGAGAACATCTATGAAATGTGTAGAGAGTGTGCATGAACACTGCAAACACAGAGGAGTCTCATCCCCATGCTCCTATCCTACACTGAATTTAGTCAATACCACTAGCAAGGGCAGAATAAAATCAACTGCAAAAAGTCATTTCTGAAAACTGGAGCTATCCCTAGTGTTTGGGTTAAGTGATTAAGCAAAGGCCACCCTTGTTCCACCTGTGTGGGCCTAATCCTGGATTTACCCACTGAACTAGGTGATGTAGTTTTCAGTCCTCAGAAGCAATCTCTGAACTCAGCCTGCACCTCTAGAAAACAGAGCTAGATGGCTAATTTATTCTCTAGCCTTATTTGGAAAGGACAAAGGATGCTTGTAACCTCCACACTTGGGCCTGTTTTACAGCAGTTTTACACCTCAATACAAAGTGTATTTACACTTTGTGTGTGTAAGTGCTTTGTGTGACTTGAGGTAACCACAAGTGGAAGTATCGCCTGGAAATGCATTTGCCTTCTTTCCTAGTATGTGCCATGGACCTTGGTAACAGCATGGGCTGAGTGAAGTTTAACCAGATATGTAATCAAATCATACAAAGTCATTTGTCTAATGAATCTACAATACACAGATAATGCATGGCCTATACATGATATAACCTAATAGGCTGACAGGCAATATGACATTAAAGTGTTACAAATTTTCTGTGATTTTCAAAAGGCTTTTACTAGTCAATCTGCAGCATTATGGGGTTTTGTTCATTTGAAGTGGATTTTTTGTTGGGATAGAAAAATAACCCTTTTTGCTTTCTATATCTGTAACACTCCCATCCAGTGAGACCAACATTGTTATGGAAGGAGGGACACCAGTCAAAGCCCTGAAGAATCTTGATTTAAGGATTAAAACACAACATGAACTGGACTGCTAACATGCTTCAATGTGAACATGTCTAAGCACCTTGCACGCTGATGGACTAAAGGCATGGTTAGAAATACCATTTTCATAGTTCAGAGTGTAGGCTTGACACAGCTACATGGTCTCCTTCCCATTCAGCTTCAGGACCTCTGCAGTGGTTCTTTAGCACATAACACAGACTGGTGATCCTGAGGGCCCACTACCCACAGCCATAGCTTGAAGTTCTGTGATGTTCTCTTCTTCTAACAAATATAAAATTGAAATTCCTACAGTCAAGGCAAGGACTTTGAGCCACTTTCATTAAGGGCACAGTTTAGTCCTGGCACCTTGGGTCAGTCTATGCATGCTTAAAGAGAACAGGTGCTTACCAATACAAACAGATCTGTTTTCACCTGGGAACCCCAACCTTGCAAACTGTTGTATTGTGGTAGATTACCACAACCATGGGCACCTGTAACAACCAGGGACCGAAGGGAAGGAGCAATCACCTATGGAGAGCCGCTGTTTGCTCAGACTAAGAACTCTCCTTGTTTAAATAACTGCATTTTGTAGGAGAGGCTTAGACTTCAGGGCAGACAAACTGACAAATATACACAAATAATCAAACAAGAAATGAAGGAAAGAAAGAAGAGGAAAAATATTTATAAATGTCACTGTCCAATGTCTTTTCAATTGAAACGAAATAAGATTATCTACATATATCTACAGATATCTACATGTATCTACACTTTGCAGATATGATTCTTTGGTTGTCTTCACTTTTTTTCCCTACACTGCAACTATCAAGAAAAAAAAAGGGTTTGTATAATCTTTGAAGGAAATAATAAATATAACAACTTCATTAAATGTTTGACCAAAGCTTTGGCACTAATCAGTTTACAGATAACAAATCATACTGAAAACTCTGAAATAACAGCGGCAAAGCAATAGCAATAGAGCACATCCGAGAGCCATTTCCCACTGACTAATAATAAGTACAAGGCTATTTTATATCAACCTTTCTGAGAACATTATGGTTTAGTCAGACACTAAGAATCTCACAATTCACTGCAAATGTCAAATAAAATACATATTTTGTGCACAAGTATTTTTTATGGATCCAGATATATTTTTTAAACAGAAAAAAATGACATAAAATATTCATGGTAGCCTGTATCCCTTCTTAAACATTTCCAAAAAGGTTTTGGAAGCCCAAAGCCCACTGCCAGAGACAAAATAAACATTGCTATTAACACTGCCACCTGCACAAGGGAAAGAACATGTTTTAAAGAGTTTGTAATGAAAATGCACAAACATGGATGAATAGATGACTTTAAAAGAAATAACCTCCATCTTTTATTGGAGTCATGTGGAAGAATGAGGAAAGCATTCATAATACTGTATACCAACACAGCTGAGGAGCTGCTCAATACCTTCTCTGAACACAAAGGGACTGCCTTCGGTGAGCATCTGACAAAAACACAAGCCAGCTATTTAAAACACATCACTGGAGAACTGTGATGAACAGGGCCATCTTTTTAGCAGTAAGGAAAGACTACTGAATGAAGATACTAAAGGAAAGAGAAAAAGTACTTACCAGCATTAAGAGGGAAGATGCAGCAAGCAGGTAATGCAGAACAGATGCTTTAAAACTACTGCAGTTTGGGTCAGCCAAATATAAGAGGTGAGCTAGTCTGAGAAAAAAACCCTGAAGTCCCTTTAAAAGGCACCTCCACAGAAGAGTATGCAAGAGCTCAGGAAAGGATGCAGGAAGGCAGGACTGTGTGAGGCTGCCTGGGAAGCAGGTGGGAAACAACACAGCCTGAAATCTGAAGATATTCCCCCACCCCCAGGCTGGTTTTTAAACCTTTGCAGGTATTGTTGGGAAAACAAGATGCAAACACAGCTGCATGTGCCTGTGCTTTTGGCCAAAGGCCCTTCTCAACAGCTCCAGAAAATGCTGCTACGGTTAAGGCATCCCAGTGAACCCCAAAGCTTACGAGTGGGTCAGGGCCGGAGGAGAAGTGGGAAATTTGTTCTGGCAGTGAGGATTCAAAGCGCTCCCTTGAACTAAACTCTGCTTCCCCAAGAATCTCCTCAAAGAACCACATGAGTCACCTGTGAACCAGCCCCCGGCGTGCCCCGGGTTGTGAAAGGCTGACACCAACAAGTGCAGGACGACACACGGCTCACGGCCGGCCCCACAGCCCCTGCTCGGTGCTCACGTACAGACCCCGTGGGCAGAAAACACCCGTGGGCACCGCCAACACCGGCGGTAACACCAAACCTCCATCAGAAGACCCGGCGGGCGAGTGAGAGGGGACGAGTCACTTCACCGCTGCCGCCTCACCGTCCTCCCACCGCATCCCAGCCGCCCGACGGTCCTCGGTGCCCGGCACGAACGGAGGCGCGGGGGAATAGGGAGATAAGGACATATGGCTTCATTTATCAAAGTGCAGCCGCAGGTCACACCGCGATGGAGCTCCCGGCACCACCGCCCTCACAGCCCCCACAGGGTGGGGCGTGGGGCGGGGTCCGGCTGCCGGCGATTGGGCTGTCTGGCTGTCGATCAAGTCAAGCTGGCCAATCAGCTCACTCGTTAGGCGGGAGGTGGGGGAAAGGCGGGAAGGGGGAGGGCGGTGTCTCTGGTGCCGCCGGTTCCCCGTTACCGGGGCCCGTAGTCGTAGCCGGCGGGTGCTCCGGCCGGCGAGTACATGTTGGCGGCTGCTGCCGCCGCGGCCGCCGCGTTCATGTGGTGATGGTGATGATGGTGGTGGTAGCTGTGCCCGCGGATGCTGGGGAGGGGGTAGGGGGCGGGCCGGCTCTTCGCCCCCAGGTAGTGGTCGTAGGCGGCGGCCGCCGNACATGAGCTGCTGGTGCGCGGCCTCGGCCTGGTGCAGCGCCGTCCCGCCTGCCTCCCGCTCGAACTCCCGCCGGCTCTCGGCAGCATCTACGGGGGCAACAGAGTCAGTGCGGCCGCGCCCGCGGGACGCGCATCCGCGCACACGGGGAAGAGCGGGGCTGCGAGCGGGGCGTGCAGCAGCGGCATGCGGCAGGAACGGGGCTGGCGGGACGGGACCTTCTGACTGCGATAAATGGAGTTGAGTTGACTGACAAGCTGATACACGCCTGACATTTTTGCAATTGTGTAACACTAAACAAATACAGACTTCCCTTTATTTTGCAGGCCCGGAGCGCGATGGAAGAAAGGCCTTCGGTTGTCTTTGCAGTTGTTTGCTCTGGGTAATGGAAAAGCAGTCAATGGGCAGAGGTGCTGTTCGACCTGACTGCAGCTCCTGAATGGAGTGGGTTGGCCCTAAGCGCACTGCCGAGGCGCATTAAAAGGGCAATGCGAGAAGGAACCTGTGGCCAGCATTGCATCTCTGCCTGAAAACCTGAGTTTGTTACTAAAAAGTCGAAAATGGGACTCTAAAGACAAGGGACAGTGTTTTTTAAAGCAGCAAATTTTCTTAAGCACACAACAACAGTAAATGTTGTTGTCCAAGGAAGAATGAACTAGGCTATGAAGGCAGGTATTTTTCTTTTAAAAATAAGCAGTAGCACAAAGCTCATTAGCAATGGGGGCTGTGCACCAGCTTGGTGAGCAAGGCTGGCCCCAAGCATGCATGCACGGGCTGTGCAGGCCAGCAGAGACTGGGAGATGGGCTGGCCTGGCCACTGGGGGAGTCTCACCTTTCTCTGTCCCATTCTGGTGGGCTGGGGAAGAGACTGGATTCCGGGATCTGGCAAAAGCACTCATGAGAGGAAGAGGCCCTGGCCTGTGGTTCCTGGGCCTGGAAGAGGAAGGGGAGAAGTGATACAGAGCTGATGGTCCAACAGAATGAGCAATTGGAGTATTGCCTCTGTGAGCTGCAGCTGGCAAATGGGGCCCATTACAGTGTTCCCCTCCATGAAACCCTTGTGCAAATGTCAGCTGGGCAGACACATGTGAAATAGGCTGAGTGGGGTATTGCCATAACCAATAAAGGCATAGCCTTACCAGTCCTCAGGGTCGCAGTCTCTGAATCCCTTGGCAAAAGGGTTGCTTGCAATCTTCAACTGCGTGATCTGTAAGAAGAAGGGGCAAAAATGTCTCAAAGCAGCAGACAGGGCTCCCTGGCCAAACAGCAAGTGTGTCCCTGAGCAGGCTTTGGGACTCAGCAGTGCTTGGTGTAACAGAGAGGGTCCAGGTGGCTGGTGGAGCCAGGGTGTTCTCTGTCACAGAGCACAAACATGTGCTTTCTCTCTGTTAGAAAATGCGGGCTAATATGCTACCTAATATGAGTTCAAGGTGAAGGAAGAGGCAGTCTGAGTCGGCTGCAAAAGCTGAGTAAATGCACTTGTAAGAAAATGCCACATTATATGGGTCACCACTGGAGCAGTTAAGACAAATCACTGGATAAATCATACTTATGTATTTATTTAATTCGCCAGGGAGAAGGCAGGACATTTTCTATATTTAAGCAAATCCACGGATAAAGTATGTGATTGTGAGTTTCCGGAATGGGTTGAAAAACAAACTTTAAGCCCCTCAGTGACAGTTCCAGCCTTAGAGGTCAAACTGATAGAAAGCAGGAGAGAAAGAGCAGCTGTCCGGAGCCATCAGGCAAATGCCAGCCGGGGAGGGACTCCAGAGCCCCTTAAAGGCACAGCCTTTCTCTGGCCTCGCCGCCTCCACCGGGGCGAGGTGCGGCCCGACCGCAGCATCCCGGGGAGACCTCAGGTCAATTTGCTCGGAGCCACTGCAGAGGGTGACACTTGCGCCGGTTGCTCAGGGACAGCCCTGGGACACAGCTCCAGCCTGCGCGGCATCGTCGCGGAGCGAGGCGGTTCGGAGCAGCGCTGAAAAGCCCCCGCTATGAAATCGTATTTCCACTCGCTGCTGGGATTCCTGCTCTTTACATTGCACTGATGCGATTTAAAGGAGCAATTGGATTAACTGCTGCCCAGAGATCTGCATTAGATTGGGGTGGGGGTGTTGTGTTTCGTTTTGTTTCGTTTTTAACATATAATCGTATTCTGAGGAGAGACAGACCGCTACGAGTTTAAAACAGTAAAATCGCAGATTTATCCAAACAAATTGTGAGTGACATTTCGCAGCGGGAAGCCTGTAGTTTCCTCACTAGTCCCGGTCTCGGCTTTACATAGGTAATGTGGTCCCCCGGGCGGGGGGAAGCTGGCGATGAGGCTAAAGCCCGCATCGCTTCCTCGGCGTACACCGATGCAGTTCCGCGCAGCTCCCCGGCTATCGGGTTCCTAGCGCTGCCCGGAATGGGTTTAGCAGATGGGGAGGAGGAGGCGGGAATGCCCCCAGCCATCCCCGCCGCCGCCGCCGGACACCCGCAGCCCGGCCTCCAACCCCGGAGCTGCACGAAGGGGCTGAGCCAGCACCGGATGCATCCGCACCCATGGTACCTCCGGGGCGACCCCAACCCCAGCTTTCTGCTGCCCCGAGCTCCGCTGCTGCCTCACCCGGTGGTTCTGGTAGGCGGTCACTGCCGTGAAGCGCGTCTCCTCGAAGACGAAAGTTTTGAAGTTCTCCTCCGCGTACTTCTCGCTGTCTTTCCGGGGGTCCACGTAGACCACGTGAAAACGCGGCTGGTATCTGTGCATGGAGTTCAAAATGATCTGAATGATAAAACGAGCAAGGAGACAATAACTGATCCAGGCGGAGCATGGAGAGAGGAGAGCGCAGCCCCGGCCCTGCCGGCTCCACTGCCCGGGACAGCCGCGGGGCTGGGGCAGAGCCCCCGGGGAGGGACGCGGGCAGGGTCACCCCACGGGAATCACAGCGCGGGGAGTTCCCACCCCGTGCAGCCCCGTGTTGGACATCTTTTCCCGGGAACACTTACATGCCCGTTGTCATCCAGCAAATTGTTGGTCAGTTTGAGCTTATCGAAGGAAACGATCTGCTTCATCCACTGCGCCCCTTTGGCCGGGGAGTCCGGGTGGTAATGGACTCTCCCGGGAGTGGCGGGGTCGGCTTTGCCAGCCACCAGCCAGGAGGAACTGTGGAAGGCGTATCTGCGGGAGGGGAAGGCACCCTCAGCCGCGGCCCGGGGGGCTCCCGCCCGCGTCCCTGCAGCGCCGCTCCGAACGACTGCAGCACCCGCGCCCCGCAGAACCCGGCCCGGGACGGTGCCCCTGGCCCACCGAGGGGGAAGCACCGCCTCTCCATCACTCCCGCTTCTACGGCCACGAGAGGAACGAGCTCTCTTCCGCAGCCAGAATTGCTGCAGAGGAGATACACTATTTTATCAGGTCGGCGATGGAACTGTCTTGAGAGAAATCTGCAGGATGGAGGAAATTTATAGCTACCCGTGTAGATTTGGGAGAGAAGCCACAAAAGCCTCCCTCTTCCTTTAAAAAAAAGGGTGAAAAAGAGCCCTCTCTACAGTAATATTCTCACTTTAAGTGAAGAGTGGAAAGTTGTGTGTAGATTAATAGCAGATTCAGAATTTAGCAGTCTTGTTTCATTCTTTCAAAGTACATATTCAACAGTAACATTTAAAACAGAGAAACCAATCTTCTATACACGTGTTTACTTTAAAAGCCAGTGTTTGCACAGGGGGAATTAGACACCATTGGACTTGAGCAGAAACATTACTTTTTAAAGATATACTCAATTGGATGTTATATATCCTACTTCCCTTGACAAGCAAACATTTCTAGGACGCCCTGAGAATTTGGATATCTGTCTAAATATTTATATATCGGACCCTGCAATTCCTATGCGGGCTGCCTGCTCGGCGTCTTGATCTGAAGCTAAATACATAATGCACTTTTCACTGTCTTAAAATTAAAGGGGTTCCAAACCAGACCGCATCGCTGCCTTGTGAGCCGACAGTTTCCAACGCCTTCCTACACTGTCGCTGGAAGCAAGGGCAGGGTTTTTTGGCTTGGGTGGCTGGTGGCCATTCCAGAGCACAAAACCAACTCTCTTCACCCAAGCACCCAGGAAGCTCCCCAGCAGGCATGGCACAGCTTCGGGACATGCGCTGAGGCTACAGCATTCAAGGAGCACCGAGGGGATTTTTGTTAAGTGGCAAAGGGTGTTTGGCGGTGAAGACGTGTAGCAGTACGACAAGCAGAGCTTTTTCTGGGCAGGACAAAGCAGCTCCTGCCCTGTGCCCTGTGGAAACCTGCCCTTCTGCCCATGCTGGTCTGGCCCCGGCTGCCTGTGAGCCTGGTGCGGAGGCTGAGGGGGGCCTGCGGTCCCGTGCAGCCGCTCCTGACCCCAGACTCGTTGCAAAGGTGTGAAAGAGACCCCAGGTCAGCTGCATCCCGTGTTCCCTCCCTGTCTCGAACCGACAGGTGTCATGCCCAGGGGCACATCCCCGAACCCCAGAGGGCAGGAGCAGGGGGTGGGCAGTGACCCAGCAGCCCCTACGGCTCCCAGAACCGCGAGACAGGCCAGGTATTTGTTACTTGCCGGTATCGCTTGTCATCCACCGGGACGAAATCCATGAGGAGCATGTAGTCAGCCATAGGGTCCATCCCGAATATCTTCACCTGGAAGGTGGGGAACATGCGCCTGGCACAGAGAGGAGAGAGAAGTGCTACGTGTAGGAGCAGCAGGGAGCCCCGAGGGGCAGGCACGGGTCTCTTCCCCTCCAGCTGCTCCAATGCCCTCCCAGTTGTGATGATAAATCCCCTCGCAGAAACCACTGGCTGGAGAAAGAGGCAGATATGCCCAAACTGCGTGGGGAGACTGACTGTCGTGTTCCCCAGCCCTCGGCAGCATCCCGAAAGGCGAGCTGGGGGGAGTCCTGCCTCTCCCACTGACTCCAGGACCATTCGTGTCAGACACCTGAAATGCCCCATCGCAGTGGAACGGAGAGGCCAGGGAGAACAAGGGCATCCTCGGCCTTTGCTGTGAGCAGATCAAGTGAAAATAATTTCTTCCCCGTGGTTTCCCCATCATTTTAGCTGACCTGATTGCAGACAAATGCAAGGCATTACCCTGTCTGCGGACCCACACTCAAGCCTCGGGAGTCTCGGGCAGCCCGTGGGGGTAAAATCTAAAAACTCCCGCGAACGACACGAGGTGATCGAGTTCCCACCTGTGCAGCTTCTGTACCCACCAAACTGCGCCCGTTTGAAACCAGTGGTTACAGCAACAGCCCCTGGGGCCAGCGGGAGACCTCTCCCAGCCCGGACGGGCAAACGCTCCCCCTCGGCGGGCAAGGGCTAGAGGGCAACTGGGGTGTCCCAGAAAGCCCGTCCCGGATCCACTTCATTGCAAGAGCCTGGTCGGGCTCCCGCTCCCCGCACCTTTGCGGAACGAAAAGGAGAGCGGAAAGGAGCCCAGGGCTCCGGAGCTGGGCAGGCGAGCCCCCGCGGTTGCTCCCCCGGTTCTTCTTCGCGCAGGCCCCCGGGGACCCAAAGCTAAACCGAAACGTGGATCCCACGCTCAGGGAGGGCACGATTCCTTCAAGGGGCTGCAGTACAAATGCCATCGGCGGTGGGCTAAGGGAAGGGGTCGGGACGGTCCACCCGTCCCTCCCTCCTGCATCTGCACACACCGGGACCCTGGCCCGCAGCTCCCCGGCGGGACACGCCGAAGATGTGCCCTGGCTTCGGAGCTCGTTATGGCTTCGTTTTGTTTTACAGAGTAGAAACCAAGCGAGCGACTGTGGGCAATATTTCGGGAAGGGTGTTTGCAGCCATTAAAAAACCAAAGTCCCAAACAGCCCGATCAAACCCGGACACAGAGAGCCCCCCTCGGCTCGTTCTCGGGGCACACGGCCGGACCTGCTGCTATGTGCCCCCTCCCCCCTCTGAGGGGCGATGGGTCAATGCGCCTCTGGCTCCGCAGCTCTTCCACTGCCGGGCTGCATCGGGATCGGGCAGCTGCGTCTCCCTCTCTGTAAGGCTTTAGCAAACTCTGGAGGACGTTTTCAGTCGCTACCTCTGTTATTATTATTTTTAAACGTATAAAAGCCCCCATTAGCTCCGTTTCCGGTGTTTCTTGTTCTAAAACTTAGTTTTAAAACAAACAACCTGAGAAGATAAGACCCATCTAGACAAACAGCAGGGCCAGCCCAGAGGTGCGGGAAGAGAATAGGCTTTGCAGCGCCTTCCCCGAGCTTTTCCTGCTGGTTTTACCCCGTTTTCTCCTGGTTTTACTCGCTTGTCTGGAGTTTCGATTGTGTCATAAAGTAAACGAAGAAAAGGGTGGGAGGAAAGCCCTCGATTCAATTCGAATTGGTTAATTTCCGAAACCATTTGAAATGGGATATTTGCAATCCTTTCGCTCTTCTTGGAGAGCTAGAAAGCCAGATCGAAGAACTGTTTGCAGAGAGCCTCCGCCTGGAGCCTGAACGACCTTTTCCGCAAAGGAAAGCAACGCCGAGCCCGGCGCCGGGCTCAGGGGCCGCGGCCGGAGACAGCGAGCTGTGCGACCCGGCGCCGGGGCAGGCACCGTCTGCGGGAAATTCCGCCCGGGTCCCGCAACGCAGCGCCGGCTGCTTTTGCACAGGGCACCACGGTGGTTGTTTTATTTTAGAAAATTGTTAATATTAAAAAAAAAAAAATTAAAAGGCCACTGCGTACATGTAAGTATGTTGTTTTTTTTTTTTTTTTTTTTTTTTTTTTTTTTTTTTTTTTTTTTTTTTTTTGGGCCCCTTAAAATCCTTTTTGGGA
>WBNO01013565.1:121413-170744 GCA_013400575.1 Peucedramus taeniatus
CCCCGGCCGGCCCGGGAGAGCGAACCCCGCGGCCCCGCCGCCCCTGCCCGCCGCAGCAGCACGGGAAAGGCTGACGCTGCCTCGCTGCTGGCGATTCTGCTGGAGAAAAAAAAAAAAAAANGAGAAGAGAAAAAAGACAACGGAAAGACAGCCAAACTGATAAAGACGAACGAACGAAAAGCCAGGCAGGGAGAGCCCGAGCTCCTCTGCAGCCGCTTGCCCACCGGAGCGGTTTGGGCGGAGGGCATCGGCACCCACGGCCCGGTGCCAGTCGCCGTCCCTGCGCGGGGCCCCGCAGGTGCGCCGGGGTTCACTGCCCCTCTGCAGCTCGCTGGTTCTCCGGGACGCCGGGTGCCGAGCGGGGATTTCACCGGCCTGGCCCGTCCGGCGGCAGCGCGGCAGGTGCGCGGCTCGGTAACCGCGGGCGGCACCGGGCACCTCAGACCGAGGGGCAGCGGCGTCTGCTCGGGACCCGCGGCTCTGCACGGAAACCGTGCTGTGCTCTGCCCGTGGGCGTGTGAAGAGAAGAGAAGAGAAGAGAAGAGAAGAGAAGAGAAGAGAAGAGAAGAGAAGAGAAGAGAAGAGAAGAGAAGAGAAGAGAAGAGAAGAGAAGAGAAGAGAAGAGAAGAGAAGAGAAGAGAAGAGAAGAGAAGAGAAGAGAAGAGAAGAGAAGAGAAGAGAAGAGAAGAGAAGAGAAGAGAAGAGAAGAGAAGAGAAGAGAAGAGAAGAGAAGAGAAGAGAAGAGAAGAGAAGAGAAGAGAAGAGAAGAGAAGAGAAGAGAAGAGAAGAGAAGAGAAGAGAAGAGAAGAGANGAGACAATGAGAAAGAGGAAAAGAAAAGAAAAGAAAAGAAAAGAAAAGAAAAGAAAAGAAAAGAAAAGAAAATTGAAAAGAAAATTGAAAAGAAAAAGAAAAGAAAATATCCAAATGAAATAATTGTTTTATAACCAGCTCAATCCTCATGAACAACAGTGGTTTTCATGCTAATAGACAGTGATGTGTCAGTGAAAACTGGGACTTGTGGGACTCCATGAGCTGCCTGACTGATGGGCATGGTGGGAAGTCAGTGGGGCTCCATAGAGTCCAGGGAAATGGGACTGGGCTCCCGTATCTCTCACTCTCCCCACATCTCCCACTGGCTCCTGCTTGCCAGCCTTGGCTCCATGTTATTTGCCATGGGGATTTCAGGCTGCTTTTACAGGGTCACTCGCCTGCAGATCCCAATGTAGAGATCACGCACGGGGAAATTCTCAGAAATAAAACTGTCAGCCACTCTCTCCCAGCACACAGCCGGTGGAGTTTCTCCCTTTCCCCTCTTTTTTCTTTTACTTTCCCTCACCCCACCCCCAGGCCCCCACCCTGACAACTGCTCGTGCTTCTCCAGTGAGATATCCATGCTCTCCTGCAGTGCAGCTGCCCTGTGTGGTCCACGGTTTGGGGCTATAAAGTTTTTGGGACCCTCGCCCAGCCCCAGAATGCAGAGCTCCCTCGAGAACTCCCGGGGTGGCCTGGACAAGGGGACCTGACAGTTGGGGTCATTGCCTGGAGCTCTGCCAGGAGCAACCCTTGCTTATCTGGTTTTGAGTGCATCAGGAGCTACCTCTAAAACCAGTCACTCTCTGTCACTCCTGTCCTTATTATTGTTCATTAATGCTGTCAAAAGCTCTTTACAGGGATGCTACTCTGCTGCCTGGGGCTGACACACATTTCTGCTGCTAATAGGTGTGAGAGAATTAGTGCCTATCCCCTCCTGTCTGGGGAAGCTCTTGCCCAACTGCCTGTGCTCCCTGGGTGCAGGGAAATGGGGCTGCAGACACAGGGTAATAAGGTGCTATTAGCTTGAAAGAAGGATTCCCCCCACACCCTGGAGTACTGAGGTGCCAAAAATGGCTTAGTTGAAATGTATTCATTATCACAGCACAAATTTGGGGAAGGGGGGGTGAGAAGTCCCAGAGAGAAGAGAAGGACACTGCTGCTATCTGCATCCAGAGGGAAAGCAGCTGCCTCACTGCTTCTTGCTAGATCCCTTCTATGGAGCCAGAGTCGATTTCAAGCCATCCACTTGCAGCCGTGTCGCTGGAGGGAAGGTCAGGCATTTATCCACAACTCCGTTGTGGTTGTTGCGCTGAAGGTTTATATTCACTCAGTGCCACTGCAGCATCCTGTGCAGACATTTATCTTGGCTAAAGGCAGCCTGGTTCTCTTTCGGACGCAGTCACTGAGTCCTGACCCACACAGGCACCGTGTGCCAGCAGAGCTGCTGTGGCTGTACAGGTTGTCTGTGTGTGGGTTCATTTCCACACAGGGGGGCCCAGATGGTTCCATCCCACAGGGGGCTTCAGTTAGACACTGAAGCACTGTCCTTGCATGGAGGGGGGCTCATTGCAGAGCTCAGTCACTGTCAGGATATGTGGTATCCTCTAAAGCTCCCTGTTTGCAGTTGCTATAGACTGTCCTCTAAGGATTTTTTTCCTTGAAAGAACTTTTCTCCTTTTCTCTTAGGCCAGTAAAATAGCTGGACATTCCTTGTTGTTCTACCTTGTCTCCTGGCACAGCAAAGAACAGATTGACATCACTTTTTCTGGAGCTCAGATGTTTTCATGGGGTTTGGTGTGGCAGATGATGATATATATTAATCACTAACATAACACAGCATGTTAGCATAAACAAATGAACACAAACAACAAACCACAGGGCTCAGCATGCTAATGGGAGGCTGCACAATCCACAAGAGATCCCACTGGGATAAATCCTCTCCTTGCATTGCTGGGTGTTACATCAGACCTGTTGCAAACTTAACCCAAAGGCCATAAGGAATAGATGCTTCAGCCAATGTCAGCTGCTTCTTCAAATCCAATCCAGCATAAAAACTGGCTACATCATGGAGATTTTTCTTCTTGCGTCAGTGCTGGAGCTGAACCCTCTGGATCGCGGCCAGCTGAGAGGCAGCAGGCTCTGCAATGCCACTGAGGGCAGATCACACATGTTAAAGTCATATGGGAGAGTGCAGTCTCTGAGAGCAGAGACCAGACCTGAAGATGAGCCCAGAACCCTTCCTGGAGCCCATACTTGTCTGAAAAGAGCAGAGGTGCTTCTACCAGCATGGTCCTTTCTCCTTTGCCTCCTTGTCACTTTACCCACTTGTGGATGTGTCTGTTCCTAAGGGATTTTGTGATCTGACCATGGTTCTCAGCTCCACTTGCTATTTCCTCATGCCCTGTGGGAGACCTTGTCCCTTTTGAGGGTGCTGTGGTGGGGCAGGTGAGACAGGAGTGGTGGTCCCTTCTGTCCGCCTGCAAAGCCACACCAGTATTCCACACACAGCACATTCCTCTCCCCAGGCAGAAGGATTTTGAGGATTTTAGACCATTGCCCTGACTCCTGCTTCCACCACCCCATCACCCAGGCAGACACCCTGCTGAGGGTGCTGAGGACAGGCAGGGTGTCTCTGCTGGAGCCCAAGGCTGCTGCAACAGGTGGGCACTGCAGTCAGAGCCTGCCAGGCACAGAGATCAGTTGGACAGGTGAACCAGCCCTGCCTGCAATGTGATGGACCCTGCACCCCCTGTGCTCCTGCCTGCAGAGCCCTGGACAGAGACCTGGCACCTCGGGGAAAGGAAGGGGCATCTTGGGAAAAGGAAGAGGCAGGGACTTCAGCAGCCCTTAAGGAAAACCCTTACAATACCCTTTGTAATCCCTGCACAAGCCCTGTGAAGGGCAATGGCATGGTACTGAATAAGCAGGTGAAGCAGAGCAGAGCAAGCCTCAGAGCTCCCAATCCTGCCACTGTGATATCTCAAACAAGTTCAACATGGGGCACCCAGGACTGCTTGGCACATCTAAATCCCTTTGCTGTTTAAATCTCAGTGTCCTTCTGTGCAAACAACAGTGATGATGTTTAGTCACCTTCAGAGAGCTGTTTGGCATTGAAAGGGATCCAGGATAATCTTGGCTTAGGTTTTGTATAATTTATTTATTGTATTTTTAGGTTTTGTTGTACAAAGCAACACAGGACCATTTCTAGCTCTTCTCTCATGACACCTTGTCATCAGAGAGTCATGTCTTCTTCCTACTCATTAATTCCATTCCGCCTTTTTAGTTGAAATTCCAGATTGGAACAATTCAGGAATCCACACTGATGAGGATTTTCTACATTTCTTGTGATTTTCTCATATAAAATTTTTAATGTAAAAGGCTGTTCAAATCTAACCTGTTCTCGCACAAGTGGCTGCTGCATAAGGAACATCCTCCTTCTTGTCCGACTGGCTTCAGAGACAGGGTTTGGAAAAGACATTTGAAGGTGCACAGTCAGGCTCCCCAGAGGTGAGAAGCAGCAGAGCTGTTTCCTTCCTCATGGCTTTTGCTGGGGAAAACCTGGCCCTGGTGAAGCCAGCAGTGACCTGAGAAAGGCACATGTGTAAGGGGACCCATAACCCCACCCGGGGCCCGAGCTGTGCTGGCAACTGTCCCTGTGAGGCCACTGGCCCTGGAGGCGAGGGCTCTCCACCTCCCCCATGCATGACTCGCTGAGGGCCACAGGCACTTCCCGTGGGCCACGGCCTGGGAAACAGCGCCATGCCTGCAAACAGCTCGAAGCGACTGGCACTGAGGGGTGGCTCAGTTTCAGGAACTGCCAATGCTCACGCCTTCCTCTGCGGAATTAGCACAAGGACAGATTAAAGAAAGCCAATTTCCTTTCTCATCAAATCAATTCCTTCTGGGGCAAACAAAGCCACGAGCACAGCACTCTTGTCCTCCCGTGATCTTGTGGTTTGCTCTGGTTGGAAGAGGCAGCTTTGGAAAACCCAAGCCCATTTCCTGCTCTGCGTGCTGCGGTGTGTATCCTCGCCTCAGCCCTGGAAACGCTTTGATGGATATTATTAGGCCCGGAAAGCATTTGGAGCTCCTTTCTTCCGTACGAGCTGAACAAACTGCTAGGGGATGAAAGAGGGGCAAATTGGAACGGTCTGTGGATGCTGCAGGCAGGCTGCCTCGCTAAGGGAGCCCATGTTGTGCTGCTGTCTGCGATAGGGACAAAGCAGCCTTGGGGCCAGGGTTGCTGCCAGCCCCTGGGGAGGGGGGACATCTCTTTCATACTCTCCTGCCAAGAGGCAGAGCTGTAGTGGGGCACCACCAAACTGATGGCAGTAAAGCCTGACCCCTCCTAACTGCATCCAGCACACCCAAGAATTTGGCCTCTTCTTAAATCCATATACCAGGTCCAACAAATCCCATCGCCTACCCCAACATGCCCTCATCAAATCCTACAAATGAGGGGAACCAGCTTTTCTCCCCTCTCATTATGACCATTGCCCAGCCCAGGACAGACTTGCTCATTCTTGCTCAGCCTTCCAGACGCTGGGAGCAGGAATCCCTCACTGCTCTGAAAGGGAAAGTGCATGAAAAGCAGAGTCGAGCCAAACCTTTGCTTTCCGAGGGACCGGAGCTCTGAGCGGTGTTTTGCCACTAACACAGTCAAGAAACGACAGTGAGGAAATTTTGGGGAGTGAACAGCACTTGTGGTTATTGGTGAAATCCCATATTAGTAGAAGGGTCTGGTAAATGGAAGCAGGAGTCGCTCTGACTACAGCATCTGTTGGATGTGGAGAGTGGTTATGACTCTCTCCAAATACAATGCACATGTACTGGGGAAAATGACTGCTACAATAACAGGAATAAATCTTAATAGAGACTTGGGTGATAACAGACACCATAGGGGAGTTATCAAAATGAAAAACATATGGCAGTGTCTCTGCCAGACCTGCATGGAAACCCCTTGGAAGGACTAGAAGTGCTTACACCTAAAAACAAAAAAAGAGCAGAAGACACAGTGACAGGGGAACAGGGCTGAGGGAACCACATAAATTCTGTCATCATTCCGTCCTCAGAAGAGCACTGGGGGTTTGGTGTCAGTGTCCTGCAGCCCATCTCCTTGCTGGGCAAGTCCAGGTTAAAAAGCAGCCTGGTCTGACAAATTCTTTCCCATTTCTCTCAGGTTTGGCAAGGCGAAAGGCTGCAAGTCAGGCTGGACAGGGGCCATTTTTGATTTTGTTCAAACAAGACCTTGACCTGCATTGCTTATTAGCATTAGATCCCATTTTTTCTGCCTTTTGGCAGCAAGTAAGGGCAAGGATGGCAGAGAAGGAATAGTGGAGGAGCAAACTCAGGGCCCTGGAAGGTTCAGGCACAGCCCTGGCTGCAAGGGCAGGATGGATTTGTTTTCCTGCAGTTATAGGAGCTCAAACTGAGCCCAGACTTCATGGTATGGCAAAGAACAAGCAAACGGGAAGCTCGGCTGGAACTGACAGTTTCTTGGCAGGAAGCAGCAAGAGACAGGACACAGCAAAGTTAAATGAAATTGCACCTTCTCCCCAGCACTTCAGTGTTTTCAGCAGAGGTGAAACCACAGATTAGCCAGAGTACAGAAACCCAGCTACATTTTGCTTTTCTCAGGAGCAGCCTGGCAGGTGACAGATAAACATAAGTACAGCAGACACAGAGCAGGTTGATGTGAGATGTGGGTACTGTTTGTCTCTTAGGTCTGCAAGAAGGGAGCAGGAGATATTCCCAAGATCCCTAGAGCAAGGGGAGGTGTCCAGCTTCTGCTGATCCCATACTTTGGGGTCAGGAGCAGGATATGAGGATTGGTTTTTGGGTACCAGCCGCTGCTCCCTGATTCTGTTAAAAGGTTGGTCCCACACCAAACCCTGACTGCACTGACTCCTGTGGCCATCCAGTTCTAAGGCAGAACCCAGGGGGAGAGGGAGAGCCCTGAGCAGAGACCATCACATCCTCTTCCCTCTCAGAGATGACTGTGTAGGCTACCATCATCCCCTCCAGTGCCAACTTGACAACTGGGGATTAAATAGTGGAAAATTCAAAAGACAGCTGAGGATGGGGCTTATATTAGTCAACACACTTGGGCAGCTAGCTTTAGATGACCAGGGTGACCAGCAGTAAATAGAGATATTGTTATGGTAATGGAAACAAGACGGAGGGCAGGAGGACCACAGAGCAGACCCTAAGTGCTAAATGCCTCTAAGCCGTCAGGGACTTTGCCCCTGGCTGTCATTATTTTAACTGCATCCTAAATCTGCAACCACTGGTCAGAGCAGGTGTCTCAGGACAGGGGATGGATCTACTTTGGTGCCTGCCACAGCTAAAACTGAGCTGAAGAGAGAGTTGGATGTGAAATTTGTTACACCAAGCATCCACATTTACATAATCCAGGGTTAGTAACCCTGAACGACTTCTTTGCTTACAATCAAAAATCTTCCCTGTCCAGGGGTTGAGCAAAGAGGGGCCTGAAGCTCTGAGCTGGTTTATAACAGCATCAGAGGAGCAGATCCTGTCCGTTTCCCCAGGTTGAGACTCACTCATATCCATGGCTGGTATAGTCACTGGGACAAGACCCAGGGAAAGGCAGAGACTATCTGACCCCAGACAGGCTGCAGATGCCTTGTTTTGGCTCAAGCAAATGTACATCAGGCAAAAGAATTCGGAGATCAAACAGCGTCTTTATGCTAGTCCTGAGCAGAAGGGCTGTTTTATTTCGTGCTTAGTCACAATAAACAAAACAATTAAGTAGTAATAAATGGTCACCAAAAATGATTTCAGAGTCCATAAAACAAAAACAGAGTTTAACAAGGACAAATGAATTGTTAACACTCCTCCTCTTCCCTGTCCCATAAAACATGTCAGGTTTTACGGGTGACGGGTGAATGCCGAGCTCCCCTGGCCTTGTGAGACCGGCACTGTGACCATTGCTGCCTTCTGCTGCGAGCAAGGTGACAGCCCCGAAATCCCAGCACCACTACAGCCCCAATTCCCACTTCTGCTGCTGGCTGGGGACTCCTGCACAACGCTGTGGGCTGCCCAAGGCTGCGGGATACTGCCCACACCCCGTGTTTCCCCTCCATTGAGGCAGGGAGTGCTGTGGTGCTGTCAGGAGCCAGACACTAAAACCACGGGATGCTGTGCTGAGCTCTCGCGCTGAGCAAACAAGGCTTTCTAAAGGTTTAGAGGACCACCTTCACGTGCAGAATGACCCCCCATGTTTAAACCAAACAATCTTGACCTCTCTACGAGTCTTAGCCACATAAAAGCTCACCTCTTGGACTCTCCATTAGGTTTTATGATGTGCTTCCATATTTAAATGGACATGACTCACACCAGGGTTTCTGCCATGCATGTGAAGGAAAGAGAAGATGAATGCCAGATGTTACGTATGAGTTACTTCAGGGGAAAAAAAATAAAGGAAATGTTGGGCTGGGCTTTCCCACTTTCCCCTGCTCAGGTGAGCATCAGACTAGTATTTAACTTTTCTTTAAAAATGCAGTCTCCTCAGCCTGGCCACACTCCTGGCTGCTCTGCAAGCACACAGCCCCCCCAGTTCGCCCTCCTCACAGCAGGGGCTTCAATTTTCTGTCAAAAGTCTTCTGGCCAAACCTGGCAGCTGTCAGCACCTCCCTGTTTATTTGTGGAGCAGGAGGCGGCAGGAGGAGGAGGAGTGGAGAAGGGGTGGAGGGCAGCCCCTCTTTGGGGTGACACATTCCTTCACCCAGAAAACTCCGGGTAAGGCAGGCAGAACAGCCGGGTGATGAGGAGGAGCAGCACAGGTGGGGTGGGGTGGGTGGTGAGGGGAGAGTTCTACCCACTGCAACTGGAAAAGCACCTGACAAGCTGCCTGCCATCCCCATGGGCTTATGGCTGCTTTCCTCTGGGCTCCAGTGGCATGGGTAGGTAGGAAGGGCTGAGCAGCAGATTCCCTTTACAGCCTTGCTCCTGCCCCTCTGAAAGGACTTTCTGTCCCCACACAGACACCTTGCATGTCATTGCCTTGTCCACTCTGCTCTCAGTGGGCTCATCTGGCACACTCACATTCCCACCTCCGAGGGACAATGGCAGAGCCTCCACCCAGGCAAGCATGGAACTGGCAGGCTTGTGCCATAGGTCAGGTGCTGTACACACACAGAGCATGAGGCACAGCCATGACCACACTGAAGTCATGGCCAACAGCTCCTGCTCTCAGACTCTCAGCACCACCCATGGTGAAAGAAGGATAACTCCAACCATTGTATCTGTTCCAGAATAGGGAGATACAACCTTAAAAACCTAACTAGCTCTTCTCAGGAGGCTCCTCCTGGGGGGCCCAAAGCTCCACGTGGCCTCTTCTCCCCACAGCGGGCTGGGGGACTGACACATTGACATGAAAGGGGACCTGCTGCTCCCAGCCAGGGTGGGCTATCCCACTGCAGAGAGATGAGGCTGAAACTCCACACTAAGCATATGTAAGGACATTAAGCTGTTGGAACTAAAGGATAATTTGAAAAGTATTTTTCTTAATACTGGCATTAGGTTTCCCCAGCTTTGCAGTTGGTAAACAGAAAAAGAATGTCCTTACTAAGGAAAAGCAAGTGAAAGCTGAACCAGAGGGGAATTAGGGAGTGGTGGATGCTTGAATCTGGGTCCCCTTGCTTAGCTCAGGTCGCTGATCATGCTTAGTACAAGAACATTTGTTCCCAGCCCAGACCTGCAGAAACAACCTAGGGGTCACTGGCATTCCCTCACTGGCAAACTACAACATGGCAAGAGGGAACTAACATGGTCACACCATCCTGGGAGCAAGAGCATCCATGCTGCACCCTGCCTGCACCAAGGGTAGGGCTGCACTCCCACTGAGGCCCTGCAAATATTCAGCTTAAGCAAAAGATCTATTTTTTCAGAAGTGATGAACTGAGAGACTTTTCATCTTTATATCACACAGAAAGTCCCCTTGGGTACCTGCTGAGGTCTACAACTTCTTTATACAGCTGCTGAGTGACTCCGTCATGAATAGAGAGCACAGAACTCTGCAGCCTTTACTTCCCATTTTTAGGTGTCTGTCTTTAGCTGGGTAGATTAGTGCAGAGTTTATGAAAACAGGAGATCTGCAGCTACAGCAGCTGCAAGTGGTGTCTGGTGAGTTATGGTAGTTCTCAGCCCTATCCTGTTCCCCAGCCCTGCAGGGATGGCAGCCCTTCCTGATGCTCTGGGCCTGGCGAGTCACAGCCTTATGGTGCAGCCTCTCCACTGCCTCTCTGCATTCCCACCTCTGCCCCTGCAAAGGTCCTGGGGCTGCAGGCTCTGCACTTGCTTCTGCTTCCTCTCCCTGCCTCTGCCACCACAGGCCAGCACAGCAAGTGGGATGTGGGGCCCAGTGCTGCATCCCGAGCTCCTGAGCACAGGAAACTGGGAAGTTGGCAGCTCAGGGACCACGGGGAGGCATCAGAAGAGCCCATGTCCCCCACAGAGGAATTCCTGTGCCCTTGCTAAATGCCCGTGTGAATGGAGGCAGGAAAATTAGCTGCAGTATGGCTTTTTGTGATCACAGAGATATTGCAAAAGGAAGGAAAATAAAAAAAGGTTCCGTTTTCCTCTCATTCCCCTTCCCCACCTCACTGGAAAGACTCAGGAAGTACCCAGCCATCAGGAACAATGTGAAAAAAACCCGGTACCATTTTCCCTGGTGAACCTGGCAGGAGCCCAAGCAGGGACCATAACAGCCGGTGGGAGTGAGGCTCCCTCATACCTCTCTTGGAGAAACAAGTGTTGGGCTCCTTCATTTCACTTTCCTCCTCACCCTCTGTGGAGCCCTGCTGCCATGTCCCCAGCATGACAAGGAGGGATGTCTCCCTCTGCCTGGACATGCAGAGTGCATGTGCAGCAGCTAAGCTGGCAGGGGGTCTCCAATGAGCTCCCTGCTCCTGGCCTGAGTGAGGAGCCATGGCTTTCTGAAGGACACATGCTGGTCACTCCATCAGCCTCTTTAACTTCCAACTCTTCCCCAAAATGCCTTTTAATTGAGTACCAAGGAAGCCCAAAAGTTTTCTCATCCTGAACCACTAGTGTAGATGCAGACTGTGACAAAGGCCAGGGCACGTCCCTGGGAACATTAATCAAATTTTGCAAGAGCTGCAACCACAAGAGTGTCTGGGTAGAACCAAATTTACCACAAGCCACGTTCCTTCCCTTCCTGCCCTGCCCATCTGGCACAGCTTGGGGAGAGCACAGGCAGAACTGGATGCCCGGGGTCACAGCTCTTATACATCCCTAACAATGGGGTGAGGGAGAGGTCTTGGCCCAACAGATCCCCATTTACCCTGGGGAAAGCCCAGGATCCTGAGGAGCATCTGTGCTTCCAGAGAGCACATTCCTAGGAGAAGACACCATGGCCTGTCCTCCTCCAGGGCCTCATGCATCCCCTGGGTTTGTGTGCAAATGCTGTGCTTCCCCAAATAGACACTTTTCTGGGAATGTCCCATGGCCCCGAGGAGGCTCGGCTGGTTGGCATCAGATGACCAAAGCCGTTGCGTGCTCCCATTGTTCCCCAAGGCAGTTATTAATAGAGCACTGCAATAATAGGGGATATTTATAAAACACCTCTGTGCCTGGGAATCCAGAACAATCTGCAAACCTGTGCAGGTCTGTGTGTCAGCCCTGAGCCGCTCTGGTGATTGTTCCAAAGAGAAAACAAACCCTATACCCCACTGAATTGTATGAGAAATGCAAGGGCTGGAGGGGACACTACAAAGGTCTGGTGTAACATGTGAGCACCAGCACTGTGATCCTTCAAGGGCGCAGGGGACAGCTCAGGCCCAGCCACCTCCCTGCCAGCAGAGCAAAGCAGGGGAAGAGCAGCAGTCATAGGTGCTCTTTCTCTGGTCCCAGCTTGTGGGGAAGAGAGATGTCACTAAAGAAATTAAAGCTGATACGGTCCATGCCCAAGCTTCCCAGGACTACCCAGGGGATAAGGGTGCAGCTTGCAAGGGAGCTGCCCTGGTGCAATTGCCTTTTATGCTGAGTTTGATTAGAAGGACCCACTTGCTGCCCTTCCTGACATCTGGGCTGCAGAGACTAAGACCAAACTCTGGTGACAGGGCTGAGGATCTGTGTTTAAATAGTGGAGTTTCACACTTGCAGAAACCTCTGCAAACCTACCAGGCCCTGTACAGGAGAATGCATACTTTTGCTTAGCTTTATAGATGAAAAAATCAAGAGGTGCAGGATTCAGTTAGGGCAAGTCCAGGCCCTCTGTGCATCTTGGGCTGGGGCGAGGTGCAGAGCCTCACACTGGCACCACCCAGGGGCTCCACGCACAGCCAGGATGGGGACTGGAGGGAGAGGAATGCAGATAGCCTTGCTGTTGGGCTGCTCCATCAGGATCGTAAAACCAAACAAATCCAGTCCTCCCCCCAGCCTTGCTTGAGGAATTAGAGAAATGAGGCCATTTATGTCTTCACACGGGCGACTGAGCCTGGCAATGACCTCTGGTCACTTCGAAGCAGGGCTGGATTTGAAATGTGAACCAGAGACCAGGAGGTGAAAACCTCCATATCCCATTACAAATCGCTGGGGATGCCGAAGGCTTGTCAAGCCACAGTGCTTTGCTGCTTACTTATTACTATTTGTCTATGATTATAGCCATTGCCAGGGCTGGCATTACTGCTTGGGCAGTGGTCAGCTGCTGAGTGGCCTCCAGGGCCAGCCTGTCTCCCAGCAAAGCCAGGGGCTGGGACCCTGGGGCTGGAGTGTTTAAGGTGTCGCTCCTTGCTGTTGGAAAAACACATTGGTCCTTTTGTGGCAGCAAGCACAAGCACAAGCATCACAGTGGGTGACACAGTTCCCCAGCTGGTGACAGCAATGAGGAGGTGAATTCACCCTTTAAGGTAATGAAGTATACGGCCATACACAGTAAGGGATCCAGGTAAAAAAATCCCTGAGCCATAATGTAGTGACATTAATTCTACATATTGTATACTCAGTCTTGTAAACTGGCTTATTCGCAACCAGACAGCACTTGCTATTTGATTATTAATGCTCTAAGATAGGAAAATCCTCTGTCTGGCTTGAGCTTGTCCTCTGAAACAACTGCACAAAATCTGCTTTATTCACAAGTGGTTTAACAGACTTAATTTTCTTTTATCCAAACAGATCTCTAACCCATCGAGTAACTATGGCTTCATGAGAAAAGCAAGTTGGAGACAGCGTGCATTTCTTATAAAAATATCCTATCTCTCTATAAACAGAAAACTTCCTTCCATCTCTTTTAAGCCTGCTTCACCCCACTCCTCTCCACTTATCATCTTATTTCTACTTTTGTGGTCTAAGGAGTATCAGATAATTTTGCAGATCAGAAGCTATGGCAGGCCCCTGGGTGGTCAGAGAGAGCCTCCCCAGAATGGCTTTGCTGGCTCTGCCCTGCAGACAAAAGGGCAGGCTCCCACAGCTCAACAATGGGATCTGGAAGAAGATGTTTCATAGAAGAAGTTTTAGCACCCCTGTGTGGTATCACTCTGCTATGTGAGAGCTGAGCAGCACAGGGAAATTCTGCCTGAAGCTTCGATGAGTCCACAGTAGCCTGGGTCTGCTGATGGAAATGTGACTCTGTTGGGAGGCCAAGCCCAAGCCATTTCCCAATTACCGGTTCAGCCTCCAGGGAAAGCCACAAACCGACCTCAAGGCAGGGATGGGCACCTCAGGGCTCTCTCAGGTGGAGTTCCTTAGAGGCACAAAAACAGGAGAGAGAACAGTGTGTAGAGAGCATGCAGTGATAAACTCCCATAGATTCATGTGTCTGGCTGTGACATTTAATGCTTTACAGCAGAAATGATGATAATTAATTTGTTTATGATGTGGGGCAGCTGATGGATGTGCTGATGCTGTCAGGATTCAGTGAAGCTGCACTGATTTTCATGCAGACTCAGGGGCTCTGTTTAGGAGACATGATGGGTTACTTCCCAACAGGACCACAGTGATTCAGGAGGTGGAGCCCCATTTTCAAAGGTGAGAAAGTATTTAAGGGCATGTTTGCTGAGTACCCATGTTTGCCATATGAAGGTATCCAGACATTGGCTGGTGATGGAGAGACAACAAAGACCACTGAAAATTAATAAATCAGGGCAATACTGGTCCTGACCTGCTGACTGGTTTACTAGTTTCACCAGGCATTATCTACATTTAATAGGAATGCTTACACCCTTCTGCAGATGTGATGCAGGCTGCCAAAATGCTTGCACTCTCTTGAAAATGCACCAAGAATGCATTTCTCCCTGAATCTTGGTGGGATTTATGCTGTGAAGTCTGTTCTGGAAACACCAACCAAGAAGCTGCATTTCTCCAGTGTCCAGCTGAAGTGCATTAATTCCAGATGCAGGCAGAAGTGTGGAAAGCAGCTCAGCTGATGGGAGGGAAGGTGTGTGTTGATGGTGCCAGATCCCATGTCCATTCTCAGCCCTTTGCTATGGGGAAGCTCCTTTCCCCCCAAGGCTGTCCTGCTCGGTGCTGCAGCATGTCCTGGGAACAGCCCTGTCACTCTGTGCAGCTCTCTGAGTCCCTGCTGCCAGCAGAAAGGACCTGTAGGGGGGTGAAACAGTGCCAAGTGCCTGCTGCTCAATAGAGCAAATAGATTCTGAGGGTTATTCATCAAGAATAAAACTACAGAAAGAGAAATATAGGCCTGTAAGGAAGTGAAGTGCAGGTCTAGAGCTGAATAATGGAAATTCCCAAGAATGGGGCTTGCTGGTGGCTCTTCACACACAAAGTTAATCCAATAAAGTGAATTGTCCTGTGCAACCCTTCCACTACAGCATTCTTTCCTTCAGCAATAGGATTAACTTTGGGCTCAACCATTGTATGCAATGCTGAATTATTCTGCCTTGGTGCACTATCAGAGTCTGAATTTCCTATTTTCCATTTACTTTCTTTAGCAGAGTATTTTGTGGCCAGCCTGAAATGACAACCTTAGTGAACACACAACAAAAAGTTTTTGGTTCCACTGAAACACAAGTTAGTCAAGTATAAATAATGTATATGCTGTTTATGGTCCTAAAACTTAGACTGGCTTCTAGTTAAAATTACATATGTGTTTCAAGTGTTTGTTTTTGTTACTTGTGTCAGGACTAGAATCCAAAATACCTAGGACTACATAACAGCTTTGGGAATATCACATTTTCAGCTCAGTGTCTGGGTTTTGCTGTAGTGATTTGAGACTTCTTGAAAACGTGGGTGAAGAACAAATTGGCTAAGTAGAAAAAATTTAATGTAAAATCTCTTTGAAACAATCAGAGTATGCAGTGGTTGCAAAATAATCCACAGAAACTTCTTTTCTTTGTGTTCCTGTGCTGAGAGAGTTTCTTTTTCAATGACAGGTTTAGAAATTTCCACCTTATTTCATGCTGTGATAAACCTACAAGAGCTTTGTCTGCTCTGAGGTGAAGCACTGTGCTGTGCCAGAAGAGGCAAGAGCTCTACAGATGAGTAGAGGCAGGAAAACACGCTCAGCTCTTGCTGCAGCTCTCTCTTGTTGCAAAGAGAGGATATCTTGGCATGTAACAGGTTTTCTCTATGGTCACTCTGAGTCCAAAGGCTTGTTCAAACCTCACCTTTGGCATGGCACCCAAATCAGCTTTGGGCTCCTTTACTGAAAATCTGAGTCCTTGCAAAATCTTTTGTCCAAGACCCAAGGTTGCTGCAAAGCATCTCTGTCCCTGTGACAGCCTGAGCATCAGCCTGACTTGTCCAGTTTGTGGAGAGAGTGGAGCTTTTGCAGGTGGCCAAACTGATGCTATCAAATCTAAGTGTCAGATTCCAGGGGGAACAGCCTGCCCTGGCAAGGGCAGCAGCCTGGGCCGGGTGCTGCTGTCACTGAGAGCAGGTTTTTGGCTTAGCAAGTTCAGCAGGCATCCAGCAGGTATTCACAGAGTCTGTGGGGGGCTGACCCAGACAAATTTGACCTCCAGCATGTAGAGAGCATCAGGGAAGGCTTCTGGTTTTACTGTCATATCCAATAGGAAAAGCTTAGTAGTTTTGGGGAGCGATGCACTGTGTCCCTGTGAGCAGGATTTTGGCAGGAAGGGCATGGCAAAGAGCTGCTCAGCTGTCCCCAGCTTTACTTAGAGAGTTTTTTAATTAAAAGAAATCCAGGGGGACATAAAAGCCATAAAAAACCAATGCTGACTGTGGCTGAAGAGAACAAGATTTTGTGGGAGTAATCTGAGGCCCCAAATAAGGGGTCTCATGCTGGTTTTATGTGGAGTGTAACTGTCCCAGGGCAGGTTCCATCACAGCCCCCACAGTGGACAAGACCCACAAGACCCTCCCTGCAGATGATAGGAGAATAGGTACAATGTGGGATAATGACAGATTTTCAGTGTATTTCTGAAAGTCTCAGTTTAACTTCTTCTGCCTGGAATTGTCAGGGCATCTTTGGACATGTGACTCTTCATCTCAAGTGTTAGCACTGCCTCCAACAGGCACGGTGGGTGCTCACCACAGAGACATCAGATTCCATTTGAAGGCCAAATTGAAGTGTGGGTAATTACATTTCCCCATTTAAACTGCTGGCCAGTCTCAGCTGGATAAAATGTTCCCTTCCTAGCTGGAACTGTTGCCATGTCCTGGGAAACAGCTGCTGTGACAAAGTTAGGGGGCAGCTGCTGCAGGAACAGGACTGACGGATCTGTGGCACACGGCCGCCAAGCCCAGGTACCCGATGGCAGGAGCCAGTGCTGCTGGAGGCTCGCCTGCACACTGGGAGCCCCAAGAGCCTTTCTGGGTTTTGGTACAGCTTGAACCAGTGCCTGGCCAGTGAGAGAGCAGAGGGATAGAGAAAGGCTCAAAGCCAAGTGCAGGTGGGATTTACGAGGCTGGGGAAGAGGCCGTTGTTTCCTGAAGCACTTCCTGCAGTGCTTGATTTGGGACAGTGACACTGGTCTGGGTGCTGATGCTATTCAGAGCACGCTGCCCCCACGACATTATTCTGACATGGCTAAGTCTGCAAATGAGACCAAGTCCAACAACATCTGAGCCAAAGACAAGCTGAGTCAATGGCCCAGCTTAGGAAAAGCTGGTGAAATACAGACTTGGCCCTTTTCCTTTCCTGCAGCACTGGTGAAGTGCACAGTCTCTCAAGTAGGTCTTTATAGCCGATCAAAGCATCTGTGTGGCTTTTCAGGGGGTTGAGCTTCCACTCACAACCCAAGGTCCAGTTTAATAATGTAGCTTGTTAAATAAACAAGTGGATATGCAGAGCCCCAGCACTGTGACGATGGAGAAGATCCGGTGTTCTCTTCCCACTCCAGAGCCAGCTGTTGATGGACATCTGTCTGTAAAACATTGGGCCTTTTATTGTTTTTAATGCAAGAAATGCCTTTTCCTGGAGACCACCACTGAATACTGCTTTGCTAGAAAGGCTCCTTCACAATCCAAACAGAGAGCAAGTGAGCATAGAGGATCCATTACCCAAAAACTCAACAAAATCTTCCTCACCCATGAAAAGTGTATGCACAGCGGAGGACGATCTCGGGGATGGAGCTTGGAAGAGGGGGGAGCTGTTCCTGGAGGGTGGCGTTCTGGGACCCACCAGAGGAAAATACTTCCATTTTTCTATCCGATAACTCTACTGCCTGGCTAACAAAAATAATCCCTTATTAAAGATAACAGGAATCTGGCTTGTATAATGCATTCATTGAGATTGATGTGCTTCCAGTTTTCAGAGTTTTGATACCTTCAGAAAGACTAAAAGCCACAATATCAGAATGATGGTGGGGAAGCACTTTTGCAGACACAGTTTGGATTTATGATTTTGTGTGTGTTTTTGAATTGAAGACTTAAATTTGATCTCAGCCATCAAAATAGGGTTGTCAACCTACCTGAACAAGTTACCCATTCAGTCTTGCACTGCAGTCAAGGGGTGCATACGTGTAACCACCTCTTTTTACCAGGGACATGGAGCCACCTATCTGAATTCTCATCCTTTTGTTATACCAGAAATTTGTTCTACTGAGAAAACATGGAAAATGTAAATGCTAGTAATATATTCCTTTAAATGAGCCAAATTCTACATTCTCTTATGCTCTCAGATACCTTTACCAGCAGCAGTATTTTGTCTAGTGTGCAAAAAGCACAATGGGCTCTTGGAGAAAGCAAGCTCAGCAAAGCCACTGCTACTGTTCCCCAGGGGGCTGCCCTGGAGCCCCTTGCTGTGGGACAGAGGCAGCCAGAGGGTTACAAAAGCACTGATTCTGCCACAAGTCACCCGGAGTCCCCTCCTTGCTGGCACATATCCCTCACATCTGTCTTGTGTGGGAAGAAGTGATTTCAGCCTGACAGGTAAAATCAGGTGTTCTTACAGATCAGTACTGGAGAAGACATCAGTGGCAAGACAGATCTTAATTGCTGATGAGAAATGGTCAACCAGAACTGGCAAAGGCCCCAGCTCTGAGGTGGTAAATAACCCCAGCACCTTTCTGGCAGTAAAGCTAAAATCTGCTTTTGTGCAATGGTGAGCAGAGGAGAACTCAACCGGAGCAACGTGGGGTTAGCAGAGGGACTCCCAGGGAGAAGGTTAATGCAGGGGCTGTTTTACAGACTCACAGGATTGTGATCCATTTTTGTGCCCAGAAAAGGTCTACTTCAGCATAGGAAAGTTCCACCCATCTCAGAATAGCTTTGGTTTTCTGAACACAATTTGATGTCATCAAAGATGATTTCACCCTTTGTCTCTTCATGGGTGAAATTGCAGCTGAGTGACATTCTCACATTATGCAGGGACAAGTGCAGCAGAAATTCCTCCAACTGAGAAGCACTTAATTGCAGGGTCACCCTGCCAGTGTGGTGAGGAGATCCCCTTTCGGCTCCCACCAAATGCAGGTTTGAGAGAGGCCTCAGTTCACATGGTTCCTTCCCAGGACTTGGCTCTTCCACTGAGCTTCCTGCAAATGGCAGGACCATGAAAGCACAGAACCCGGATGTCCATCTCCCAGCTCCTTTCATTCTTTCATCCATAGATGAAAAGCATGGTTTCATCCTGGTAACACCCAGGAGCTGGCACGTTTCAGCCTTGAGTTATTTCTTTTTTTTTCTCTAAAGAGCAGTGATAAAAATAACCCCTAAGAAAAAAAGATCAACCCTTGAATGCCTGACGCAACCTTCACCCACAGGAGCACTGGGACCGACAATACCATAATAAAGATCTGAGGTATCACCAAGAAAAATAGGAAGCAGCCAAAGAAAAAAAAGGTCACCACAAGCTCACTGTAAACACCCTTGCTTTGCACATATCTTGGCTATGCTGATGTGATTGCTAGCAGGCCAGTGTGATGCTGCATTTTCACTGCTACAGGTATTTATTTTACACTCTGGCTCTGAGTCTGAGCCTCTGAATGTAAAAACAATCAGAAGGCTGAAGTGTAAATTCTCCCTGCTGATTTATTTACTGTTGTGTTTTTATAGCACCACATGGCTCTAAGTTTGCACTGGGCCCATTCAACCAAAACCCATGTCATACACTTCCAGAGAAATGAATGACTTTATAAATTCTCTACAATAATAATCCCACGTACAGGAATGCATGCAGAGAACACCCAGACGGGGCTGGAATGTTTTAAGAATATAATATTGTGCTTTTTTGGTCAGGGAAACACATTTCTCTCAGGAATATGTGGTGTGGCCCAGGCTCCAGCCCTGTCTGCCTACCACCTGTAATAAGCCCTTTGGGAGATTTTAGTTCAGGCCACCCAAACTGTGAGCTGGGCAAAGAGACATCAGCACTACGAAGTTAACAGCCTTAATGAAGCCCGGCCCAGAGGAGACTCAAAACATCCACAGTAGGGGAAAAAAAAGGAAAGAAAGAAAAGGCTTTGATAGGAAAAACATCTGATCCATGTTCTCTAATCTTTGCTTTGTTAGCTAAAGCATCTTTAAAGCGCTTAATACCCCTGGAACAGGGATCTCTTTCTCTCCCCTTCAGAAATACCAATTAGAAGAGCAGGAAACTGCTTCCAGAATGGGGGGGACTCTAAAAGAAATTAACTTCAGCTTGAGCGATCTGATTGCCTTTTTATTACTAGCTATTTTTCCCCCTGTTGTGTGGGTGAGCAACAGTTTTCTCCAGGGAGAGAAACCAGCTCCATGTGCCAATACTGCTGATAGAAAGGGAAAGCAGTGAGGCAAGGAGAGGAGGAAATTTATCCAATAAAGGGACAAGAAAACGAGAGGGTTTACATTTTAAATACAACAGGAATGACACCCTTTTGGTGTTGCAGGCTGAGGAGAGAGTGTGCTGTACACTGGCAAGAGGGAAGCAGCAGGCTGGGTACCAGCACTCAGGCACCAGCTGTGAGCGGTGCACGCCTCCTCCAGCCCGGGCAGGGGAGGCAGCGAGGGATCAGCTGGGCAGAGGTGGTGCTGATGGTGGCACATTACATTGTCTTTGCACTGCTCCAGTCTCCTCAGGAAGAGAAAACCTTCCCCAGAGCTGGTGTGGAGAGAACACGGGCAGGCACAGTCCGTGTCTGTGCAGCACAGCTGATGGCCAAGGGGCTGCGCCTTGGTGCGGCACTGAACGGCCAGCCCAGCCCTGCTGCCAGCAAAGCTGGTCACAGAACTCCTGGTGACACGCTGGGGACTGTGCGCCACACTTGCTCCTGCCCCAGGGTTTGGTGGTGGGAGCAGAGATGCCTCTGCAGCCCGTGGGGCTTGGCCAAGGAGCGCTCAGCTGGAGCCCGTGCAGCCAGGCTGGAGCTGCGATGGCGCTGGCTGCCCTCCCTCATGGCCGCCCTCCCTCAGGGTAGCCCTCCCTGCCGGGCCGTCCTGCAGCCCCTCTCCAGTCACAGCTGTCACAAATGATAAACCCTCTCATCTCCACGGACCCGGCTAACCCGGAGCCTAGAAGGGAAACATCTGAATAAGCTCCTGGCTCTGTTCATGAAATTCCTGGACATAGTCCATGCTAAGATCTTTTTCTCTGTAGCTGAGTATTTTCTTTTGCACCTCAGGGATGTTACAACAGCTGTTTGTAAACAGTTTGCATCCAAAGTTAGCAGAAGGGTGAGTAGGGGAATCATGTATCAACTTTGTCCTCTTGAACATCTAAAAACTGTTGCAGCTACATTGGCAGTGCCATGGCAGATTTAAGAAGTCAGGTGAAAAGGCCAGTAGCCATCAGGGAACCACCCGTGCCTGCCCACACACAACCAGGCTGGAGCAGGACTGGGATGCAGCCCTGTGGGGGCAGCCCTGGAAGTGCCTGCCTGCTGGCACACACTGCCTCTGCTTGGGATGAAATTCATCTCAGAGCCTGGAGCTAGAATCCAGGAGAAAGAGGTTTTCTGGGGAAGAAAGGAGGAAGAGGCTGGTAGGAACTGCTGGAGCCAAGAAGCTGCAGGGCAAGTGTGTGCTGAGTGTTGAGTACATTGAAAAACCTGATGTTCCTCTGCAAAACGCTAAGGTGGCTGTGGGGTGGCACAAAGCTGGGCTTGAACCTAAGCCCCGACACCACTGTCCATGCTCCCTAGTCCTTCACAGTATCCAGCCTTGGAAACAAGATAGCCCTTCCCTTTGAGAAGGAACCTTCCCTGGTTCTCATTTCCACCAGGAGTCCCTGCTCTGAGCCAGCTGAGTTTTATACTGAAAAGAGAAAACTTGCAAAAAAAAAAAAACAAAAAAAAACCATAAACACCGTGCACCATAATGGGGGAAGGATAAAATTTTGTCATTACTGCATATAGGGTATCTGGGTTTCTGGAAGGTTTTTGCTTTCCTATACAAACTGAAATGGGCTGGCCCCTGTGAGAGCTCAGTCGTGTTGCAGAAAGCTGTTGCCACAGTGATCCCTGGAGACCTCAGCTGGTGTAAAAGGGGGCTCTGCAAGTCTCAGTAGCCCTGATGCAAGATCTCGGATTTAGGACAGCTGAGCTTGTCACCCTCAGGAAGAGCCGCAGGGGCCACAGCACTGGGCACAAGAGGCCTGGGGGGCATCTGCTGTCCATCTGTGTTGGCAAAGCTTTTTCTCTCTCTTTTTCTTCTCAGATTGTGTTACCTGTCATCGTTTCTGGGAACAAGTGTATTTTAAGAGACGTCTTTAGAACTGCCCAGCGACAGGCTCCCATTTGTACATCGCTCAGAGAGCATTTGAATAAATTGAACCACAGCTTTTTCCAGGGGCTGTGTTTGCTCCCTCAGGCTTTTCTCTCCAGAGATGCCTCAGCTGTCTGACTTCTGCCGTTGTTGCAGGTGGCATAATGCCTCTGTGCTTATCCCTGACAGCCTTGACTGACTGGTACTGTGTGCTGGCACACCCCAGCCATCCTGACAGGTCCTTGAGTGTTTTTCTGCATGGGATGGATTGGCACAGGCCATCAGCAGAACCCAGAATTTTTCTTTCCATCCTTTACTGGCAGTCTTTCAGCTGATGTTGGGAAGACCTTATTTGCTTTCTTCTTCAACTAACACTTTCCCTTGGCATTAAAAATATCAGAAATGGCACTGACACTGGCAACAATTCCAGAGTATTTTTTCCAGCTCCAGTGAAAGGTGAGTTATGACTCACTGTGCTCAGTCTGACACCAAATAATTCTGGGTGTAGATGTGTGTAGGATATGAAAGTGGTTTTTTTGTGCAGCTGCTGAGGCTTCTGCTCATTTTCTGATGCTATTGAAGGCAGCCTGAACTGAAACAGAAAGATGAAGTATATGACCTCTGCAGACCTCTGACATACAACCAGCAGCAGGAGCTACCTGAGATGGGGCAAGAGGCTTTGTGGATTACTGCCCTGGTGTCAGGTTAGTGCCAGGCATTTGCTGTGGAGGGTCACTGCAGTTTTTTTCAAGTGCCAGATGCCTAGCTAAGGAACAAGCCCACATGGTTGCAGGTACAGCCCTGGATGCTGGGGCTAGGTTAGGATATCAGCATGCACAGAGATGCTATGGATGTCACGCCCTGAAGCAAACGGAACAAAATGTACATTACAAATAATTGCTCAATAAGAGAGGAGAAGCAGAGGGTGGGATGAGCCCTTGGGACTTTCCCACAGCACAAGGCAGAGGCAGGGAATTATTTTTACTTGCAGTTGACCATGTCCAGCTCTTGTTTCCTCCTCTCCCAGCCAGAGACTCTGCTCAGTACCAGATGCACTCTCTCCACTTGATGCTGCCTTGCTTTTGCAGCCTGACCCGTCAAACTGAAACAATACAGGACATGTTTTACAAGGTACTTCTGCAGTGGGGAGGGAGAATTTGTAATTTTATGGAGCTTGTAAATTGAACTTGTAAAGTCCTTTAAAGCCCATAGCTTGGGCATTTCATCCTACTGATGTTTAGGGATAAAGGCCAGCAAGGGCAGAGGTGAAAGGGGCCAGATTCATTGCTGAGATCACTGCAGGCATTGGAGCTTACAGAGGGAAGGAGTTTGGTGTAGTTTAACCACTAGCTTTACCAAATTAGCCTAGACTGTCTCCCTTGCAGCTCTTGGAAGTCCTTCCGAGCTAGTTATAGCCTTGTGTGAGCATGTGAGTACAAAAGACTCCAAGTCAGTGCAGCTGAGTCAGGACCCAAATGAAGTGCTTTTGGCTTGCACTTCACCAAATACAGCAGCATCTGGGAATACAACTTACACCTCTGGCAAATTTGGTTCGTGTTCCTCAAAGGTTGGGGCGAGTATTCCTGGCCTGCAATACCACAGGAGTGCTGAAACAGCCCCAAAAAGGAATAAACAGCCATCTATTGCAAAACACCAAGCATGAATGTAATTGAAGGCAAATTATAATAACAGTGAGTATAACAGCAGGGCTTCTAATAAAGCCTGTTCTGTGTCCTGAGCCAAGGCTTTACCTGCCACTGTGGCTCTGCAAGGTAATTATTCCATGGGCAGCCGAGATGATTGATGGAGATATTCATTAAACACAAACCTGACACTTTGCTCTCTAAGCCCAAATAATCCAACCAGGCTGTCCCTGAACAGGGCACCCTCCCCTCGGCACGTTTTTCATGGGGGGTTTCAAAAGAAAATCAGCAGTCAAGTACCAGAGCCCAGACCCAATGGGGGGATCCTGGCTTGCTTCTGAGGGCCCAGGGCAGGTGCTCAGGCTGGAGCCAGCTGTGCACACACGGACCCTAAGCAGCGAGTATTAGGCTGTGACAGCTGCAGCTGGCTCTGAAATAAGCACCAAGCATGAAGAGATTATGATAGATTTTACTTGTATTATGAAACTGATTTTACATCATATATGAGGCAAAAAATGTCTGTCTCTCAAAGGGATGGAAATCCTTTTGCAGGGCCAGAACCGTCAACAGAGCAAAGCTCAGGGCTGCTGGTGGGGGTCAGGCTAATGGAGCATCTTCTCTGCACAGTGGCTGGTCCACAGCGTATGGCACAGAAAAAAAAATCTGTATCTGATAGTCTGACTCCAGTTTGGGGGAAAAATAGACTTCTATTATTTCTCTCTTCTCTTCCCAAAAACAGTTTTCAATTTTCTTTGCTATTTTTGACCAAGAACCAGGCTGCTTTGGTCCAGCTGTTTTTGTCTGTATCATCAGTAAGTGACAAGTTAGGAGGAAGGACTCATCTCCTCTCCATCATTACCAACAAGAGTCATAATTCCCACCTGAGACAATCATGTTGTGTTTGATGCACTTCTAGGATGAAGAGCACATCCTGTCCTTCCATATCCTTCTGGGCTGCTGGAAGGACTTGCCCATCTGTTTTAAACAGGCTTGGAAAGAAACGGCCTCAGAGCTGAGGGCAGGCAGGGATGGGTCCCCAGGGCAGCCCAGCCCAGGGCCCTTTCTGTCACTCCTCTACAAGTGGGGAAGTTTGGTCTGCAGTCAGCAGTTCCTTGTGCCATACAGATGGAAGTGCTAATTCATGAAGAGATCAATCTTACAGCGTTGAATAATACTAATGGCATAACTAGCACCACCTCATTAGTCCTCTAGTACCTGCCTCCCAGGACAACAGCATGTAGGAGAATAAAAAAGCCAGCTTTAAAAAATAACTTTCTAACTATTTTACTACTATCTCTGCAGCTATTAACATGTCAAAGCTGCTAATAAAGGGCCTCTGTTACAGGTGAGAGGCTGTGCAGCTGGACGTGAACTTTTATGAATATATTGAACTATGTAATTTGGAAGTAAAAGAGTTATGTCCTGATTTCTGAAGCAGGTAATTTTTGTGTGACTGAAATAGCACTTAATTCCCCTTCAGTTGATACCACAAAACAACTTCCATGTCAAAACTAAAAGAAAAGCATTAGTATATTAATAAAGCATCAGATTATAACTTCAGACCTTTTAAAACCTTGGTTCACGTGTCTTAACAAAACTTCCAGTTTTGGACACCATAAAGCCCCTGCAAAAATGCTGCCGATGTCTGCTACCTTCAACTGAAATTGGTTTTAAAAAAAAATCCTCTGCTGAGAACTGGCAAGTCTTGGGCAGTGACCAGGACCCAGGACAGCTTAGCAACAGCTCTCTAAGCAGGCTAAGGCCTGCCAGGAGCAGGTGAAGGGCTTGTTATTGGCACTTGAGGAAGGAAACTGTGGAATCTCAGTTGAACAAATTGGTAGGTTTGTCTAAGGATGGTGCACCAGCACCGAGTCACTGCTGGAGGCAAGGGACAGGCTTTGGCAGAGCTGTGGTTGGACTCAGGGCTGTCTCCCTGCACCGTGCCAAGGCCCTGATTAGCAAGGGCAGTGGGTGGGAACCAGGGTCTCCAGGCCATTTTGAAGGGCAAATACTCCCAAAAGTGGATGTTTTTACGTTTTCAAAGCTAGTGAAAGGCTTGTGGTTCCCAGGGCACATCTGACCCCCCCTGGGATGGTTCCTCATTTCCTGCAAACCAGGTGTCTGCATGGGGAAGCAGGATGCACCACAGCTTCAGGCTCTCCTCACAGCACTATTTAGTCACTGGGGTTGTGGGAAATAGCCTGAACCATCCAGGAACTGACAGTGGACCCCATCCTGTTATCATGCTCTATGATGGCCTATCAGGAAATGACATAAATACCCTCGTTACTCTCTCTTTTATTTTTCATCATTGTGAAGCATCTTTTTTGTTTTGTTTCAGCTGGTAGTAGGAGACCAATCGCAGTGCCCTGGCTCCCCACATCCTGCTGGGCAAGGTCTGCCTCTGTCCCTCTGAGAATTGGGCAAAGGATGTGTCTGTTTGCCGGTGTTTTTTCTTGCTGTCCCAGTGATGTTGCCTAGGTCAGGAAATAAATCTTTTGGGAAGGGGCAGGAAGGCAGGCTTTTATTAAGCTGCCTGTGCTGAATGTCCACAGTGAGATGGGCACCGTGCGTCAGCGGGGCCAGCGCTGTGAGAACGAGTTCACACAGGTCTGGCTGTTTTGATCCAGAGTCACTCCAGGTCGCTGACCCTTTCCCTCTTGGAAACCTGCATCTGTCTGGAGTGACCTTTACAGCAACATTTTAAATTTAACTTTTACACTCTGCATCCTGCCTATGCTGAGAGGGGAAGCTCCCTTTCCAAAGAAAGCTTTCCATCCTTGGGAATACATTAAACAGTACTGCCAGTGAATTGCCTTCTGAGAATTACACACTGAACTGCTAACCAGGGGAGAGCCAGTGAATACAGGGAAGGCATTTGCCAGCTTAGTGCTATTGTCCTTCTGTGCTGTGGTCACAAGCTCTTTGAGGACAGCAATATGGATATCATGGATACCGTGCGTCTGACCAGCATCTGGCACTGAGCAGGCACCAATCTGATACCTAGGAGGAACCCTCTTACTCCTCTTACTCTCGTCTGCTTTTCCTGCTCTGAACTGCCCAACAAACAGCCAGGGAGACCTGTCACAGGGTGATTTTCTGATTTACAATGGGACTGTGGTAGAGTATTTCTAGCTCAGCTAACAGCTGTTTTGTTAACTCTTAATTTCTCCCATAATCTGTATATTTTTGTCGCAGCTAGGGCATGGTCTGTGATATATGATGGAGAGCTTTGCCATTAATCATGTGCAAGTGAAAGTATAAACTGGTTTTATTAGTTTTCATTGTGCCAGGTCACATAAATTAACTGGAGCATGTGTTTAATGTGTCCTGAGCAGTGTCTCCTACCTTTCCTGGTAAGTCAATATGTCACCCAGGAACTTCCTCTATCTGTACCAGCAGCAGGACCACAAACACTCTTGTGCTACCCTTGGGGTGACTTTTGCCTACACTGCATTTAGGGCCTGCCTATCCCTGTGGAAGAGGTTTTTACTGTGACTGAAGTTTATAGATGGGGGAGCTGAGGCAAAGTGAAGTGACACAGTGGGTGTGCTGCCAGTGTGTGCAGCAGCAGGAGACCAGCCTGTATCTCTTGAGTGAGACGTGTGGGGCAGAAGTGTGAGGACAATGAAAACTTCCTGAAACCATTTCACTGCATCCCAGGATGCTTCTACATTTAAAACTCACCTGCTTAGGACAAAGCTATGAAAAAACAGTGACTCAGCTCTTTATGGTTCCAGTGCACTTGCATTTCCTAGGGTGCACTGTCAGTATCACTCCAAGGGCTTGGGTTTTCTTGGAAGGAAAGGGTGTAACCAATTCATTAGCTGACCCTGGCATCCTGATTTGCATAGGATGCTTCTGCTAACTCTAGAATAATAGTGGTGATTATAAACACATGATGGAGAGGGGTGAGGGCGGTGAAAACCATTGCAATCACACATGGGGCAACGTGCTGATGGACGGGCTGTGGTTCAGGATCCCGGGCTCTGGGCAGCCTGCTGAGCTCCCACACAGTGCAGGAAATCCCCCAAAGCAGCTCAGCAGCTTTCCTGCAGGAATTCAGCTGTCCCCACAAGGGTCCTCCCGACACTGAGCTGCTGCCATTGAGCAACAGAGAAAATATAATATTGCCTCTATGAAATGCTGTCATCCAACTCCCAGATCAGAGCCTGTGATCCTGCACGTGCAGTCTAGACAGCCTGTGTCTCAGTCCTGCAGCTCAGAGCCCCTGGACTGGCAAAGCCAGGGCAGCTGGAGCACAAAGTGCCTGTACTGTTTTTGTGTACTCCTGGCCCTCGAAGGATGCAGAAACTGATCAGGTTCTCACACAGACTGGAGACTCACTTGGGCTGATCTGACCCAGGGCAACAAAGCCCCTGAGCTTGATCATAGGTGGGCTCACACTCTCTCCTGACCTTAAATATCCTCTCTTGATCTTATTTGGATACTCAAGTTTTGCTCAAAATAACCTTCCATTCTTCCAAGTGCTATCAGAAGAACCTTGGCATGAGACCCCGATGTGGTACCTGCTTTCCTGGCACCCATTCACTTACACACAGACTATTAATGTGCAGGAGAGAGTTATAAATTATTTGATATGTATGTAAATCCCAGAGCCACAGTGTAGTTTTTGGCACCCTCTTCCACAAGCTGATGTGTAAACTCTTTTACTTGAAGACTGAAAATTATTTGCTGGGTCTCACACTTTCCATATGAACTTGTGGGGACCCAGTGTGAAAGAGATGGACAACACCAGGCTAACTTGCCCCTTGTTTTGGGGAGCTGTCAGATCTTTCTCCTCCCTTGTTCCACATTAATGCAATTTTCTGGCTTGTTCCCATCATTCTGATGTTTCCAAAATAGCTGCAGATAAGAGTCCAGTGACTTGGTTGTCATGCTTTTTTGAAGAGTTTTCACCATGATTTTTCTATTATTCTCTCATTTTGTTTTGGTTTTGTCTTCTGATTTTACTTGCTCAGAGAAGCAAAGTGAGAGGGGATATAGAGTTTTGAGGAAAGAGAGAAAGGTCTTAAACTCTAGACTCTTCAGTGCATTTGGACTTTTCCCTTTTAACTTACAAACACAAAAATGCATTTAGGTTACTAATGCTCGATGCATTAGCAAGAAAAAGACTCAGAATCTGAATATACTTACAAAGCCAGCACTTAGACAGGATGAATTAGACCATTTACTTTCTAATTGAAAGTAAACTTTAACTTACTAACTAAGTAAACTAACTAAAAGTTTACTTTTACTAACTAAAAGTTAGTTTACTAAAAGTAAACTAACTTTATTTCTGATGCAGACTAGGATCTCACATCAAGGGAGAAGCAAGACTCCTTTTCTGGGTCTAAAAAATAAAAACCTGAATAGTTCATATAGAAAGGAAGATGTCTTTCCTAACACTAGCAATTAGCAGTTAACTTTGAGGCACCAGTGTTTCTAGCATCAATCTGTACATAGTACATCCTGTCTAGTGACCTCTGACATAACTCAGTAAGTACCCTTCTTACAGATAAAGATGTTTGTGTTCTTGATAAAAAATGACTATTTATTATCCCATGGAAGTCTAGTTTCCAGTGTATCTTTCAGAAATTATTCCTGTGATCAAATTGCCACAATGAAAAAAGATTTCTTCTTACCATGTCTTTCTTCCTTTTGCCAACAGAAATAACTAACTTCTCATGTCCTTAAAAGGTGTCATGTAGGCCCTTTGGTAACTGGTTTGGGAATTATTCTTGCAATTTCCTGGCTACTGACTTGGCACTGCTAGATATTTTTCTGGTGGAGAAAATAAGGGCGGAGGGGGTGCCCCTTTCAGCAGGTGGAAAGGACTGAAGAGATGTTTGAATAGTTACTTGGCACTTGCTCCAATGCTTAAAAACACTTCTGTTTCCCAACTGTGCCCTATTTTTCTCCTAAAAACATTCCCTGAGTTGTGACCTACCTGCAGGTGCCTGGGTTTTTGTTGGCTGAGTGTCCATGTCCTGAAGTGACATTGACTATTTGAGGATTTGTTTCTTGCCTAGCAGAAACATTTAGATTTCCAGGGCCAGAGACCCCATGACCATGGGCTGGTGATTGGGTTTGTTTTCACACACAGAGGAGAGGGGATGCTGCAGAATGACTGTTGCTGTCACCCAACTCTGGCAGGTGCCTGGCTTGAGATCATGCTGGGAACTTGAATTGTTGCCAAGTTGGTGTGTGAGAGAGGATCATCTCATCTGTCCTTTTCCCACCCAGCTGTTTTCTGTCAGGTGTTTGTCCTATCAGCTCACACACAGCTCTGAGCACCGCAGCCATATCCCAAATACATCCTTCCCATGTCGGAGGCTCATATTTTCACTTTCACAAGCTGCTGGGACTACTGGAACTTTTCTCAAGTTTTAAGTCCATTTATGACTGAGCAAGACCATGGTTTAAACTTGAAAATACCTCAAGTCTCTCTCAGGACTTACTTTGTCTAGGTCTTATTGGTCTGGGCATGGGGTGACTGCTTTGTGCCAGCTCTCCTAATGATTTCCTGGCTGCCACTCTGCAATTTTACCTGTGGAGGGGAGCTTGCAGCAGTAAGTTCTGTTAAGTTCTCTTTTTCCCTTCATAAATCTGCAAGGAGACATAGTCAGCAAAGGACAGTCTCCCAATGTTTGCACCAGGCTTCAGATGAGCTGCACACTCCTCAGTTATGGGGAACCCAGGGCCCACCCAGACATGTGTGTGTTCAAAAATTAGGGCTGAATCCCTTCTGTTCAGTGTTGTCTCAATCTACCCAAATTCCCTCCAAAAGCCAGGCCAGAAAACTGATATATCTAAATAATTAATGTCAAAACTGTCCCCAAACCTGGAAACCCAAATGAGACACAGGCTCCCTCTAGGAAGGATGCTAACACATGAAAGTGTGACACACAATGAAAAAGAGATACTGGACAAAGAGTTCTGTTATCTTATTGCTTCGCAGTAAATATGGATTATGTGTTTAACAGATTTCTATTCTACTGTCCTATAACTCCCCCCAACAGGAAGACTTATTTTAACCAAATGGATCACACATTTATTTGTTTTTCTAAGAGCAAACCATCTGTGCACTGGGAAAGTTTTTATGGCCTATGAAAGAGTACTTATAGGTGCAAAATATCAACATTCCTGTAAAATTAAATTAATTACCTGTTTGGGAACAAGGATTCCTTTCTCCCTCATTTAACTAGAATTCCCAAGTCTGCCCTCCGGTTCCCTTCGAAACTGGGAACTCAATCAGATTAATCAAGGTGAAAGGCATTTCCGCTCACTACTCAAAACACTGCAGCTCCCCTTTGTCCTTATCATGAAGCTCTTCAATCACTCACTGCCATAGAGGAATGGGATTGGCTGGGGACAGGGACAATGCATGTGCTTCCTTTGACTCAGATCTACCTTCCCTCCCTTCAGAGTCACTCTAGCACCTTCTATTGCTTGGAGCCCGAAAGTAAAAGCTGCTCCAGAGGGATACAGTGAGACGGTCTGAGCAAATGTACTTGCCAAGGTGGAGTCTAGATTGTAATTTCACTGGCTCATCTTTCCTGTGTAGGAGGTCTGTGCTTCATTTTTTGCTCTTTTTCTCTGAGAATGATTACATGACTCTGTTATCCTTCCTTTAAATTTCATGTGGTATTAGCTATGCCACATAGTTTGCCATCACATCCCTTCCTTTTGTTTGAAGAGTGTCTAATCTATCCCAGCAGATAGCTACACTTTGGCAGGAATATGCTTAAAATTCAGTGATGAAGCATAAAGTGTAATGGATAGCATGATGTGGAAGGAAGAGATACAAAACAGACATAGCTCTGCAGGAAACTGCATAAAGTCAAGAAGCCACTTTAGTGTAGATCTGGGGAGAACTTTCTTTACAAAAATCAAGTGATTCCTCAAAAAATAGACTCTCCCACTTCTGAAAGAAATACACTCTCAAATGCCCAGCTGGCATGTACCCTTCTGAAAACCATTTTAAAGTCAGAGAATTTTCAGAAGTAGCCTATCTGTCAATTATTTTAATCCTCTAACTATAAATATGGAGAAATCATGACCACAATGGTGGAATCCCTAGCAAAAGCCTTCCTAGCTGCTAAAACAGTTTAAGGATCTGGAAGCAAAAACTTATCCAGTTTAGCTTATGTAGAGCCCTTCTGGTTATAGCCTTCATGAGTGTCTCTATAAAACCTGCATGTGAGAATATCAACTGCAAAGATGGGCTGACTACAGATGTCCCATGTCCTGGAACAACACACTCCTCCACACTGCAGCCTTAGTCACTGGAGAAAACTCTCCATGCTCCTAGCAGCATTTGGGATTTTAAAACCATTAGGCAGAGGCACAACAGATAGAGCTAGAAGTTATAAATTTTTACATTCTTACAGTTGGCTCTGGAGACTTTATGTAGTTGATTCAGGAAAACACCTGCATTAGAGGTGGGGAAGATTCCTTGTGTACCCCAAGTCCCCAGTACAGAACCCTTCCTTACAATCCTGTGTGCCACTGGTACCAGCAGAGTTTTTAATGTCTTTGACAATGGATTTCTTTCTCTCACTCCCTCACTTCTCTTGGAAGATGATTAGAACCCATCAACTGAATGTCCTTTAGTTTTAGGTTATCATTTAGCTTGAGCATACTCATGGTGTTTGGTATCAGTACAAGTCCATAGATATATACATGGATCTGAGCTGGCTCAGCAGGAATTCCCAGCTGGAATGGCCTGACTGGGAAGTGGACAGTGTATGGTGGCATGTGGCTCACAGGAACTCGGCACCTTTAAGACAATTCTGTGGCTGTGGTCATGCCGGAGGAGGAGTTTCCCCCTTTCTTTTTGTCCATGTGACACACATTGAAGGATCCCTGAAATATTAAAATAAACAGAAAGCTTGACTTGCAGAACCTGTCTGCTAAGCCAGGAATCACATTTCTTGCTGCAGTTTCAAACTGCCATCCAGAGACTTGTAAAACATTGACAAAAAACCCTTTGCCCCCAGAGCTTTCAACAAAAACAACAGCCAGTACTCGCACCCATCCCTGAAAGAGCAAATATCTTAAAGTCAGTTTCTGCTTCACTCTCCTTGCTTTTACCCCCACAAAAGGAGAATCTTGGAGCATATTCTCCTTTGTAATTTCAATTTCTTTTCCATTCCTGCTATTATAGCTGATTTAAGGATTAGAAGGCCCCAACATGCCAGATGTGAGGGAAACAGGCTTAGTGGATGTAGTAAAAGAAATGTAAGGAAACCCCCTGATCTAAAGGCCCATTTCCTGCTCACTCTCATCACTGCCTGCTTTCAACGGGGAATGAGTAATCCTGTGTTCCACAGAGCACTGCCAGCTTGTAAGTGGGACTGCTCTGAGGCTGCCTTACTACTGCAAGGTGTAGTAAAGCACAGGGTACCCATGAGACAGAGACCTCTAAGCAGATTATTGATGCATCTAAGCAGATGTTACATAGATGCTGGCTCTGTAACTCCATTCCTCAGAGATACATTGGACTCAATAGTCACCACACATACACACACAAGGACAGGGCAGGGTTAGTTTGTGACTCACCCAGGAAGTCTTTGGCACTGCCAGTAACTGCACACCGGTCTGAAGGATGAGTGTTTATATTCTGCATGGTAGACCTGCCTGTTTTTCCAGCTACATGCCAATAAAATGCCTGTTGCCATCTCTATTGTGAAGAGAGGGACTTCCCTAAATGACTTTGTTTGAAAAAAATCTCAGTGAATAGAAATAATGAACAATATTCATGGCTGAGGTTTGAGCTTCATAATAACTGAACAATTTTTTATCCCCTGACACTTCTTGGTACTCAATACATACCCAGAAGGATGCTGGGAATGTCTTATTTGACTGAGACGCTTGTGAATTTATGCAGAGTTTTTAAGTGATGATGTTTTATGGAAATATCCCAGAGCCCTCGGTCCTTGTGTTTGGAGAGAAGGTTCAGCTTATATGCCACCCACAGGATCCACCAACTCTTCAGCTGAAAAAAAGACGTTGCCAAAGGTCCTTGGTGTTCTTGTCTATCCTTTGCTCCTCTACAGTCTTAAGTAGTGGGACTTGAGAAGATATGTGAAGGGAAAAAGCAACTTAATTCTACATCCAAGCAAGCCAACTAACACTATCCCACCCTTAGGATCTACATATTTCATAGTAGCTGCTGGCAGAATATCCCAGGTTAGGTGACCAGTGCTTCTAGTAATCCACAGTCAGCAGCCAGTTTTGAGCTGGGTTTTTTTGGTGAAGAAATACCAATCGCACAGACAGATGGGCTTTTTCCTCCTCTGGTTTTCGTAGGAAATACTCTTTCAGCTGTTTGGACACACAGATCTTGCTCATTTCAGAGTAAGGACAGCAGGGATAGAGAGCATCCTCCTCTCACCTATCCACCCAGCTGGACTCAGCTGGGGCTGCAGAGCAGAAGCAGTGCCCTAAATAAGATCCCTCCATCCTGTCAGCTGAGGTCAAGTTTGAGAGCAAAGCTGGAAAGTTTTATACATGCAGAGGAGACCTCCAGTCCTTCTGGTGAGAGAAAAGACAAAAGGTGCCAGACAAGATATAAAGCCTTTCTAAAGCAGCAGAGAGGGAAGGGGCAGCGGTCTGGGCTGCTGTGCTCTAGGTGACGGGAGATAAAACCATCCAAAACACCATCCCACAGATGAATGGGAAACCTTGTTCTGCCTTGGGGATGTTCACAATAAGTTTAAGAGAGAGGTTTGCTCCTATAAGCCCCAAGGACCAAAGAAGCCAGGAAAGCACAGACTTAACATCTCAACAACTCACAGAGAAGGTGATAGAGAGATGGTGCAACAGAGGAAGGCATAAAATTGTAAGCTTTTATTAGGTGCGGATGATAACAAATGCACTAAGCAACAACTGTGTGTTTGGCATCCCAGGAACTCTGACTCCAGAGCTGGTATCTAGGGAAATGAGCTCTCCAAACTGTAAAGCTCAAGAGCTTTGCTGAAAATGTATGTCAGCTCTTTCTTTATCAAATGCTGCAGGAGATCAAGTGAGACAATTTGTTTCACCTGAATCTGCAAATCATTGCTAAGTCATTGGGCTCATCTACACACACAGCAAGAGCATCTGGCTGGCTGGCTGGCCTCCCTAAGTGCTGGCTGAGTGCTTTGCAGCTCTTCAGCCACAAGTGCTAGGAGCAAGGTGTGAGGTGCTGAACTGAAATCGCCAGCTGACAACTTCCAGGGGAGCTTGGGAAGCTCCCTGCAGCCTGTTCCCTCTTACACTCTCTGACTTCCATGACCTTTCCACAGATGTGAAAATGGCACCTGAGAGGCCTGTGTGCAGAGCTGGTAATTTGTCCTCACCCAGTCTATTCCAGTGTGCAGAAACATGCATGGTGTGAGAAATGTGTCCATGGCATAAAGCCAGAGCCAAAACAGACAAAGAAATAATGTTTACCCCCAAGGCCTTTCTGACAAACAATAAAAAAGCAATAGAGTCAAGATAGATTACGCGTCAGCTAAAATATTACCTCTTCCTGCCAATTCTTATAAAAGGAGGCAAAGCTGCTCTTCATGCTGAACTAAAACTTCTGTTAAAGTACTCAAGGAAAACAATCATTTAGACAGCATCTTTCTTTCTAGCCAATGACAATAATATTCCTGTTTAATCTTTATTGTGAGTCTGCTTTATGGGATGCAGCAGGCAGTTTGCTTTCACTACAGAGCTGCACAGAGGACTAGAGAACTTAGAGCCCGAGTGTTGTCACACTCTGGTGACAACATCTTTGCAAGCAGAGAAATGAACTAATTCCACCTTCATCACATACAGAAAGCAGCTTTAGGTTGGTTGTTGGCTACCTTCTGCCCTGTGGAAAACCCACTTTCAATGGCATCAAGGAAACGATTGCCACTTGGGCCTCCGAGGGAATGACAAGCAGGAATGCCAGCCTGCCTCACCTGAGCCAGCAAACAGCAGCTAGCTCCTGACTGGATGCCTGTGCTCACCTGAATGGGTCTGAACAACATGGAGATGAATAGGCACCGTGTGAATATTTTATTCAATAAACTTGGCTCTGCTGTTGTGTGGTGGGTGAGGCATGTGATTTATTACTTACAAGAATTTGGACAGCCCCTGGCTTAACGTGAAAACACTGGCAAGTGTCAGGAAATTCATGAACTTTACACACATGGTTATCGATGACTTGAATTAGCAAACAGTTCTGGATATCCTCCCTTTTGCAACAATGCCAGTGGCCAAGCAGAGCAGAACACCTATGTGGGCCTAAGGTGGTTAATCACACACCATCACCTGCAAATAGCCCACAGTCAGAGATTTGTCTGTGTGACATCAGCAAAAGGCAGGGGCTCTGCTTAGGAACAGATTAAGAAAGAAGAGTTTACCCACTTCTGCAAAGCCTAGGTAAGTTTCCAACAGGCACCACACGTAGCAGTGTACAAGGCATAGGAAGCCATACCTCTCTCATTAAATTTGATGGGTATCACTCAGAGTCTCTGTGCATATCTGTGCCATAACATGAGCTGATAAAGGAGACCCACGCCTTTTTCAGTGAAAAATATGATCAGACAGATGAGATAAGCTTCAGACAGCTTTCTTGGCTTGGCAAAATGAAAACTTCCTGTTACAGAAAACTACTCTCTGCACTCAACAGAAACAAATTTTGAATACTGGGCTTCCATGTTGGTTATTGGATGAAAATACATATTTCTGTGAGTCAGAGAGATCCTACTCACACCTACCCATACTTGTCTAAACCCACAAATCTGGCAGTGGGACAAGTTGTTTATACACAAGCATCTGTACCTGAAATGAAGAGTGCAAAGTGGCATATATAAAGTACTTAATTTATAAAGTAAGATCTATTTCAATAAAGGTAATTGAAGCATGCAGTCCAAGGGAGATCAGGTAATACAACATCATGCTATGCACAGACACTGAATATGAAGCTCTTCAGAAAATACTTGTTCTGCTGTGAAAATTCACCACTTGTCCCACTTTGGAGTTAGGAGATTGTTCAGATTTTAATTAAGTACTTAAGCATATGCTTAAGCAAACCTATTCAAGGACAAACTGTAATGGAAACCAAGCCCCTCCAGTATAATGGTGCTTAAGAGTGAAGTTAACTGGGATTATGAATATAACCACTCTTACCTGGGTGAAAGGGAAACTAAGAATGGTCTTTCAAGTAAGAATAACAAGAAAACGGAGAAACATATCCAGAGGTAATGAACCCCATTACAGCCAAGAAGGATCAGTCCCTCCGTTAGGAAGCACACATAAATACCTATTTCTGTTCTGATTTTTTTAAAAAAGAAGGCATATTTCTATCTTTCAGTGATAATGGCATCCTCTCTGGTCCATCAGAAACCAGGGAAAACTTTCAAGCAGTCAGCTGCTTTAAAATCAGCGGAAGTGGAGCTGTATGACCTGCTACTGTTAGATTTGAGGAAATGTTGGAATATGAGGGAAATTCCACAAGACTGAAGAGAATTGCAAAAAGTGCCAACATTTGAACAGGGGTAGATGGAAAATCCCAGATGGTATTAACTCAGTTAAACAGATGTTGATTCTGGGTTCAGTTGTGAAAAAACTGATACTGGATACAAGCACTGAAGAATTTAAAGGCAGCCTATTTTGTTCCAGTCAGCATAATGGTATGGAAAATAGGTTTTGCCAAACTAACTTTTTTGGATGAAATTACAAGCTTCATTAATAAAAATGCCTCTGATATAAAATAGAGATTTTCCTATAAGGCATAAGATTTATTTGCACAACACTGACAAAAAGGCTGAGCACTCTACAAAGCAGTGTAGCATTTCTTAAGTTGAATCTAATTAGGGAACTAACAGAACACAAAATATTTGTAAATTAGAAACTGTGATGAAATGGGGGTGGTTTTGATAGCATCCTACCCCTCACCAAATACCATCCAGTTTCTTTATTAAAGATATTGAACAAAAAGCAGATTTAAGTAGGGGTAACACTGGAAGTGGCTCAACAGGGGAATGTGGTACTGTACCAAGAATGAAGCTCTGGCTTGTTTCATCAATATGCACTCAAAGCTGACCAAATGAAAAACCAAACAACCAATGTGAAGACTGGAGGTCCCATTTCCAAGATGTGAAGTTCTAAAAACATTAGAAGGGCACTGGGGAGCACAAAACAACCAGTTAAAAACTGCGGCTGAGAGCATTTGAACTCCAAAAGAAGAGACTATCAGGAGAGATGAAAATTCTATTATCTTTGCCTGAGGAATTAGTGAAACCACTTCTGGAATATCTGTCCTGCCTTGGATCTACTCTACAAAAGGATGTGGAAAAATTTGGGATACACTCAAAAATTTATGTCTAAATGAGACACGGTTTGGAAGCTATGCCAGAAAACAAAGGGCTTGTAGAACATAATCTATGTAATTCATTGAGGAGAAACCTAGAAGAGACTTCAAGAAAAGCTGCAACTTTTTCTGTGTTCATTTTTGCTTAAAGTGAAACCAAATTTTAAAATCTGACATCTTTCATGAAACGGATCTCCTGGTCTCTGAGCTCATGAGCTTAGGATCATTGGGATGAGCTCTCTCTCATCCCAATGATCCTAAACTCTAACAAATCTTATGCCAAGGGTAACACAAAGCTGAATTTTAACTGGAGATTGGTTATATTTCTTTCTAGACAAATCATTTGCTGGTGTGTGCAGCTCCAGAATTACATACCCTGATGGCATGAACAAGTTTTTCTTGCACCCAGTGAGACCACATGGCTGAGAAATGGTTAGTGAAGGCAAGGACTAAACTGTAAGCATCCTGGGCTCTAATCCCACCTAAGCCCCTGCCTGATATTTTGAACCTGAGCAAGCATTTCACCCCCTCAGCCTCCAGGCCAGCTGTTGAACTGGGAAAAAACTAAGATCTTGCTGAAAACCAGATGTTGCATCTCAGCTGAGATTTATCTCCAAAAAGTAACTCAGTGAAAAGACCTGCTGGGGAATGCAAGCAAGTGGATGGATGAAGACTGTTGCAAATACTGTAAATTCACACTATTCACATGGATACTTAGGAGTAAATGGGAAGAGACCTTTCCCTGATGATCAGTTTATAAGAGTAGCATTTCCAGCCTTGAATTCACAGTGATATCACAAGCAGTGCTGCCAGCAGACAGCTTTGAATTTTGTGGATTGGCAGCCTGGAAAGCCCCACTGCCTCAAGCAGAGGTGGTGGGTTGTAGGCATTTTCTTGCTCCCATGGTTTGGAGGAGGCCAGTGAACCCTGCCACTGGAAAGCCCTGTTTCAGTTCATATTTATTCATGTGCTCGTTTTTCTTGTTTGGTGAATGTTGCATGTCAATATTTAGTCACTGCTGTGGAAACAGCAACACACATGCAATGGGAGAGGGAAAAAAAGGAAGGAAAGAATAGAAAACAGTGTTTTAAGACACAACCAATTTGGCTGGTTTTGCCCTCTTGTCTCAAGAATATGAGTTTGTGTTGCCCATGTGCCTGCAAAGGGAAACAGGAATTGAAAAGGGAAGTGTATCAAACTGTTTACTTAAAACTATGGGCAAGAGTGGGAGCCAGAACGTCTGGGAATCCCATCAGGCATCCTCTGTACGTGCACAGCTCCCTGGAATTGCTGCTTGGGGCCAATGATAGAACAGAGCTGTTAAGTTTTCAACCACCTCCTCTTCTCACCAAACCTTGTAGGGGTACCCTGAGCTCCTCTTGGTGGGGTTTTCTTTCTGATCCTGGGGCATTGGGCAGGCTGGATCAGAGCTGAAGGTGGGCAAGAAGGACCAGAGACAGAGCATCCAGCCATCCATCCCACAGCAGCTGAGGGGCAATGGAACTCTGGGGCTCCTTCCTTCCTGTTCATATGCAACTTGCACTGAAAAAGCAGCAACAACAAAAGGGTAATACTCAAAGGACTTTTGTTGATAGGACATATGAAACACTGATTAGAATAAAGTTTTACCAAGTAATATAACAAATTGCCCAGCATTTTAAAAACTTCATTTAAATTGCTGCTGATAATAGGTGTCTGCTGTGTAGTAAAACAAAAATGACAAGGGAAAATTCTGGATTTTAATTACAAGAAAGAACTAAGTCTTTAGGTTATATATTTCAGATACATTCAATTTGAAAACAAAAAAAAGGAAAATGTCGTGACTGTGATCTCCAGAGAATATTATTTTCTTCATATTTACCCACAAGTTAAGGGAAGCCTTCTTTGTTTCTGTTGTTGGAAGTGGAAGAAGGATATCCAGTTGTGATTTGGAGGAAGTGCCATCAATACAATGAAAAGTAGTTATTATATGTTGCACTTCACAATGGGAACATCCTGAATAAAGATACAGGGATGTGCATGCAGAAACCTGAGGAAAAGTCTAACCCAAAAGGGAGGTCATCTGGTGCTGCCAGTTAGGGCTGCAGGGTTTGTTCTGCTCAGGCTCTAGTCTTTCAGTATGACATTGCCTCTTGTCAAAAAATGGCAAGTCTCAGTGAAACCCTGGAGAAAGGGGAGACTGGAACACCCCCCAGGCTTTGGCAATTGTTATAGAAAATTTGTGTGTGTGTTTAGATCCTTGATTGCAAAAGAAAAATGGCATTAAGTTGGCAGCAGCAGGAAATTTTATACCTGTCAGTTTTTGCACAGGTCTGTAAATGGCAGAAACTTTCCACTTCTGCCAGAAAAGCATCAGGGTTCCCACATACAAAGCCAAAGAAATGATATATCTATACCAAATACAAGAAATTTATTTTTATTTCAATACAGTCACTCTGATATAAGAGCTGAATAGGTTTGCAGAGGCTTGATACAACCTAAAATGGAAATAGCTCTTGGTGTAGAGAGTCACATCTCCCATTTCTGCAGTCAAACCAGCCTGTAGCATATAAGCACCAACATACACCTCCTAAGGAGATATATCTAAAAGCTACATTAACTTATAATAAAAGCCTAATTTGACCTCTCAGGTGCTAGAATGTTGGAACTGCAGACCAAGTGTCATTAAGTACAAAGCAAAAGTTGACCTGCAGTTTTGTCCCCCCCATGCAAGTGCTCTCCAGACTCATACAATGCAATTTGTGCATTTTCTGCCTTCTCACACGGGCAGAGACCAGTGTCCCTGTTTGGGCCAAATGAGGAAGAGACCCACAGCTGTAGCTCCAGCCCTGCAGTGCATGGGGTCTTCGATGCCAGGTCCTGGAGTGGCCTAATGCTAAAGAGAAAGACACAAAATTGCCCTGCAGCAGATGTGTGGGTGGGATGCCTTTACATGGGCCTCATTGTGAATCTTATTCTAGTAACTCAGGGTTGGTCCAAACCTTCGTGTCCTTCCACAATTCAACACTTACAAATAATTAAAGATAATCTTTACACAGGTGCCAAGCGACTTACAGGTCTTTTTCTATGTTTAAAACTAGTGTTGCTAGTTCCCAGGTCTAAGGTGATGCCTGGTCCCAGGCTCCAGACAGGTATGCATGGTTGCTGGCCCCCTTGTCTGCTTTCCCCTGTGGCTTTCTGATTTTCATGAAGAAACTGCAGAAGGCAGCTTTTTGGTTGCTTTGCCATGTTCCCATCCAGACCAACAGTATCCTTTCTTGAAGAGGGTGTGTATCTTGTGCCAGGTCCACACCATGAATGTTGAGTACATGCAGTCCCTTTTGAATCACAGGAAGTATGCAGGCTTTGGAGATTATCAGCCCATTATTAACATTTCAGAAAAATATAAAGTGGTTTCCGCTTTATCTGTTTACTCTGTGGCTGATAAAATATTAACATTTTTCAGCCTCCACTGAATAATCCCTGGTCCCCAAATTCCCAGACAATATGGTGTGTGGCTTAAATGGATCACCCCAAATGAAGCTGTTTCTCTTGGCTACTGTCATACAGGAAGCTGGTGAGAAAAAGGTTGTTTGCACAGGATTTAAGCATTAAAAAAAAAAATATGAAAAAGTGATGCTGAGGGAAACATCAGGCAAGTAGTAAAAGTGCTTTGCATGTGTGCAGCTGTTTCCTGGACATTTCTTTCTATTGCAGAGGCACTTGGTTCACAGGAAATTCCAGCTCACATACAATGCCAGTCTCCCCAGAAAATGGGCTCTGGGCTCAGCTGTATTGATCTGCTTTGTGCAACTGGTGGTGCTGGCAATTAACACCATGTGCACACTCACAGCAGAGACTGTTTTGATTTGATTTAAAATGGTTTTTAGGAAATAAGAGTAAATTTACCTCCATTTGTTTTATAGGAGGGCTGGTTTTTCTCATAGTTAGTTTTAGACCTGCCCATATTAGATATTGGTAGAGATATTACTTACCACCTAAGCTCTATGGCAAGCAGCTGGCTCTGGGCTTGTGCTGAGCACCACGTGGAGTTGTGCTTTTTGGTGAGAGGCCCAGCAGAAAGAAACAGAACTTCAAATCCCCAGGCTGATGCACAGACTGAGGGTCTCACATCAGCCTTCTCTACAGATCTAGAATTTGTACCAAATTTAGAGAAATTAACTGTTTCTACCAGCTACTCTTTCTAGACTGTTTTTCCAAGTTTAGAATAGTGACAACACAAGATGGGTACAGACTCCAGCAAGCCCAGATAAACTTTCCATGTTTAGCATTTTCTGTTGGATAGAAACCCTAACATGTTGCAAGCACTGGTATGGCTCATCTCATGGCAGACCCAGCAATGTTTAGTTCTCATCCGGAGGTGCTGGGAGCAAGACAAGTGCGAGCAGGGTTAGCTGGAGTTCCCATTCTGCTGAGTTGGCAGAAAGCCTCATGGCAGCAGATGCAGGGGACCTGAGATGATAAATGGACTTTGGAAAGCAACCCAAACATGTACATACAAATTAGTATTTAACATACAGTTGCTATTTGCAAATTATGCCCTCGTGATTTAGCTCTTGAATGAAAGCAACTGTGTTAGCTGAACAAACAGTAGCAGAGGAGGCTGCAAAAATACAACTCCACTCCCACCCACAGCTGTACCCTGGCGAGCCCGTGGGCCAACGTGCCCATGCGTTCACATGAGGCACACACACCCCTTCCCAAACCAGCCGTGAGAACCACCCAGGCTTGGTCTCTTCTCCCTCTCTACCAGGCACTTTAAGCCACGTGAGCCACCCTTAACCAGCCACTAGCCCTGGTTAAGGACCTGAGACTGTGAGGAAGGGGCTGGTGACAACCTGCACTGTGAGCACGCAGGTTGCTGGTGAAGGGGAGACAGGAGCTGGGCCGTTTGCCAGGTGCTTTGGCAGAAGACGAGCTGGGTCACTACCCCATGATTTTAACGGGAAGTGATGTTATGGCAACACATGAATCATAAACAGTTTGACACTAAAAGGAATAAGCCACGGTGGCCCAACACCTGAGCACCCGCCCCTACATCCGGAGTGACACAGTGGGCTTGGCGCAACAGGCCAAGCTCTGACGTGTGAACGCTGTGAACGCTCAAAATCCCAGAACTCCTCCAAAACTCAACAATCAAATCCAGACCTTCCCAGTGTGAGAGTCCCAGCTGAGAGCCTGCTCTACTCCTGGGCTTCTTGGAAGGTCCAGGGCAGAGGGGAGGAAACCAAGTTGAGGAACATGGAGCACCCTTGGGGTGCAGTCAGCCAGTTAACCTGCAAGGTGTTGGGACAGCACATCCCAGCTAAGGAGCCTGCTTGCCTCCAGCAAATATGAGGAGCTGGTGGGCAGCTGCCTCCTGCCATTGTTCCTGGCACAGCATGCTCAGGGCTGGCAGCCTGAGTGCCTGCCCAGACGAGCTCAGAACCAAGTGTGCTCTGCAGGACCTACCAGGAGCAGCACAATGCACCAACCTCCCCCTGACCCCACAGCAGGACTGGAGTTCGGAGGTACCAAAAAGATGGTGTTACTCAGTGGCCTACATTTTGCAGGTCAGGTCTTTCCCAGCCAAAAAAAGAGGAAAAGGATTACATTTCAAAATAGTTTCCCTTCCCTTTGGAGGGAGAAGTCAGAGGTAGAGCCAAACAGCTGCTACCATGCATGATTTAAGGAGATAAGAAGCAGCAGCAAGAGGGAGAGACTGGGATTTATAGTATCAACCCTAAAAATAGTTGTTAAGAGAAAGCCTAAGCCTGGCAAAGCCTCACTGGGAGTTGCCCCATACACAGTTGCTAAGCTCAGCAGATGGCATCTACGAGGGGAAGATTTGCCTTTGAAGAGCTTGTCTCCACCATCACCACTTTCACCCAAGATACTCCTTTACACTTGAGGTCCAAGCGGCTCAACCCCTTGTGTGGATGTCTCCGGGAGACAGGTCACACTGAAATAGGCTGAAACAGAGCTGTCAACACAGCAGCTCACACAGGCTTATAAAAATAAAGTACAACTGAAGCCAATACAACTTCCTCTTCAAGCATCTCTGAGCAAGGAAATGACTTGCCCAAGCAGGTTAGTGGCAGACACTGATGTGGAGAGGGGCTCTCTAGGCTGCATTCGAGCCGAACTCGAATGACATGCCCAAGTTGGCAACCAGACCTGGAAAGATCGTCTGCGTGTCGAGTCTAGCCCTCTGCAATCGCAGACAACCGTGTCATATAAAACCATTTAACTCTGCTAACTATGCTGCTCATCCCTTCAAACCTACCAGGAGTGTTTTCAGACCCTCTCTAGTCTACTGGCGTTGTCTTTGCTTTCTTTGCTAAAATGAAAATCCCTAGGCAGTGGGACCAATAAATACACATTCCACACTCAACTGGGAAAGCCCATCTGCCCCGAGAAAAGAAATAACTATAAAGACAAACCCCAGTGAGGCTGAGATCAATAAGTATCAGAGCTGTCAGCTCTTCTGCTGGAAATGAGCTTTCTACTTGCATTTGCACTGAATGTCACCCACATACAAAAAAAGACACTAGTGCTGTTGCACAGGTATGTATTATGTATTCTACACTTTGAGGAAAAGCGTGGCTTTTTAAAGTATCTGGTTGAAAGTTGTTGGGAATTTGATTTGCTGCACAAGAAAAATTACTTTTCTGGTTTAGCTTTTTAAAAAATCAAATTAATTTCTTTTTAGTGATAGGAGAGGAGCAGATACTTTTTAAGGGAAAGGTTAAAATAAAAAGATGCTGTCTTGGGATTTCCAGCTAGATGCAAAAAATTATTTTTTCCACTAAAAGGTAAAATGTTTGATCTATTCCTTGTTTGGTTGCCTCTCCCTCTCCACTCCCTCAGGATGCTGAGCACCATGTAAGCCCAGTTTGTGCCCTGATTTGGCCTGGCTCAGCAGAGCCTGTGACAGTGTGCCTGATGTGGCTGCATACCTCGCCCTCCCTACCAGCACTGGCAGAGGCACTCACAACACTGGTTTTGTTCAGAATGCCCACATGCTGTTTCTAATAAAATCTGATCTCCTTCCTTTTGATGCAGATGACAGGAATTGGTCCTGTTTTAAGTCACCCAGCTAGAGAGAACACACTACAACTGGCCCATGATAACTCTGGAACTGGAGAGAGGGACTCAGGAAGCAATAAATCAACCGTGCTGAGTTATGACATTGGTGACAAAAGAATGGTTTCTCCTCCAGCAAGCCCTGCTGAAGGTCCTTGGTCTCTGAAGTCACTGTAGGGGCTGGGCTGGCAGGCCCCACAGTGGAGCAGACTGTTTATTTGTCCTATACACACTCTAGAAACAACCAATGCTGCTGTGGATGGTTTACACACATGCCTAACAAATAGCATCAATAACACTGAAAAATTAATTACTTTGATACCATTTTGAGGCCCCACTGAAAGTTTGTATGTCATGACACTAGGAATATATAGCTTCCTAATAGGAACTGGTTCACTCCTAAACAGGGAAGATCAATGAAGAGTAATGGAGGCAGGCAGGGCAGAGAATGGTGGAAAGCTGTCCAAAGTCACACAGCAGCTTGTTCATTCACCAGTCCTGGTTCAGTGTGTTATTTGCTGCTCCTCACTAATCCCTCTCTCCCTCTATCATTATTCGCACTACAAAAGTATCTTTGAAGCCTCTAAAATACTATTTGACCATTAAATCATATGATGGAGCAAAGGCAGGATCAGTGAGACTCAGGGAAGCCAGGACCTGTATCTTGAAAAGCTACATCTGGCAGAAACAGCCCCTCTTGCAAATGTGTTCCCAGAGGAGGTGCAAGCCTGGTGCTGGCTGGGAAACATCTGAACCTCTAATACACTTTGAGCAATCACATCCAACAAACATAACTTTTCACTACAGCCCCACAGTACTCCCAAGAAGGAAGCACTGACAGCAGTAGCTCGTCACCCATTCACTGGGCAGGGAAAGGAGCTCAGACTCCAGGTTGCCAGGCATGTTTTCTACTTGAATTACCTTCCTACCCTGATCAAGTAACAAGAAGCCCGTCTAGGGTTGAGTGGCATCAGAGGCTTATCTGCACAGGGGGTCTGCAACCAGAATGAGGAATCTGCCTGGGTGGAAACACTAGAGAAGGTGGCCTGCACACAGGCACAGAGCTGCATGGCTTCTAGAACTAAGGGTGATCCTCTCTGCACTCCTCTTACTGAAAGACTGAAGGGTTTGGGCCAGTGTAACACACCCTGGCCAGGCTGTGCAGAACATGGCTCCCTCCAGGGGCAAAGGCAAACAGACCATTTGTTCAACTTGTCTAGATTGCCTACAGACTCCAAAGCAAATAGCTAAGCATGCATCTTGTAAAAATGTCATGTTCCCCTGTTTACAAGAGATTTCTCAGTGATATTTGCTCAGACCGAAGGTAAAGTCACACCAGTGAAACAAACAAGAAATGAGAAGGAAGTCACACAAAGCAGTGAAGATTAAGGTCCCAGTCTGCACTGGCAAATGGAGGCTGTTGGATATAGTCACATCACCTCCTTCCCTCTCTTCATGCATCAAGTTATTTGTGGCTGAGGAAAGGGACCATTTTAACAAAGAGCCTCTCAGGAAAGCCTGGTGTCAGCCTGCAGTGTGTGATGTGATCTCTTGGCCACACAGGATTCTCTTGTGGAGCAAGGAGGTTAGGATGTGTCTTGTCCACTCTGGAAGAGGCTATGGTGTGCCAATCTACGCACAGCACACCAGAGCTGGGAGCCCCTCCAATGTCCTGAACAGTTTTCAGAGTGGGGATGGATGGTGCTGATCTCCTGGGAAAGGTGGCAGCTTCTGTATCTGCAAGGGTGAGCTGACCAAAGGCTAATGAGGCTCTGCAGATCAGGACTGCTTTCCATTCCTGCTGCTCCCATTACAGAGATTCTTCTGTCACTGGAAAGTGAGTTGTGAATTCTCCCCTTCACTCCTGTCTGCTCCACAGACAGTATAGGATAAGCTGAAGATATTTGACACCACAGAGAAATTTCCAGGGTGCCATAAACCCCAGTGTGGGTTACATGTTGGGTGAATGTTGGTGAGAAAAGAGGTGTAAGAGGAAAGCTCTGTGATGTGGCAAATGGCAGATACAAAATGTGTAACTGACCTCAGACAGAAGCAGTTCCATCAGTTCAGGAACTTGTTTATAAATAATTTTAAAAGCAAGCACATGGGAAGATAGAGATGTAGAAGAGGCACCTCTATCCCTCAGGAACTGCTGGCTCCTGTCCATGGGATTTTCACAGAGCACTTCTATCTCATTAAAATTGTTTCTTCATGGGCCATGAAATGATTTTCCATGCATGGAAAAGGTATGTAATGCTCTCAGCTCTGAGTAAAGGAACACACTGAGGATGGATGGCTTGGAGAAGTTGACATTACACCTGGCCCCAAACAGAAAAATGGGAGCAAGATCAAAGCCATCAACTCTGTGGTACCCTGAAGGGAGATGCTGGAAAAAACCAACCTCAGTGGCAGGATTTGGGATCACCAGGCAGGCATCACTGATCCAGCTCTGGCTGACACAGTCCAGAGAGCAGCTGCAGCTTGTTTCCCACAAGAGAAGCCCCTCCCTTGCCTCACCCTTTACCAGCATTTTTGGGTGAGCCCTCCCCAAGGAGGGAGCACACCCAGCTGCCTCAGCAGGGTGATAGTCTATCTTCTCCTTGGGGTGCACCTGGCTCTGAGCCCCCTGTGTGTCCCCTTGGGCTGGGAGTTGGCAGTGTTGGACACAACCTGGGGCAGAGGGAGGGAGCTGCTCACCCTCAGAGCTCTCTCCACCCCTTTCAGCCATCTCCACTCCAGAGACAAAGGCTGCTTTGCAGTGCCCTGGAGCTGCAAAGCTCTTGAGGCCAGAGCCCGAGCCTGGTCTTTAGTTGCTGAGGCTCCAGGAGTCTTCAGCCATCTAGGAAAAGGAGTCTAAATGCTGCTTATTTGGAGAAGGCACAGGCTGGAGGAGTGTCTCTTCCCCACCCCCTACACAAAAGGAGGATGCTGATGCTCACTCCCTTGTGCTGCTTGCCAGCTCCTTTCTGCCCCCTTCCAGCTCTTTGCTCCTCCTTCTGTCTTCTCTTTTTTGAGAGGGTTGGATCAAGAAACACAAACACTTCTGATCAGCTTGTAGTAAAAGAAGCACAATATTTTAGCTTCAAGAAACTTTGGAGAGGCTCGCATAAGGCTACAATTTGGCTTTCATTCCTAAAGTCAGACTACAGAAAATCCCCCTTGAGATAATTTTACTGATACCTGGGTTGCTTCTTCCCCCTCTTTGGCAGGAGGCTGCAGCACCAGAAAGTGTCAATTTACTCTGTTGGGCCAAGAACACCCCTGGTACAAATTTATTGCTCTTAATAGGGCTGGGCCTTTAATTCCTAGCACATACTTGTGAAGAATTTTGGCTTGTCACTGAGGGGTAGGAATTATTTTCCTCTCTACAGGTACAGGCAGGTCCTCCTTTTGCTGAGGGCTCTGCACATCCCGAGAAGAGCATTACTGCAGTGCTCCCATAAAGAGAATATGAAAACCCCAAAAGCACCTGCCTGTGCTGAGAGCCAGCAGTAGAATGGCTGCTGTTCAGTACATGGGATGTTTTCTTCTTCCTTTCCCCCTTTTTATTGCTCTTCTACTAGTTGAAGTGCTACTGTTGGATCAATCTGCCCCCAGTCCCTTAGGGAATTAGACAGTGGAATAAAAGGTTCCTATCATGAAGACAGGGCACTTTTGCCATTAAAGTCACTAGCAGCTGGAGCTAGGACTAAGGTTTCACAGCAGATTTTATGACTTCTTCCCATTTGTAAAGGAACCTGGTTTAAATGCTTGTCATGCTCAGCTGACTGGGGTTCCTGCCATGCTCCTCTATGGACAGTGCTGATGTTCTCACTGCTGCAAAAGCTGCTGCTGGTGGCTCCCCATCACTGACGGGGCAAGTGGCCACCAACGATGGCAGCCCATTCAATGTTATTCCCTGAGAGAGGCTTGCTGATGACTGGAAGGAATCTCCCTCCTGCATTCCAGCTCACTCAGTGTCTGTAGGGCAAATCTGGGCTGAATACAGATCTTCTGGCAAAAATCAGCCTGCAGGGAAGCAAAGAGCAGAAATGAGCACGCTGCCAGCATGTGCCAAAAGTCCAGACTGCTGGCATGTTCCTGGCAGTGCAGAGACCTCTCTGAGCAAATGCCCCTCTGCAGCCCAGAGGGCAGCCAGGCTGGCCAGGCCAGCAGCTCTGCTCACTGCTCTTACAACACCTGAGAGCACAAACAACAGGGACTACTGAGGGATGCAATTCCCACAAGTGCATCAGGCTACAGCTTCCCATGGAGACTACGTGGGTTCAACCAGCAGCAAAAGGCTGTGCTACTGCAGTTCCTTCTGCAAGGGTGCCTCTGCACCCAGCCTGGCAGCAGAAGCAGTTGCACATTACCAGTAAGGCACTTTGAGTGCTGTGTCCAGGTCTGGGC
>WBNO01013566.1:0-29631 GCA_013400575.1 Peucedramus taeniatus
CACAGGTATGAATGGAGCAGTGGTGCAAAAGGTGGAAGAGTGGGAAGTGAAGAAATAGGATAATTAACAGGGAAGGATGCAGGTAGTATGGTGAAGATGTAGAAAACATTAGTTTTATGGGAATTATTACAGGAGTAGAAAGATGCAGTGATATACATATTTTTTTCAAATTATTTTAAAATTCAAGATAATTTACATTTTAAAATTTATAAAAATAAATTAAATATTCTATTCAGATATGAATCTACAGCAGCGGAAAAGACAGACAAAGAGAAAGAAGAAGGGTAACCTGTATGATAAGCAGAGCAGAAGGGGAGTTGGAAAGAAATTAAAAGTGTATAAGTATATGTGGGGGTCTTGAATTCATGAAGGAAAGGGAGGGAGATAGAAACCAATCACTTTAATAAGGATGAAGTTATATGTCTAATCCAAATGAGCCATGAATCCATTTGCTTAATGGAAAAATGTGTCCACAAAGTCTTCACTGAAGCAGGTCATGAATAATCAATGTATTATGTGCATGTTTCCATTAGTAAAGACTGATGATCTGCAATGTGCTGGTCGTGTGGATCACAGATGTCTTGACCAAGTAATTGTTGCCAGAAAAGTCACATGTGAGTGATAGAAATATATGTATAAATTAAATACATTAATAAAACAGAAATCACAGTGCTTTTCCCCTTCCCTGTTTTGGTGCTAAATGTAAAAATCACCAAAAGACAGCAAAGGACTTTCAGAAGAACTTTCAGTTGTGTTTATTTGAAACCCTTTGCTTTCTCTTCTTTGATCCCTAGAATCAGATGGATTGCAAGAATAACAGGGAAACATGGGAGAAATGATTTTATTAATCTAGTGCTCTCCTCAGAGGATCAGAACAACCATTGGATTAGAAGGATTAATTTAGTCAGTTCAGAGAAAGTCACAATCTCTGTTTTGAAAAAACATCTACAGAGCATAGTGTAAGATAGTTTCTGCAGTAAAATCAGTACTGCTGATTTCACCATATATTCTACTGTGCTACAAAAATCCATTTTTTTCACACCTATTAAGATTTACTGTACTGAATTCAGAGCACTTGATGGCCTATGACAATTGCATTTGTTCTCTATCCTCTAGGAATTTTATAATTGCATGAAAATTAGGGGGACATATAAATAACTCTAATAAATGATAAGGCTTTTTTACACAAATTGTGTACTTGTAACCATAGTTTTCCAGCAAGGAAATTAATGGGAGTGGGTTTTTTTAATCTTCTTGGGGAAGTAAATTTATACTGGGCTAGTNAGAAGTCACAACTACTCCTAAGGCCCAGATCAGAAATGAGTGTGTGGTCTCACTCTGAGGACATACATGGGTGCAGGGAATTAGTTTCATTGTGGGAATAACTGCTCAGCCACATTCTCTTCCTACAGCTGGAGCATCATCAGAGGAAATCATCTACAGCACAGGATATGCAACCAGATTGTGGTAACAGATGATCTACCACTCCTGCCTCCAGCCTGCTACAGAATTCCAGCTGATCCAAAATATTTAGGACCTCTCCAATACAGATGGGCTCCAGTAGCAACTGGATGTCTTCATAAATGCTCCACATTTGTTTAATCCTTCATGGATGGCATAGTCTGTTGCTCAGTTCAACTCAAGCAGTAACATTTTATTGGCATGACAAGATCATTCCAAAGTATAAATGAAGGAGACAACATCCTCAGAGGGATTTGCATAAGATAAAAAGGACCTGTACTCTGTGTTTCTGCTCCTTTCTCCAAGTCCAAGAGGGGCAGTAGTTATTTAGCCCATGTTAGTGATAATAATTTGAAAATTACTTCTTCAGGAAGGTGTAGCATCCCGTTCTTCTAAGTTACCAGATGCCAAATAAGGTTCATTGATTCTTTCTGTGTGTTTATCCCTGCAACCTTGATTTAATTTTTCTCTTTTAAAACAAAAATATGCAATGGTCTCAATTATATAAATATTTTTACTTATGTAAGCAAGGACCATTAAGGAATGAATACATGTTGTTTATTTTTTTTTTCCTAGTAGGTTAGGGCAGTGGAGCTAAAAGGATTTGTACTAACCAAAGAATTTGGGCCATGTATTCCAAAAAGTGAAATAAAGTCTCTTCCTAGCTCTGTGAATCTCAGACTATCAAAAAAAGTTATACTTAACAATTATGAGATGTGAAAATATACCTCAGTCTTTTCGTTTTCCATTTTTCTTTTAATCTTTTGTGACAGAGTATTCACATATTTTGCCACAACTAAAAAATGTAAACTAAGAAGAGAAGTAGAAAAGGTTAGTCATAATAAGACAATTGTAGTAGTTTGTACTATTATAAATATTCTCCTCATGGCTGATAAAATTATTCTGCTAAAAGACCAAATGTATATATGAACATTGTAATTTTTTTCTAAAAGGGAAAAATTAAATAATTTTAGATCTCTACATCTTTCTTATAAGTCTTTTGAGACTGTTGGTTATTCTCACTCTAATGAGTCAAGTCTTCTGGGAACTAGTGAGGTTTCAGTAACTCCAGCAGATTCAGAACAAGCTATTTCACCTGTCTCATGGATTATAATTTTGTTAAAGTCAGAATTTGTGTCTGTATTTTTCACCTCTTGTTCATGTCTGGCAGTCTGCCCTCTCTTCCAGCTCTTCCCCACTCAGGTTCATTTAGTTCATTACTCTTGCCTAAGGTGGAAGAACTTGCACCTGCCTTCAGTGGAGTGGAACCTGTCTGAAACAGTCACTTCGAGTTTGAAATCTGTTCCCCAATCTGCTTACAGCCAGACGGAGCCTGGTGCTCTGCATAGATATCATTAGCAAGCTCTTCATTCCATTTGCCAGGCTGTTAGTGGAAATACTGTGTTGTTCAGGACCTACTGGACCTAAAAAGATATATTTGCTACATCCTTTTGTTTTCAGAGTCAGTCCTTGATAACCATGCTCTTAATACAGGTTTCTGCTCAGCTTTCTGTTTCTGTTATCTAATCCATGTTTTCACAGACAGATTGTAAATTGTGTTGTACAGCAGTGCCAAAGTTTTACCAAACTCTCTCTATATTTATTCACTGCTCCTCCTCTATCTTCATGGCCTGTTACCTTCTTCTGCAAGGAAAGTACAGAGGCTTGACATGATTTTAGTCTTGAAAACTTGATTTTGATTGTAGCTTGCTGTGTTTTCATCTAGGCACTTTCCCTCCTCCCTGGTTTCTGAAGAATTAAAATCAAGCTGCCTAGGTCTTTAATCTCATGGCCTCTCCTTGTTTCTGTCTTTAAGGTAAGACTGTATTTTGCCTTTTATTATCTTTTCTTCCAGAACCTCATTCTTTATCCAGGCACTATCAGAGTGAATTTCATTGATATTAATTTTTTTTTAAAATTTGTTTCTTTTTCAATTGCACCAAACATCACCACATTTTTTCAGAGATATAAGTGTGTGCAATTCCATGTTTGCCTTTCCCNATTATATTTATTTCCTGCAGATCAAATTCTGTCTATAGATGTCAAACAAAAATTAGGCCTATTTCTCACTACATCAGGGTTGATCTCAATTCCACAGGAAGAGAAACAAAGCTTGAATGCATACTCTAAAAATTACTCATATACAGTCTCGAGAGAAATACTTTAATGATCCAGAATTTTTTTAATTGTATTTGCTATAACATGTAAAATTTTGCTTTATTAATGGCACTGGAAAAACTTCTGTCAAGACTATAAAAACTTGCTCATTCTTATATGCTCTTACTTTATTGGGTTGCAAAAGTCAGATGTTCAAGATTAAATTTGGACAGACCTTCAAGCTTTAAAATTTGGTGTTTTTCTTTCATCTTGCCCAAACCAGTCACAGTAGTTCTAACTCTAACATAGGGAAGTATAATTTATTTAGCCATGTAAAACATTCTAGACAATTTTTCTTCCAATGCAACAATCAGTCTTGAAATTTGGACAGCTATGGTTTTGTGATATGGGTATTTTTTTGTCATTCATCTGAAAATATCTCCTATTTACAAATTGGTATCTCAACATTCTCATATGCTTACTAGATATTCATCTGGCTTTTTTTGCTTTTCTATTGATTTTTCTCAAATATTTCCTCTTCACTGGAACATACACAGAACTATGAATCGCTGTAGGTGACTGGTCATGTTTCATTGCATGTCCTACAAGTGCTCATCTGACTTGATAACTCTTTATAACAACAGAGATATTAGGAAAATTCCTTCTTATTCTGGACTTCAAACAGAAAGTACTTTTTATCTTTCCTTTTTGGTCAAAAATTGAGTAGGTGCAAAGTCCTGAAACAATTATTTTTTAGCAATTAACTGCTCTACTTTTCCTATATGTATGTGTCTATACAGGGGTTCCTAAACCTCTTTTCTGTTTAATCATACCTAGAGAATATTGCACATATTCCTTTTGGATAGCCTTGCATTTTTAATTCACCTTCATCTTCATCATTATCTTCTTTAGAACAAGAACTATAACTAACAGTGCTGCTATTTTTCATTGTGTCTCTTCAAAGACCATGAAAGAAGTCAGAGCTTTAGTTTAGATGCAAAAAGCCATAGTCCAGGTTAGACTGTAACGAGGTGTCTCACTCTCTGAGGGGCTAATTCGAAAAAAAAAATGAAACTAATATTTTAATCTGATAGAGAAAGGCATATAGAAATGAGATAGTAAAAGTATTTATTTGGTCTATTTAGCATAAATTAAAATTTCACTTACCAGTGGTAGACCTTATTCCCATGAAAAAAAATTCACTTTTTGAGAGGTCAGAGGAGGAACCAGTATCAAACAGCTTCAATGGTGAGACCCTTATTTTTCTGAATGTGCCACAGATTTGAGGTATTTCATTATATTTCTAATAATTTTATTTGTTTTTAAAAATTTTAAGGCATGGTAACGTTATGCAATGCTTTGAAGGACCATTAATAGCTGGGAATTCTTTTCCACTACTTTAGAATGCTTTAGACCTAGCTATCACATTTCATGCAGCCAAATGTGTTAGTGATAAAATATAGTCAGGACCCAAATGAATAAATGAATAATTGCTTTTGCAGAATAAAAGTAGTTTCTGACTCTGCAGACATTGGCTTTGATAAATACAGCTGCCACCTAGGATAAAGCTGATATTGCCCTTCAATGTGTGGCCTTATTAAATAGAGATCTTGCTACAGGTCTTACTGTAGCATGTGGGACACATTTGATTAGTTACCAGAATCACTCAGGGTGCATGGGTTTTCTTTTCTTTAGAGGTGTGGGCTGGGAGCTATTTTTTTCACAATAACCTACTGATTTCAAATTGCTATTTGATATACATTGTTCATTAACATTTCATATCTTCATTGATAAGGGAGATAAATACCTCCCTGGGCTAGTAATTGCCTATAGAGTTTAATGCCTTCAGATGAAAGAATCCAATACACTGAGAAGATTAGAAGCTCTTTTAAAGATTTGGGATTAGTAGAGTTCCATAAATGATCTGAACCTAAGGTTAGTTCTACATAGGGGCTTCATGCTAGTCTTTGCAATGTAAGCCTCTGGGTTTCTGGCACTGAAGGTGGCATCCAGACTCTGCATTAGATGCTTTTATTACTTTAGTAATGCCTGAAGAAAGTTTGGTGCTTTACACTAGAAATCATAAGAACCAGAGCAGTGAGGACCTCACTAAAAGCTCCTGAAAGCTGGCAGGAGAAAAAGGCTGTAAATGAGTACTTGGTTGCACTACCCAAGGCGACAGACAACTTCCTTGATGACTTTGTTGGCCCTAGCCCAAAACCTTCCACAGCAGATTTCCTTCCTCACTTTTTTTGCTGTTGGGGAAGTAGGGTGTTACTGCTCCTTTTGTACAATTGACAACTGGATAGCACCAACAAATACCCTGAACACAGGATGCCTGAGTTTGATGTCTCACTCTGCCTATGAATTTTCAAACATGCTTTCCGCATCTTCCTGAAAATTGTTCCAGTTGCTGGGTCATTAGACTCAAACGGCTTACGAAGCCACATTCTATGTGCTACATGACCTAGTAAAGGCCAGAAAGCACTGCAGAAAAGAAGGTCACAGGAGTGGTCAGTTTGCATCTCACAGGACAGGGTCAGTTGGATAATAGCTGACATTGACTATCTACTACACAGGTTACTCAGCTCTTCCTCCTCTCATTTTGGCAAATATTAATGCCTGAAAATAGATAATTTGTCCAACGTTGGTGATGGGGAATGTTAGGGAAGGGGGTACATGTGTCATTTGTGGAATCACAGTGATTTTTCACAATAAAATAAATAGTGGTTTAAACAACTTTGGAGGAGAAGTTATACCAGGTTCTGTCATTCTCATGAGGACTTATGAGGTAATAGGAATTATATAATTCAGTTTTTTCCACACTCAGCACAGACAGAGATAGGTGGGAGTTAATGGTCCACATAAAAGGAGCAAAGCAGGGAAGAGAAGATTTAAAGCATCAATATTTGGCTTAGGAGTTTTTTGAGGAATACAGTGAAATTTCTTCCCTGATGCTTCCAATAGGATCTTTTGCAGTCATTCAGTGTTCAACTACAGTGGCAACTACCTGCAAGAATAGGTGATACCACCAGTAAATTTGGCAAACACCATAAATATTTTGTTGTTTTCAGAGAAGTTGCAAGGTCATCAGCTACCACAGTAGTTCTCTTATCAACAAAAGGAAATGCTATCTCTTGTTTAGCAAAGAGATAGCCAACTAGTCTGCTGTGCTATTTATAAGCCTGTTTTCCTCTTTTTTCACTCTCTTCAACACCTTACTGTTTCATTAAGCCGGTTGATTCATCATTTGAGAGTGGAGAAGTACAGCTCAGTGAGCACCCAGACAGTTTAATTTAATTTTCTCAGGTTTTTAGATGGGGGCTCAATTTGATGTGACCCCTAGAAATTGAACCCAGCCCTTGCTGTTGCTAATCAAATCCTGGCAGTCTGTTACATCAGCTAGAAGAATTTCAAATTGTAGTAGCATTAGTTTGTTAGAAAAGTTTATTTTGTTAGAGCTGACATGATAATGAACCTTCCCTTTATCCATTTCAGCAGACAGAAAATTTGATCTTGGATATAAACAACTTTGTAGTGAGGAACAAAAAAAAAAAATTGCTCTATTTCTTTATTAACTTAAACAAAATAGTTTCAGTACAATAAGGAAAAAAGTTGAAACATCTGACTTTCAGAGTTTAGAGGTATTTCTGTACTGTATAGTTTTAAGGTGTTTTTTGTTGCTTTATTTTGTTTATTTAGTGCTATTTTGCCCTTGAAAAATTAGATATACTTTTTTTCTCTTAGCCAGAGATGGTATGGTACAGTATGGTATGGTTTGGTATGGTATGGTATGGTATGGTATGGTATGGTTATCAATTTCTGTGTGGAAGAGCCTTCATCTTCAGTTCAATTATTTGGATAAAAAGGTGATGAGTTATCCTTTATGACTTCATCTCAGTACTCTGCTGCATTCATTAGGGTATGCATAATTTTGACTTCAACAATTGCAAAGTACAGGTTTTATGTGTAACTAAGGTTCAGATCTCTAGTAGGGCAGAACTTGTGCTGAAAATGAAAACAAATTGATAGCAAATTAAAGAGCTGTTTACTTCATGCAGAGATAAAATTTATTCTCGAATGCATATATTTAACCCATGGAATTGATATTTCACAAAATCATGGATATTATTTATGCTATGGATGAGAGTTTATCATATAATATTTCTTGAAACATTTGTTATTGATTTTAATGATGTTTAATTATGTTTAATTATGTTTAGCTTTGTGTACAGAGTCAATATAACATCAATTAATCTTCAAGTAGAAGTCTGGGAAGGCAAAAATTTTGCCCTGCCTTTCCAAATGGTTTTCTGTTCTTTCACCTTTTCTCAACTGGCAAAATGTACTTTAAGGATTTCATTTTTCTCTGAACTGTGAATCTGCTGCCCAAGGCAAGAACCAACAAATGTGTGGTCAAATCCAGTCTAGTAAGTCTTATTTTCTTTGATAATGGCAGCTTTGATCTGCCCATGAAAACTATTTGGGGAAATGTTCCATGCAGTTCTCACTGGTGCTTAAATTGATTAAGCCACAAACAGAAACAGAAAAATTCTTTGCAGTTGAGATACTCAAGGTGAGACAGAAATATACACTTGCAGTCCAGAAGGCCAAACGTGTCCTGGGCGACATCAAAAAAAGTGTGAGCAGCAGGTCAAAGGGAGATGATTTCCTGCTCTCCATTCTGCTCTCAAGAGAGCCCAGCTGGAGTCTGGCACCCAGGTCTGGGGTCCTCAGCACAAGAAGGACACAGAGCTGTGGGAGCAAGTCCAGAGAGGGCCACAAAAGTGATCAGAGGGCTGGAGAACCTCTCCTATGAACACAGGCTCAAAGTTGGAGCTGTTCAATCTGGAGAAAAGAAGGCTGCAGGAACACCTCCTAGCAGCCTTCCAGTACCCAAAGGGGGCCTAAAAGGAAGCTGGAGAGGGATTTTTAATGAGGGATTTTTGACAAGGGCTTGTAGTGATAGGACTGGGGATTTATCATTAAACTGAAAAAGAGTAGGTTTAGGTTACATTTTAGGAAGAATCTCTGGGAGGTGGCTGCATTGTAACTTGTTACAAACAAACACACACACATGCACACATGACTGTGACTTCCATTTCCCAGCCAAAACTGGTACCTTGCTATGTACTTCTCTCCCACACTGCTCTCCTACTGGTGTCTGATTTACTGCCAGCAAGGCAGAAGGTGAGAGACATTCACATTGGCAGGCCCCAATACTCCCTGCAGTCTGCTGCTGTCGAGCTATTTGCAGCCTCCTCTGCCTTTCTCACTTCCAGTTCAACGGTTAGCAACCTATTTTATAACATCTGTCATCTGGGAACAAACCATTTCACTTTATACACTGTTTTGGGTCATGGCAGAAACCTCACATCAAACTTTATCAAGAGAGATGGCAACTTTCTTTCCCCAGTGACAGGAGAGCTCACTGTCCAGCTGAACACATCTCAGGTGCTTGCCTTAGTCAGGTGCTATGACAGTCATGTAACAAATTTTCAATTTCTGCTGAGATTTCTGAGTATTTTTTTTGCAAGGAGAACAGAGAAAGAGGTTTCTGTTACAGAAAATTGCATGTTTCCTCCTTCTTACCACATTTTTAAAATCTCATGTCTTTGTACATAAATTCTGACAAGAGGGTATCTGTTACAATTTTGCACTTCAACCAAAAAATCAGTCTCCAATATTACCCAAAACACTCCATGTTAATCACATGTGTTGAATGTTACACATTTTCTCATTCACTTTTTGTACTGTATTTTTTTGAACACCTGGAAAATATACTAAAGCCATTCCATGTCAGCACAGTGAGATATATAGTTTGTGCAGCCTCATTTTTCAATCAATGAAAATTAAGAATAGAACTCTAAGCCTGTTTAAAATGCATAGAAATTGTGAATACCTTGTTTCTAGGCTGATGCTGCACTTTAATGTCCATGCAACATATATTCAACAAAGTGTTTTGGTTCTCAGATCAAATTATCTGGATGAGATTGGAGCTCAATTGCCCTTGTGTCATAAGACAAACACAGGACTATTTTTCACAGCTCTCCAGAAAAGACTCTATGTGAATAGCAAATCAGCTGCACAAAGTCAATGAACTACAGAATTTATCAGAAATTTTAAAATCCAAAATTAATTACATCTTAGACCTTATAATGTTGAGAAAGGGCTATTAGTGTCATAAAGGATTGGGAAAATAATTTAACTTGCACTGGTAGTATCAATTTTTATCCTCAGAATTCTTTTATTTCTCTATGAAATTGCAGTACACCATTTTCAGCAAATAGAGTAGTCCAGTGTTTCAGCAAGGGATGCATATACTACTAAAACAGCACCCATGGATTATCAGCTATTTTATATTAATAATTTTGCATTCCCAAATCTATCTTGATGCTTACAGTTTTTAAGCATCTCTATTTCCTAGAAAGATCTGGAACAGTGTTTTTAGTTTTGTTTTACAGGTTTTTTTTATATTTATTTAATTGTGAAATACTTTAATGACATTGGATAATGCTTGTACTAAAATAAATATTCCACAATTTGTGGACATAAATGCTAGTAGAATTTCATTTAAGTAAATATTGGATTCTTATTGCATGGAGTAGACTGTTTCTTTCACTGTGAAAATAGAAAAATTTCAGTTAGTATCTGACAACGATAATAAAAGATTTATTAATTTTGAAGTCAATATTACTTTAAAGAAAAAGCTCAAGTCAAATGGTCAGTTATTCCAAATTTTCAAAACTCCACTGGCTGCAAGAATATCACCTAATGGAGTCTACTAGCTATGACTCCATCAGGAAACACACATTTTTTTTAATTGGACATAATGCAGGGATGCAGCACAGGGCAATAGTTAGGTGCTTAACTTTCTCCTCAGGTTTCAGAATGACATTAATGTGATTCAAACCTATATTAAACTGAGCTGTCAAATGGCTTCTTGTATTGACTTCTTGTACTGTTAAGGGCTAAATCTGGTGGGGCATTTCAAACCAATCTTGCCTAACTATTACCCAGTTGGTACGTTCACATTGGTTGGTCTTGACATTTTCACCAGGCTTCAGTGAGAAGGCTTTCAGAGCACAGTTTGAATTTCTGAAATTATTTCTTAGAAGGTAATACAAATTAACTGCTTTGTCTTTCATGCAATCTAAGATTTTTGTGTGAAGCAATTTTCTTGACATAAAAGAAACATGGGAAGAAACAGGCAACTCCATTTGAATTGTCAGTAATGATACAATGTACTTCCTGGTTCCTTCAGGGGATTGATAAAACTACTTCAGAAGAACAGAAAATTTGTCAGACTAACCAGCCATCGTCTCCATAACCATATTATTTCTGATAGTAGGCAAAAATAGATCCTTAGGAAAGAATATTTAAACATTACAAAGATTATAGTGAATGCCCTCCAGAATTTTCTGCCAGCCTCCAGGAAATTCAGTACTTCAGAATTTCTTCAGCTAGAGAGAAAATAGTCATCTCATGAGAACATAATGTTGCAACCTGCCTCTGAGGCAGGGTATGTGACATTCCTGTTAATAAATCCCTTGGGGTGAATTAGAGTGAAATGATACTGAATGGCTGTGTATATGTGAGGCAGATTTATTTTAAAAATTGCAACAGGAAGGAGATACATGGCCAATTTGGTTATTTTCTATAAAACTGCAAAAAAAATAATAAAGAAAACTCGTAAGAAAAGTAAAGAAAGAAAAGGAACAAATGAGAAAAGATAGTGGAAAGATGTCGCCACCCATGGATAGGGCAACAAGACTTGATCGTTGCAATTTTGAAGTCTGTTCTTGGAGTAACGGTCGCAGCCTTGATCCATTGGGGGCGGGAACCAAAGAGATGCTCCTCAGGCTGTATACATTCCAGTTAGCATGGAAACATCTAAATCCCACACCCCCTCCCCGCCCCCAGACAGGGTATTCTTCATATCAGTGCAACACAGTTAGGCATGAACAGTTTTCTGCTAGAGAGTTCCCAGTAAGAGTGACAGGGTGCTTTGGGGTCCTTGGTGATCCACAGCTCCCTCTGGGGTTATGACCACTGTTTCTCCCTGCTTCTTGCAGTAGTGCAGCTATGTCTTATGATGACAGGGGGGGAGTTGGCTTAAAAAAAACTTAAGGTCTGCTTTTTACTAGCCATTCCTCTTGGCTGCTTTGAAAGACAACATGTTTCCAAATGTTGTGGATAAAATCAACCACAGAGCAACATAGATTGACACTGGTTAGGTTGCCACACAAAACTGTTTTCTGAGCAGCTTTTTTTTTGCATCCACACACCCTATACCAAGAAATTTTACAGTTGAACTACATTGTATATGGAGGATTAGATATCACATTTTGTTTAGTAGGTCACCCTACCTTGTCTGCAAGGTAACATCACTGCAAGCAAATCTATTACAACGTTCTTTTAGTTCCCTAGGCTGAGTAGTCCACATCTATTTGATATTTTCTCTCAAGGAAACAACTCTGTGAGTTTGGTTCCTTTGGTCACCTTCCACTGATCCCTCTGCATTTCTTCCATATTTCTCAGCTGTGGGGGATCAGAACTATTCAGTGTGCAGGATATGGGAAAACTCTAGGTTTATGCAATTAGTGATATTTTATGCTTTGTTCCTTACTCTTTTCCTAGTAGTTCCTAACAATTTTCTTTCTCTCACTACTGCTGAACATTGAGCTAACATTTCTATAGAACAGTCTAGTTCTGAAGTTCATGAAGTATGCAGAATTTATGATTGTTTGTTCCCATGTTCATCAACTTAAAACTGTCTGCATTGAATTTTATTTACTGTTTCCTGTTTACCTTCTATTACTTCTATGCTGATACCAGTGATGTTTCTTTATGGAGTCTAGTTAATTGCTTCAGCTGTTCAAGGTAGAAATGCAGTTGCTGAGGAGAATGATAGCCTAAAATGAAGACTGCTGTAAAATAAAGTTGACATCTCATAAACCTGTCTGATTTTATTAAATAAAAATAGACAATATATACACTTATCTGACCTGCTGACTTTTTTACTATTCCTCTGGCCTCCTGTTTCTATTTCTTTTCAATATCCAGAAATATCACAAGTGCAAAATAAAGATATAAAAGTGTTGTTTCATGTTCCAAATTAATGCAGGACTCAGAAATAGGTGTTCTTCATAACACTACTGGTCTTGGACATTTATTCTACAGTTTCATAGATTTACTGAGAAGTTACATATGGGTTAATTTTTCCTGTGTGTGACATCTCTTTTCTCTGGCTCAGAGCTTATGTGTAGAGATTATCAAATGTCAAATGCAAATGTAAAATGGATCCACGCTGTACAAAATAGTCTTTTAGAGATATTGAGCTGACTATTCCCTTTAAATGTTAATGAAACTGTGGTAATTACTGAAATACCAAACCAGCGTAAGAGCTGGAGTTCACAGCTGTAGCCCGTTGCTAATAAATTACTGGCACATGCACTGTCTTGGCAGAAAGAGTTGTACATGAACTTATTCACCATGCCTCCTTTTTAAGTAAGGTATGGAGACAGAGTCCAAAGAGCACAGCCAGAAAACTGAGGGACCTTTTTGTTTTACTATAGTATAAATCTTACCCCCAACCAGGCTGCCCATCTTCCCGTCCGTGTGTCTCCCTCCCTCCTTTTTTTTTTCACAGACATAGAATTGCAATTATAAACTAAAACCTATTGAATATACATTAAAATAAAACAAGCCTCTCTAAAACTTTTTTAAAATAAATATCCGCTTATTACACTTATTATATTCTAATCTAAAATTTTTAGTTATGCTTGCTTTTACTCTTTCTTTTTTTTTTTTTTTAACAGGAAAGCTAACTGTGCACAAAAGTAGACAGGCAGGATGGAAGGAAAGTGAGTTGAATAATGGGGGAAAGGGTGGCACTGCTGCATTTTTTTCGGTGATATTTTTTCAGCCAGCAAGCCTGTAGCACAGATGCAGTGAAAAGGAAAATAGAGTACTTGAATGGGGTAAGTAACCTCAAGACAAAAAATGTCTAAGAGCAATGCCAGCATAACTAGGCAGTAAAGAACCAGTGATATCTATACTAAAGAAGGCTGTTGACACCTTGATTCTTTGATCTGTGAACTGTGTGACAGGCTTGCAAACGGATAGTTTATTATCTGGGAGGTGAATAGCAAAGTCCTACAGCGTTTCACAGGGTTAATACGTATAAAACAGCCATTTAGATGTGCACCAGGAACGGAGTGTGGGAGGAGTTTGCTTCAGCATGCAAGGAAGTTGTACGTGCGCCTGTGCCTAACTGTATGTCTACGCATATGTGCTTGTGTGGAGCACTGCGCGGTACCCAGCTGGTCACATCCGCTGCAACTGGGGAGATCCACACCGAAGCTGACCATGGAATTGCCAAATCCTTTTATTTCACCTTCCGATGGCACTGAAGGTGGCCTAAGCCCGATCGGGACCTTATTCTTGTTTTTCACGGAGGATCGCTATCGTTACACTCCATTTAAATTCAGGAATAAGCATCTCATGACGCCATGCTCCACTGCATCGGAACTGTATGAGCAAGGCGGTTCTTGCACAGAGAGGGAGAGACGGAAAGAGGGAGAGACTTCCCAGGCTGAGAAGAAAAAGAGACATTATCTGTTTTTTATATCTTTGGGTTGATTTTTTTTTTTAAAGAAATCTGCAGCTCAAAGGTATTGGAGTAATATTTCTGTAAGCCTTGTCTCAACAGCAATAAATTTATCTGTATCAACAGCAGAGCCAGATAATTCTGCTGTTGTTCTTACAGCGATCTGTCGTTTCATGGATCACATAGGAAATTCCGAAGAGCAATCTTTGTGTTACCTGACATTATATGAGCTTAGTCATTTAAGGCAAATAACTCATCTTTGAAAGCATCTCACCTAAGCTTGTTTAAGGGGCAGTCCTGCCTCATGTGCAGACACTTGTTTTTTTTCTTTCAGTCGTTTTTGAAAGTATGTTTGGCATGCAATCTACTATTGATGTGTGGTTACTTTTCCTGTTGTGTTTTGTTTTTGTCATTTTTTAAGAGGTCTCTTTTAGTTGCAGACAAGAAAATGTGAAATTTCAAGGCAGTAATTATTGATTTTGGGACAGCAAAGTCCTTTGAAAACATATTTATATGTGATGAGTATAGACAGGCTACCTGGATTTTTCCATCATCTTTACTCAACATCCATGTAGCTGTGGAACAGTAAAAAGATAGTCATGGAAGTCTTCAGAAATAAAAGTGACAAGAATGTTGCTCAGATAAATGAAAATTAGCATTCTAAAGCATTAGGGACTTGGGGTTTTTAAATTATATTATTTCTGTAGCAAAAAATAAAGAGTTAATTGATCTGAACAGTTACAACTGGATACAAATACGTTTTGTAAAGGAAAAATACATTTACAATGAAAGTCGGGGGGAAATATACATTTAGTGTATGAAGATAAAACTATGAAATACTCAAACTTATATTATTGAAACTCATTTAGTGATTAAAAACTGAGATGACGAGAAAAGTAGAACAACGACTTTGCTTGCCTGATATGGTAATTGGGTAATAAGATATATTCTACTGCAAATCAATTTACTCATTCCAGTTTAGAAGTACAATATAGCTCTGGCAAAGTAGCATCTTTACGGTCCTATGGATTGACATCACAAAGCCCTAGCCTTCTTTTGAAATCTATGGAACTGTGATAAATCTTCATGGCTCTGTATTCTAAAAGGAAAAAGGATTAAAGAAAGATTTTCAAGAGTGGCATATTACCTCCTCTACATTATTTGGAGATGAAAGGATTGCATTATGGCAGACTGGCAGTTATCAGTTTTTCATGGGATTAGTAATTAAATAGAATTTATAGCAATGGGGAAATATTGTTACGGTTTAAAGATTTAAACAATGAAAAACTTTTTAAACCACTAGAGCTTAAAGATGGAATTATAGCCTATGAGTATAGAATGTATAGAAAATCTTCCTTTAGGATATATGATTTTTTAAATTGTGTCTTTTATTAACAGACAAAACCATAGAAAAATGACCATCCTAATAGAGCTATCCTTGTTTCTTGATGAATAACGTTAAATGAGTTTTAAAGGACAGTAACTGTTATGCACAGAGGCATATTGAAATTTGTCTGAGTTGCCATTTTCTAAGGAGGGAGTCAATGATTATTTTGCTTTTCTTATAGCTCTAGGAGTCTCTATTTGTAATTTTACCAAGGAAATTTTGGAAAAGTGTTCTTTGGGAGCTACAGAAGAAATTAAGACCCAACTAGGGACAGAGGCTTTTTGATGCAAAACAGTAAACCCAGATTTGGGTTGCAAGGACAGGTGGAAGAAAATCCGTGTTGTTTCTTTGATGAAATGGCCTGGGCTGGTCGGGGGTTCTCACTTGCTTGCTCCCTTGTTTTTCAAGTTGCCCTGGAAATATTTTGCAATTCAGGCTCTTGGGATCATTCTACAAGGTGACAGAAACTACACGACTTTTATGGATGTGAATGTTAATCCTGATTGTGCTGTCTGGCAATGAGTTGCCCCATGCATTTGATTTCCAAGATGCCGTTCAACAATGTATGAGGTCTTCATGTGTCCTTGGACCCCTAGGCTAAACACAATTTTCCTTTTCCAGGTTTACTGGAGGTAAAAATTCACAATGAGGAAATAAGTTCATCATCACTAAAAATACTTTAAATCTAGTTTTTCTTCATATTCTATTTTTTTTAGCTTTGCAAAAGGCTGTGTTTAATATGTTCTCAGCAGCCAAAATGTTATTAAATGCTTTAATTAAACAATTCAGACAGGAGTTTTTTTATTTTGTTTTGGTTTTTTTTCCAGTTTGCTTTGTTTGAGGTTTTTTTTTTTTTTCAGAATTTATAATTTAACTTAATTCTTCTCATTTGGCACAAAGAGTGGATGCCTGGATCTTTCACTGTTCCTTATTTATTGGCGTAGCTAAGGTGAAAATTTCAAGTGGAGACAATGAATTTTTCACCAGAACCTCAAATTTTTTTCCATAGCAGAATACACTGGCTCCATTTCCACGGGATACCTTATATCCTCAGCAGTAAGCTAAAGTTAATCTAAGTATGACAGCACTTGATTAAGCTGCATCAATGTTGTATGAAGAATTCCTCTTATAAAGTCATTGAAAGCTAACATGAATTTTTATGAGGTTCTCTTGCTCCCCTAGAAAAATAAACTAACAAACATGGAGCAGAATTTAATTACCACATGTAAATATGTAGAGAGGTTTAATGATTGCAATGCATTGATTATGCTATGTTTAATTTAACAGTCTATTATTAATATCCCTTACAAAGAAACTTGAAATTTAAAGTAAATGGCATTAAGAACACAGTTGTCAAAGATTCAACTACGATAATTTTAAGGCATTTTAAACTTGCTGCCTCTTTGAGATCCAGTCTTGCAAATAGAGGGTCATGTAACAAATCATCCTCTCACATAAGGCTGTGCTTCCCTATTTTTTTCCTTCCCTAAACTGGTAACATCAGCCTCAGAAAAAGAGATTTACAGGGAGTTCAAAGGAGTCCAAATAGGCATGAACAAAATGTCTGAAGAGACTTCAAGGTTTTTGTCAGGCCATGGAAATGAACAGATATTCCTTGATCTTAAAGTAAAGCCCAAAACATCCTCATACACTTAGTATTAATGCTCTGGGTTTTTATTATGCTTGTGAACTATCCACACACAGGAGAAGACGGAGGTTTTTATCCAGATAGTCAATTTGTTCCAGTCCACATCTTTATTTCGGCTGAAGAAACCTATTATTAGCTCAAACAGCAACTTTCCCAGTTGAAAACACATGTAACATTTTAGTAATCTAGATTTATGTCAGGTAGGTCATGAACTTTTATTGTATTCCTGTGGTAAATAACATAAACAAGCAGAAAAGCTGTTGACCACTTGTAGTGAACTGGCTCCCCTATTTCAGTTTGAAGACAGTTTCAATGAAGCAAAAAGAAAAAGCTTGCATAGAGCTGTCGAAGCCACAACAAATTGATTTTTTCCACTGCTTTTGTTACCTCATGGAATTTCTACAATGTGAGAGCCAAACAGCTTCAGCTGAGATTTTGTCCTCCTATTTTAAGGAGAAATTATACACTTACAACAAAATATCTTGCACGTATCCAAATTCTAAACAATTAACTGAGTAAACACTTTGCTGAAGTGATAAAATAAATATTTTCCTGGTTCTATTTGTTGTTCATTTGTTTGCTGTAGGATTTTGCTATCTTCCAGCTCACTGAGTGGGCAGTTTATATAGAGTTTTCTTGAACAGATTGCACTTCTCAAAGGATTATCGGTTTCATACCTGAAAGTATTACACAAAAGCTTTTAATTAAGGGCACGATTTGTGAAGCTAGGCTAGCAAAAAGCTTTTAAACCCCTGGCATCTTTAAGCCTGTGTGTCATACTTCCTTCAGTAGTGTGGGCAATATCTCAAATCTAACTTTTCTTCTTGGACCTTCTGAGATTATTGAGGGCTATCTTAGGTGTCTAGATCTTGCTTTGCTGTGTGCAGTACAGTCATATTCTCAGAACATATCTGTATTGCAATCAGAAGTGTGTCACCTTCATACATAAGCACACTTGTGGTAGCTTTTCCTTAGCTGTCTCAAATGCCACGAGAAATGCTGCAGCATTTTAGAAGTGACTGTGTTTGTTCTCCTCAGCCACTCGGTCTTTAAATGATCAGCCCTAGCTTTTTTATCTACCATATATATGTGACTCAGAAAGGGTGAACTTATGAATATTTTGAGCATGTATGTTGTAGTCGTACTGTTATTGTGACTTTGAATTAAATAATCACTGGATATGCACCTCCAACTGTCAGTTCATCCCCTCCTGAAATATTGGAGAGAAAGGATGAAATATCATCTGCAAGGTGTTTTCCTCCAGTGACTGTAAGGTGAAAATGATTAGCATAAATGATTAGCTTAGACCAGCTGTGTTACTTCCAGTTGGATAAAGTTATATCAGGTGAATTAGTTTATTTATTTTCTGAGCTGAGTCTTGAAGGTGATAATGCTATATTGAAAAACTCTGGTTTCCACTAGACTGATGGGGATAGTCTTGCTTTCATCACCAGTGTCCCCAGTGGTTCACTACTTCAAGCAGAGCCCTGACTTGGGTCCATGGATCCCACACACAAAAACAAAAAAACAAAAAAAAAAAAANAAAAAAAAAAAGGCTTTTTCCTTCTGGATCAGTTCCTTCCTTTGGTCATACACTTGTGCTTTTTACAAAGAAAAAGGATTGAGTAACCTTAGGATGACAAGGGGTGTTGGGGGTATTGCGTCTGTTTACAGATGCACAGACATATGCTAGAGCAAAGAGACTGTAAAGCCACGGTCTCAGCTATCTTTTTGGTGTTTCCTTAATGCTGCAGCAGTAAATACACTGTTTGCTGTGGATGCCAGTCAATGAGTCTGGCTCTCCTCCACTGAATATTGAGGAAGCTTTAGGGCCCAAAGTCAGGACTGCAAATTCCAAGTCTAGAGAAGGCAAAGGGTTTTCATTCACTGCAGTACAGAGCAATACAATTTAACACACCTTTTCTGAACCTAAGCCCTGCAGCAATCACACCTCTCCTCCTGAGCTGTTGCTGATGCAGGATTGGATCCAGGATTGGATCCAGCCTTGGCACACTTCTGTTGCTATATTTCATGAACAAGGATACCAAGTCATCACTGCTCCTAGTTTTACATTGTTTAAATGAAGATCCAGACACTGATTTCCTCTTGGCAGCAAAATCCTTTGGAAGAGTCTTCTGGACCTCAAAACAGTCCCACACCTGCATCTGAACACTCCCCACTATCCTCACAGCTCTCAATGTCAGCTCTTTGGACTGCAGGTTGATTTTGAAGGAGGGACAGTCAGGCACAGAGGCAGAAAAGGCACCCTGAGTGAAGAAAGGCATCAAGGCTGCACAAAGAAATGTATTTGTCTGATCATATATCACCAACCTAAGCATACATACACATGATCCAAAAACGTTAAAAAAAAATTTCAAAGAACAGGGGATTCTGTTGTAGACTTTTTTTCTTCATTTTCTTTCCCCCATTCTGCCCCCCGGGATATCTTTGGAGAGAAGTTAAAAAAAAAGAAAATTTCGGAACTTTGCTGGTGTAGATTTCATTTCATGTATTACATTTTAAACAAATTGGCTTATTTTTATTATGAAAAACTTACTTTGCCTTAGTAAGTCTGTATGACAGCCACCTACAACCCCAACAATTACTTTTCACTGCTTACAAAAGCTATTTTAAAAAGTAACTTCTAATTAGATTACTGAAGCAGTTTAACAGACTAAGCATATATTGAATAAATGAGCAGAAGTGTTTAATCTGGAATGATTTACAGGGACACCCACATGTAATTTTTTATTCCAATGCAATATTCCAAAATCCTAATCTTTGTACTTGCACACGTCAAAATAGCAGAAGCCAGTCTTTAAAATTAATAGAAAGGCACAAAAATCCACATTCCTCCTCTGCATATTCTTGCATATACTTGCAGGCATCTTATATGTGTGCATGTTAATGCATGTGTTATGTGTACACGTGGCAATGAATATAAATATTTCTGATGGCGGGTGTTTACAGGGAATGTGACTCATACATGAATTACTGATTATATATATGTTATCATCAGTTTTTATGAGCTGCAATGCATGAATCAAAGCAATTTAATCTACAAAGGTATTCCACACAACATGGATTCGTTGCCATAGCATTTATCATGCAAAGTCTAGCCTCAGTTCATTGCTGAATTAAAGAATACCTCTCCAAGCAGCCATAAACAGAGCACAAATTCTGTAATATTTTCTGTGGCAGAGAATCCATGTCAGTATAGCAGCCCTTCTCACCCCATCAAACATCTATTTCTTTTTTAATGTAAGCAATTGGGTCTGGGATGCCCACAGTAATCTTTTCTGCCTTTTATGTGTATGCATTTTTGAATTTTTGTCTCCTTTTCTCATTTTAGCTTAATTTATAGTTTAATTGAAATGGCATTTTCTATTGCTTCCTCATATTCATAGTAGCTAAATAATGAACATCATTTTCCTCATTCTCACACATACTGTGTGTCCTCTTTGAGGCAGAATCTGCACTATAATTTTATGGGACCATCAAAATGTTAAAGGACATCAGTTCTACTCTGACTCTTCTGGAATCAAGAAGACCTGAGAAGTGGGATTACAGCCTTGATTTTGGAAAGTTTCATTTCAAGATGTCATTCTGCTTCAGATTTCTTGTATGGACTTTGGCATGGACAAAGAGTATTTAAGCTCTGTGTATGGTGTTCATCTTCTGTAATAATGGACAGAGATGCACTATGCAACACCACTGGTGAGAATAAAATCTGTCCTTCCCTAGAATTTATACATAAAAAGGCAAAGAAGAAAATGAAGCACAACACAGAAAGAGTTAGGATGTCACTAAAACAATATCTAGGTTTTAATGGTGCATCCTTTCATGCATATTTTATAAGAAAACTGCAAATGTTATGAATCACAGAATCACATAACCACAGAATCACAAATTGTGCCAGGTAGAAAGGCACCCACAAAGATCATTGAGTCTGACACCTGGCCCTGCACAGCACCATGACCAGGAATCACATCATGTGCCACTTGCAACTGTAGAGTCTCTCTAGATCTTCCTTTTCTCCCAACTCCCTTAGCCGCTCCTCATGGGATTTGTGCTTGAGACCTTTCACCAGTTCCACTGCTCTTCTCTGGACATGCTCCAGCACCTCATGGTCCTTCTTGTAGTGAGGGACACAGAACTGGACACAGGACTCAAGATGCAGCTTCACCAGTGCCGAGCACAGGAGGGAGGATAATCCCTGCCCTGGTCCTGCTGCCCACACTATTCTTGATCCAGTCCAGGATGCCATTGTCCTTCTTGACCACCTGGGCACATACTGGCTCATGTACAGCCAGATGTCAATCAGTATCTACAGGTCCTTTTCTGCCAGGCAGCTCTGCAGCCACTCTTCCTCCAGACTATAGTGCTGCAGGGGATCATTGTGACCAGAATGTGGGACCCAGCACTTCACCATATTGAGCTCCGTACTATTGGCCTCATCCCATCAAACCAGCCCGTTCAGATCCCTCTGCAGAGCTTTCCTGCCCTCCAGCAGATTTACACTGCCATCCACCTTAGTGTTGTCCTTTAACTTACTGAGTACTAACTAATACTGATCAAGGCAGAAACATATGTGTCTGAAGCAGGAGGTTGTTCTTGGGCTTGCAGGAATGCTTCTTTCTTTCACTTTCTAAGTTCTGCCATTCTGCTACAGCAGGCAACTGAATAATTTCTCAGACAGTTCTAATTTTTAATGAGTTTTTCAATCATTACCAAGAGAAAGGTAGCAAAAGACTTGTACTGGTGTTTCATATGGCGTTATCTCAGAGATGAAATATTTTTGTTTTAAATAGCAAGTTTAACTTTGTAATTGTTTCTCTAAGTGAGACGGGTAACTTGCTGGAAGACGTGGTTGGGAAGGAGAAGGAAGCACAAAAAATGCAGGTTAGTAGGATTGCTAAGAATACTCCTTGAACATACTAAAGGTTCATTGCACAAACTAAAGGGCTGTATTATCTAGCAGAATAACATGTGCTTTGACGGAGGTTTAGAACACTATTTTTGCTTGAGTGGCACGGAATAAAGTTTATGAGAGGGGAATAGCATCATCTGATTACAGCAGATGAGACAGCAACAGACATCAGTTTAGGACATTAATTCTGACAGGCAGAGTGTCTGAGCAATACTTGGAGCTCTGCACTAAACTAGGTTGTCTTCCCAGATGTAGCCTTGTGTAACCTCCGTTAATGCATTCCAAAGAAAATGTAAGAAATTTTTCTTTCTTCTGTAACATGAGTGTTGTGGGGAAGAACAAAGTTACGTTTTTAAAGTAGATAACAGATAGGATAGACACAGATTTAGATTTTATAGTCTACTAGCTCAGTATGTTCTCCTATAAGTTATAGGGTATAATGAGGAAAGTTGTGCTAAATTTCCTGCCAGTACCAGTAAATTGATATGGAAGGAGACAAGGTCAAATTCCCATGGGAGACAGAACACATCTTTTAGGAGAGATATCAGTCATTATTGCCTACTCTCTACCTAATAACATTTGAAGGGGTAATATGGACAAGAAGTACTACTTGGAGTCTGATTTCTAGATTCTGGAAGTATATATATATATAAGTATATATATAGTAAACCAACAGAGGTGCTGGAAGTCAAGAGAGGAGTATATGAGGAGAATAATGGAGCAACAATACCATTCACTTCTTATTTGATGTACATTTTAGAGATTCATCTACATAAAAATGTTATTCTTACTACCCATAATTTCACCAAAATTGCCTCAAATTCTGTATAAATTCTCCTCTTAAAATGCAAAACCGTTGATGTGACCATATAGTTTGCTAAAAATTTTGTCTGCTTTCTTTGAAGAGACACAATCATTTCTCAGAATTTTATTCTGTATTGTTTTTATTAATCCTAGCTATTGTCTATAAATCACAGCATACTGATTTATATGAAAGCCAGATAACAGTGATATAGCCCAATAACCTCAAATTAAAAAAAGGAGCAGAGCATGAAAGAAAGATAGTTAATTGCATCAGATTATGTCATCTGGCTAAGCAGTGCAGTTCAGGTTCAGACATCCCTGAAGGGAAGACATGAAAATGCTAGGAAACTGAGAAAAATATGACAGAAATAAGATCTAAAATGTTGCTGATGACACAGCTTTTTAATAAAGTTCTCTATTTCACAATGTAAATTAATTTTTATTCCTTGCTGGAGTTTCATTGTAAACTTTTGTTATTCCTTCTTCCAACCCCATCTTGTCATTTAAAGAGCTTTCCAGTAGTCCAAAGAGAGCACCTTAAAACAGTCATGAAAATGTGTTGACAGGAGCAAAGCAGTAGATCTGAAATATTTGGTTCTAGTCATTTGCATTTCAGCTGCACAATATCTAAAACGTTGTAAGCATTTGTTTGGTAATATTTTTGTGGGATAAATATAAACAACAGAAATCAAGGTATTCTTCAAATAAACCCACTTGTTGAATTGTTTAAAAACAAGTGGGTGAAAAAAGCTGTGGTATGCATTTAAAATAAGAAATTTATATAAAAGTCACTTTATCAAAACTTTGGAAAGAATGAAAGGAAAACATTGCTGCATTAGTTCTAAACTCAGAAAAAAATCTTGGCTATTACTTCTGCTTCTCCTTTCAAATCACAAAGAATTAGAAATAAAGTCCTGTTCTTAAATACAAAGCCAGAATTGAGAGCATCCAAGAATTTGTTAATTAGGCTTGCTAGGAAAGAATGTGAACTGTACGGATAGGCATGCTAGTTTTTTTCATCTTTTGCATATTTTGTGAATTCTGTAACACTGCAAAATAAAAAAAAATAAAAAGACAACTTTCTCCAATAAATCTTTATTGTAACTAACTACATGAAACAGGTAAGATGATAATCTTTTTCTTACAAATGTATCACAAATGTATTGCTGATGATGAGTAGCACCTGAATTTTTTTTCCAAAGCCTCCTAAAGGTTTGGAATAAAATGGCTTTGTTTGTACTACCAATGATGAGCCCCAAGCTCATTTTTTCAGCCCATAAAAATCAATATGTAGCACTGGTAAGATGACCAAAGTTTTTTTTTTAATTGATGAGTATAAAAAAACACAAGATTAATGCAAGGTCAATGTCCTGCAAACAGACTTCCTCTTATATAATCAGGTTTAAACTCACACCAAACGGATTTGATGTAGTGTTTTAAACACATATGTATTCTTCTTATACTTTTGTCTTTAAACAGTGAGTGCTCATCATGTTATATCCATGCAAACACGCATATTCTGGTCTAGATTCTTCACTAAATTGAATTAAGTAATAATTGCTTAACTTAAAAGATTCAAAAGCACTAAAAATTCACCTGCTGTATGAATTCCTTTTTTGCGCTTTACAGTGAAAAGTTTCTGAAGTATCCTTGTCATATATATATTGAGGTTGGAGGCATGGATTGTACTCGTGTAATTTGCCTCCCAGTCTAAGATCAAAACCATCAATGCTTCTATGTGAATGTATTAATGAGGAAATGAGCAATTAAAGTTTTAGCCACATGAGGGGTTAATGGTGCAAGTCTCAGTAGCCCAGTGACACTCATGCAAAGCAGTCAACACGCGCAGTGATATTTTGTGTCCATAGAAGATACAAGCAAACAAGTCAGAATATATTTGCAGCAGGAATTAATACTTTACATTTCATATATCAACCCTGAGATTAGATTCCATCAAAAAGAATGAATATAGTATCACATCAGATGCCCACCAATGTGAGTCATAGGGGACTCTCCTCACATAGGTGTAGGATCTAGTTTGAGGTACAGAAAGAACTGAAGAATTATCAATCAGAGCAGTTTTACTTCTTTATCTCGAGAACAATATCAAAATTTAAATCAATAACTTTTTCAATACCTGGTTGTTTTAATGTCTGCTAAAATCTTAAGGCACTGTTTCTCATTGAGATCCTGAGCTATGAGTCCTTTGAAAAATAAGGGAGGGATTGAGATGCAGTAAAATCATATTTCCATTAATAACATAGAAGTACAATTATTCCTCTTGAAAGGCAAGGGTTAAGAATGAGGGAGGTAAAAAATGATGCCAGGATAAGTAGAAGTAGGGAAAAATGGATTTTGAATTTTGATCATATATCAGCAAAAGTGGTTTTTAAGATATTTCTGCATAACATTTGCAATCACTTTGCATTTACTGTGTATTTGCAAAAAGTCAAAATTACATGGTTAAAGGTTAATATTTGCATTTTTTTAACATCCAGTACATTTTTATAATAGAACTGTGTATTCAGACAGTAGTAATGTATCGATTCTTTCTATTTTAAAAGAAAAAGTTGATCTAGACCATGGAGGATATTGCCTTATTTTCCTTTTTCTTTTCCCATAAGAAATATAAAAACTTGTACTCACATTCAAAATACATAAGAAGAAATCTTACAATAGACATTTTGCCCAACCACTCTGAAGACCATCTTCCTGACATAAATACTTCATATGCAGACCATCTGCTATTTCTACAGACTATAGATAATGACTAAAATCAGTTGCAGTGATTCAAACCAACACCTGCATTTCTCCCATCACATAATATGTAAAAAAAAAAATTCTGTTTTGATTTACTAATTCATAGTACCTGATTCAAATTATTCCAGGAAAGTTACTAAAATGTAAAATTAAAATTATGTTATAGAAGTTTTCACCATACACAGAAAGCTGTTTATTGGCTTTATTAAACTTTATTAAAGTCAAGAATGTTATTATCAAAATATATTTTATCCAAAAAAAAAAAAAAAAAAAAAAAAAGCCAGAAAGAAGCTACTGTCTCCTTGATGTATTTAACAGCCATTACAGATTTACAGATACAGGTTCACATCGGGAANTCCTAAATAATTCTTCAGTGACTGGTCTTTCATTGAGCCTCTATTCTTGGCCTAAAATGAGTGAAAAAAGATTAATTTAAAATTTTATTTCTATGTTGGAAGTCCTGCAGTCCTTCTAGATGTAGGTGGACCCAGTCACCATTAAGGTCCCTTTACTGCCAATGATTCTGAAGTAGCACCTCTAGTGTCTCTTCTGTATGTTTTAGTTTACTATGTGTTTTTTTAGTTAATCGTGTTATTTTTCTCCTCTCTCTTTCATTCACTTTCCTCTTTCATTTCTCTTTCTGTCTTTCTGTCTGTCTGCCAGACTACCTATTCCCTCCACCTCTCTGTCTCTTTTGATTTAGCCTGTCCAAGCATAGCAGATTGTTTAATTTATTTAATTCCTGGTACTGGTTTGTTCTATGATAGAAGATTCTCTTTCCATCAATTTAGAGGCATAAAATTAATGAAAACTAGTTCTTAATCTGCTAAAATCTGTTCTTCCATGCAGTCTCCCAATCTACAACAGGCACAGATTTTTGAAAGCTACTCAACAGCTCCTTCTCAGAACTTGTGTGTTGGAGATAGCTGCATCTCCTCAGTCATAGAATCACAGAATGACTTGGGTTGGACTGGTCCTTGAAGATCATCTTGTTCCAGCCTTCCTGCCATGGGCAGGGACACCTTCCATTAGACCACTCTGCTTGAAGTCCCATTCAGCCTGGTCTTGAAGATTTCCAGGGGTGGGACATTCATAGCTTCTCTAGGCAACCTGTTCCAGAGCCTCACCACACTCACTGTAAAGAATTTCTTTCTATTATCTAATCTGAACCTACCCTCTCAGTTTAAAGCTGTTCCCAACTGTCCTATCACTACGTGTCCTTCCAAAAAAGTCCCTTTCCACCTTTCTTGTAAACCCCCTTTAGGTACTGGAAGGCTTCAAAAACAGTAGTATGTCAGAAGGGACTTTATCAGATACGCCAAATAGCTATAGAAACTTCCCCTTGATTGAATTATTCATTTTGTGCTCTGATTTCCAAAAAATCTCACCAGTCAATTGAAGTTCTGTCCTAACTCTATGACAATGGAATACGAGTAATGTGCTACAATGAAGTTTATATATGGTCCGCCTGCTCAGGTGGAAGAAACCTTCCAGCAAAGTAGGAATCAAACAAATTTACTAAGACATCTGTTTTCAAACTATAATTGGCATCAATACTGATTTTTAAGTGTAATTTATAATAGTTCTCAACTGAGTTCATCTAAAATGTTCAATATCATGGTATTGCATAGTTTTACATTTATTGCTATGACAGTGAAGAAAACCGAGTCATTATCCGGGAGACAATTAGTATCAGCGGCAACTAATCCATCATTTCTAACCTAACCCTCAGCAACTACTGGCACCAGTTAAATTACCTGTGGAACCAATATTTGAATCACAGTCAAGGTAACAGATCAGTTCATTTATAAGAAATGGAAGAGAGAAATACAAAAAGCATTCTCAGTCGGCTCTCTAGAGTACATGTGGTTGCAGTCATATGAAGGACTAAAAGCAATACTGCCACAGAAATCCATTATCTACACATCCAACTGTGGAAGAAGCCATAAGCAACTCTTATCCTCATTGCAACACCTTGGCATCTGTTTTACATTTTCCTACAATGAAAGTCGTTAGTTGGTTTATTTCTCTTCAATGTATTCAATAGAAATTCACTTGTTTAGCCTCTTTGAAGGAGTAGACCAATCTTTACTTTGTTGGTATTTCTCCCTGACAAAAATGCATTGAGAATCTGAGGAGGAACCTGTCACAATCATCTACAGATCTTTGGTATTGTACAGCCAAGGACAGAGCCTGGTACGTTCTGATGTATCTTGCTACTTTTCATTTACCTTTATTAGCAGTGGATCCTGCCAAGTCTATGGATGATGAGTAAAAATTAGCTTCTCCAACAAATGCCAGAGCAAGAAACATGCACAAGTAGCTTTCCCAATTCAAAGTCAACATTGGAAAGAGAGCTGAGAAGATGCGAGCTCTTTTCTGATGAGTATTCCTCAACTTTCATCAAATATTCTAGGCTAAATTATTTTTTGAATGGAGCAATGAGTCTGCTTTTCCACACAGAGGCTTATGTAATTAGCTGATAATGTTTTTTGTGCACACTTGGAAATATTTCATCTTCCTTTGGACATTAGACCAGAAATGTGCATTTCCACTTATCCTTATGGCCCCTGCACTTTTGAGAATGTTGAAAGAAATTAAGAAAATACCATCACAGCAGCATGATTTTCATATTCTAGATGCTTAGACTTGATTAAACTATTGTTAGGAAAAACAGTCCTCCTGGTGAATTTTGCTCACCTCTTGCTTCAGAATAAAGGCCATGTAGTTTCCGTGGAGAAAAAAAATGCTTTGAACCCACTTATACTACTTATTTTCAGAAAAACAAACACCAAGAAAACCTGCAGTTGTAGGAAGTAAGCATTTCTTTGAGATATGAGAAACCTTGCATTACTCATCACCTCTGCAACCAGCACCACCAGCAATTTCTAACCATGGTAATCAGGGGTAGTGAGCATGCATTACATATGGTTGTCATTTCACTGAGTCACTTTCTGAAGCAAGCTGTCTGTGATCCCTTTTCCCTGCTGTGATGAAATTTCTAGAAAAGATTCTCACAGTTTTTCACCACTCAGAAAACCTCTTTTTCCTGAAGAAATCATTTCTATTTCAATTGTGCTGGCCTACCTCTTTTGCTGTGATAGTGATATGAACCTGAAAATGAACCGAAAAGTTTTGTTTCCTCAAAAATATTCTACCATTACCCTAATATACCATACCCTTCTATACCCATTACCATACCCTTCTATATCTTTTTTGTGTTGATCAGCTTTTGAATTCTCTCTTTCAACATTTTGTGTTTAAGACAGCTATAGTTCTGACCTAACCATGTAACAGCCTGGCGCTCAAAATGGCAGAATTAAACAGAAAGACATTCTGACTTCATAATTAGTTTGAATCACAGAAAAGAACACATAGATTTTGGTATGTAACTGCTGATAATGGTACCACACAAGTCTACTCTTATGAACAGCAATGGGACTATATTTTCACTACTGAAATAACATTCAAATACACCTGAAAACTTTTCTTTCCTAAAGACAATTAAAAAACCATTGGTGAGTTAGAAGTCCTCTCTTCTTTCAAATTTTGAAGGAAAACTTTTCAAATCAGTCACAATTCAATAAATGGCCCAGACTCTATTTGCATTCAAACTAATTATAAGGTCAGAATGTCTTTCTGTTTACTTCTGCCATAATTTGGTTCATAACTTGCCTGACAAAATGATAGTTGGAGGTGAGTCTCATGGGATAACAGTTTCAATTTAGAAAAAAATCCCAAATATATGTAATGGTAAATATTCTGGGCTATTTTTATATCTTTTCTACCGTGGAAGTAGCCACAGCCAAAGTGAAACTAAATCTAATGATCACATATCCACCCTGGGATTTGGGACTACTTCAAGCCTATGGAATGTCAAACTTTACAGACCTTTTTTTTTTTTTTTTTTTTTTTTACTTGGCCCAACTATT
>WBNO01013569.1:0-32952 GCA_013400575.1 Peucedramus taeniatus
CAAACTGTGAATATGGAAAAGCAGGAATCTGCCTAACTTCTTCTGACTTTGAGAAGGTTACAGACAAGGTTGACAGTGTCAATGCATACAGCATGATTTATCTGGAGTTTCAGAAAGCCTTCAATAAAGTTCCACATGACAGGCATCTGTTTAAGTTAAAAGCTACAGGGATCCAGGATAAGACATGGAAGTGAATAAAGAAATAGTTAAAAAACAGAACACAAAGGCTACCTGCATGGTGAGCTAGACTGATGCCTGGGCAAAGCTGGTAACAGCAATGGTTTGACATAATTGTGTTCTTTTAGTTGGAGGAGAGGTTTGAAAATGTTTATTGCAAAAGAGTAAAAACAATACAGGAAAAAAAGAAAGAAAAAAAGTGGAAAATAAAGGGAAGATAGGGGAAAAGAAAACTCCCCAGTCCTGCTATTGTTTCACAGATTTTTGCAGCACGTGATCAAGTAGGACAGTAAAAAGTAAACACTTGCAATGAAGCAGGAAAACAGATCTCCAGCAGCTGAGTGGAATGCAGCTGCTTAAATAGACCCAAGCTACAATCAGCTCCAAGTTGAGAGCTTGTTATAGGGAGGGAGGGGGATACAATCAGGCTGGATCAGTAGGGAGAGCAGGCTCCCCTTTGATCTTCTTTCAGCTTTCATGCATGTATAAAAAATGCAAATAAAATAGACCTACCATTTTCTGTAAATTAAAGGAGTTCCCCCCCCCCCCAAATTATCCAGCCATATTTTTTCCATGTGCTTTCAAACAAATTAAAACAGCTTGAAAAAAAGGGGCTTAAATATATTGAATGCATAAAAGTGGGAGTTCTGCATAATCAGTCTCCAAGAGTTCTTAAATCTCTGTATATAAACTGTTTAAAAGTAAATTAAAATTATTCCTTAATGAAATACAAATCTGAAGTCACTTGAATAACTAATCATTTTATGACCCATGCAGTGAATTTTTAATGCCTGCCTCTACCTGATTATTTTAGATATGTCTGCGTTGTAAAGTAAAAGCTACATAAATCATTAATGTGTTGATACAGATCAGTGAGCTGACTATACTGTATCTGATTCCTCAGGACATACAGTGTGTGATTCACCTCACCTTTATTTTATGGAGTCCAGATTTATTCCACATTTGTTCTTGGATGAAACTTAATTTGAAGACTTTGAATGGATTCTTTATAGGACTTACAGGATTGAGATTTCCTACACCCTATAGACACAGAGTGTGCAAAATTCTACCACAGGTAAAGAAGGTACTACTTGTAAAACAATTAATGTATCCTTGCAGAAAAGCCTTTTATCCATGGTACTCAAATTGCTTTGCAACCATTAATTAAGTCTTACAGTGCACAAAACATTTTTGAGGCAGGTAACAACTAGGATTTCTATCTACAGTCTGGTAAACAAGGACAGAGCCATTGAGAGCTTGAAATAGGAACAGGTTTAGGAATAAAAGTCACATGTCCTTACTTTCAGTTACCTGCTTTAATGGTTAGAACACAAGACAAAAGAAAACAGAATAAATCCCATATGAATAAAAAGTAAATTTTAAAGTACAAGATGAGTCCCTGAAGTTGAGGAGAAAAAAACCTGAGATCTGAAAAATATTTAAAACTCATAGACAATTGAAATTGGCACAAATTTGTACGTGGGGATTTGCTAAAAGGAGAAAAACAAGCCCAAGAGAATAGCATTTTACCTTCTTCCTGGATTGGTAATGGAGATTCGCCCTTCCTTTTTGGGTGCCAGGACTCCTTTGCATTAATGAGCACCCCTTTTCCAGTGGAAGTTCTGTTCCTGCTGTTTTGCTTTAACAAAAAAAGCCATGATCGTTTGCCTCGAACCATGAAAGCGCGTCCTCTAAATCATATTTGCTTGTTTTGTTTTCTTTGATTTTCCCTTCAGCTTCCATGAATGAGTTTTGTTTCTTGACAAAAGTACTCCATTTGCTGAGTACAGTTAAACAGCCACAGTTTAACGGAAAATCTGATATTGGTGTTCAGGTGCATTTTTTACTTTTTAAAAGCATGTGCCTCTGGGCTAATATAAGGAGTCCAATATAATGAATGTTTCTGATGGAATAGGGTGCTATCGAACAATCCCATTGATGAGTGGAAGAGAGTTTACGTGTGATCTTACTGCCAGATAAAGCTTTTACAAGACCAAATCCTTTGTCATTGAAATACATTCCGGTTTTACTACAACATAAATGAAAATAAGTCATTTTGCAGCATGTGAAGATATTCCTCATGAAAGTTAAAAGATGCAGTCATATAGAAAAGGGTCACTCATGTGACCCTTTGGCTTTTTCTGTACTGATAATTTAAAAAAGGGGAGAGTGTTTGTAGGAGAGAAAATACCACAGATATTTTAGAATGGATGAAAGGATAAAAACTGCAATCAGGTCAAAATATATATTTACTTCCCTTCCGAGTGTGTAAATCCAGAATGACTTCACTGGAGTCAACAGTGTTACCTTGGATTTTAAGAGAGTTATTGCAAGTGGAATCTGTTCCATTATATTATCAATATGGAAACCTGCAATTACCTCTCTAAAAGATAACAAAGAGCCTGTCAATCCTCTTTCTTTATCCTTGTTTGATCTGGATTGCTGATGTGCTGTTTTTTGTTTTTTTTTTTTCAGCATCTGATGTATGTTAATTTACTGAGTATATTTGTGACTTCTCTTGATAAGAACTCATTTATTTTTTGTTTGGTTCCTTGTAAACTGACCGAGGGGGAAAAAGCCTCTTTAACCCATTTCTCACATGCATTGTACAGTCTGTTAATGGGGTATTGAAATAAAAAGCAAGTCATAAAGACTTGCAGACAGAAGAAAAGAGTCTTGAATGTGTTTGAAGTGTGCTGTTGATGGGGGAAACACACATGTACCAGGTAATTATGCTGAAGTCCATAATACAAGTGCCTACTGATTTAAATAAGAGAAGGAACACATTACTTTGAAAACCAGAAGGGATAGTTAAATGGTTTGCACTCACCTCCTGGATAAAATTAACTATAGAATTTTACCCAGTGATCCTTGCAATGGGGAAAGCATGTTCAGCTTGGATTTATAAGTGAGTGCAGTCAAGCTGAGCTATATGTGGTGCAACCAAGGCCTTTCTCAGCAAGAGCTCTTAACAAGCACACTATTAATTGCTCTGGCAGTCAATGGCTAGTGGAGCTCGTTTATTCAGTAAATACCATTAAAAAAAATCATTTGTGCTTCAGAATTCAAATACAAACAGATGAAGGTTATTTTGAGTCTTATTATAAGGCGTCCTGAAATAATCTGAAAACATATATATGCCACCAAAACAGCCCTCAAATCTGTATTTTATTTTTCACAGAATTTATTGTTTATTTACTTGTTTTGTTTTTTATTATTAGTGTGTTATTAGTTCCTCTTCTGGTCAGAACATCTCAAATTCCTCACAGTTCACCTCAAGATGTAAGACTCTTTCCCTTGTATTTTTCTGGGGGGGACTGGTGGTGTGGGGTTTGGGGGTTAGCTATAATACATTTCACATGTAGACTTGCTGATGTCTGTCCAGTCTTTTTTCCTGGGAATAGCAATGGATAAACCTTGTCTATTTGCTGCTTACTTTTTAGGATGTAAACCTTGCTAGTCACCTCCTTGAAGAGTACTTCTCCATTAATTATGGAAGGAATCTATGGTGAGTAGGGACCAGATTAAATCCTGCAAGGTTAGGTAGAATGGATCCAATTCCTAATCTCCCATTAATTAGTTAATATAAATAATTAAAATTATAGTGCTTCTCTGGGTCCCCAGCAGGTGCAATGGTGGTGAGAATTAAGGAACAGAGCTCAAGCAAACCAGAAAATTATTTTAACTGATTTTATATTTCTGTCACCTGCTCCTCTAGGGAAACCATCTACAAAACTAAAATGAATTTCTTGTCCCCCAACAAGAATAAGATCAGAAGGAGCAGAGATTCCTCAGGGGCTCATAACTAACAAAAAGCCATCACTCTCTGCTCAGAAATTATATTTTTTAGGAAATGTATTTACACTCTGTATGTGCCTTTTCCTAGTTACAATGTGCAAATATTTTTTTTAAAAGTCAAGACACTTTTAGAATATTCTCATTAATGACAGCTCCTAAATTATTTATTCCAGAATTATTTTGCAACATCTCCAATGAAACTGCACTCCAATTTGTCTTATGTCGGTACCAGTAATTTTTAAGTGTTTGTTTTTTTTTTTTTAATCTTTTCCTAAAGAATCTAGGTGTCCCCAGAGAGTTTATATTCCCCTTCCACATGCATGTGAAGTCCCCTCAAGCATCAAGTACTTCTTCATTCAGAGTGTTTTGTAATGTTTTCCTCCTCAGTGAAGCACTGGCAAACCTTTTAAAAGCAGCATCACACAATGTTCTTTCACACAAGGTGGCACAGAGGATGCTACAAAAACAGAGTATTTATATATATAAAATTTTGGTAGCATTTAATTAATTCCATGTAAACTAGATTATTTCCATGAACAAGTCCAGCTTGAATTTCTTCTTGAATTCAAGGGCCTTTCAAATACATCTTTATGACAATTTCAGACATGTCTTGCTCTTAGTATTATAGCCCCTGCTTGGTGTTTTAAGGCCTTGATCCTTAAATGGCAGAAGTCAGTGTAGCTTCATTGAAATAATTTTTCTTCAGCTATAGAGCTGACATCCAGTCAATAGTACTCTTGAAAGCTCCTGGTGAATATTGGTAAAGTCTTTTATCAAACTTTTTGGGATAAGTAGCTATTGGGGGAAATTTCTAAAAGGTAAATTTCAAACCCTAATTCCCCTTGACTTTTACTGAATGTCAATGAGACTTTGAGTCATAAATTCAGAAATAATTAGATGCTGAAATAAAAGAATAGGCAGTTAGTGATATTCTGGGGGCAAAAAAAAAGAAGAAAGAAAGAAAGAAAGAAAGAAAGAAAGAAAGAAAGAAAGAAAGAAAGAAAGAAAGAAAGAAAGAAAGAAAGAAAGAAAGAAAGAAAGAAAGAAAGAAAGAAAGAAAGAAAGAAAGAAAGAAAGAAAGAAAGAAAGAAAGAAAGAAAGAAAGAAAGAAAGAAAGAAAGAAAGAAAGAAAGAAAGAAAGAAAGAAAGAAAGAAAGAAAGAAAGAANAAAAACTAAAACTAAAAAACCAACCACACACACATAATCACAGCCTATGCAGTTGTCCAAATCCAAAATTAAGCTACTCTTATAGCTTTTTTACATGAGTAGTGTCAAACTGACAAAACTCTTTAAAAAGGCTAAAATTATTTTTGAAGCTGTTTTAACATTTCTGAATAGTTTATGACCTCTTTTATGCTTGAACTAAGCTGGAATGCCTAAAAAAATGAGAATTTATCTCAGCTGAGCACCCTGTTATGATGCTTTCTCAAACTACAATTAATGTGCAAGGCATTGATGCCTGTCTCAGGTGATTCAGTCACAGCATCTGGTTGTTCAACAAAATCCCTCTGCCTTTCAGGTGTAATATATTCAGGCACTGAGATACTCAGGTGTCCTGACCTATTCAAGACATTCCAGGGCACAGAATAATTAATCATTAATTGAAGCAGAGATTTGCCAGTTTATGGACTAGCTGGCTGATATACACGAGAGTCCTCTCCAAAAAAGAATGTCACTACAGTCATCCACTCATTCCTGCAGCTGTTTTGACAAGCTGATTTTCATTTTAACAAAGTTTTCATTTTAACAAAGACAAGTGACAGATTCTGCACCTGGGATGGGGCAACTCTGGATGTATGGACAGACTGGGGAATGAGAGGCTGGAAAGCAGAGCCAGGGAAAGGGACCTGGAGGTCCTGGTCTATTGAAGTCAGATGAGTCAGCAGTGCCCTGGCAGCCAAGGAGGGACATCCTTGTCCTGGGGGCAACAAGACCAGTATTGCCAGCTGGGCAAAGGAGGGGATTGTCCCATTCTGCTCTGGGCTGGGTCAGCCTCACCTCAAGTGCTGGGGACAGCTTTGGGTGCCACAATATAATAAGGATATAAAGTTCTTAGAGAGTGTCCAAAGAAGGGGAAGAAGGGTGGTGAAGCCCCTGGAAGGGCATCTGTGTGAGGAGAGGCTGAGGGCACTTGGTCTCCTCATCCTGGAGGAGACTGAGGGGAGATTTCATCTTAGTCTATAGTTCCTTGTGAGGGCAAGAGGAGGAGCAGGCGCTGATCTCTTCTCTGTGACCAGTGACAGGACCTGAGCCAGGGGCCTGGAGTGGAGTCAGGGGAGGTTTAGGTTGGATATTAGGAAAAGTTTCTTCACCCAGAGGGTGGTTGGACATTGGAACAGGCTCCCCAGGGCAGTGGTCACAGCACCAAGGCTGGCAGAGTTCAAGGAGTGTTCGGACAGTGCCCTCAGGCACAGGGTGGGATTATTGAGGCTGAGATTTCAGAGCCAGGGTTGTACTTTGAGGATCATGATGGCTCCCTTTCAATTTAGCATTTTCTATGATATTATGATGTGGTCCCAATTAACATGTGAAAAGAGGTCAGTGGTGTAAGGGAGGGGCTCAGACTCGGTGGTGGATCTGTTGTTGGTTGCTGCACCACATTTTGTGAAAGAAGTCCTTCTATGCTTTGTTTCCAACTCCCAGGACAGAGCTCCTGATCCAACTGATTCAGACAGAGGAAGATGAGAATTTGTTGTCTTCATCAGAATCTGAACAGAACAGGTCTTCTAGGACATGTGTTAAAGAAAAAAATCATGCCAATCTGATCTAGCAAGACATTTATAAACCATTGGTGGCTTATAAAAATTAATGTATTTGAAATTAACTTTTCATAAACATATTTTTGTGTAACATAACTTTTCAAAATTATTTCAAATCACTTTGGAAAGATTTCTGTGACATGGTCACTGAAATCTACTCTAGCCTCTAGAATTTTCAGGTTTTTGATAAGCTGAATATTTTCTTTTTCAAGGTTAATATATGGCCTACTGTGTAATTCATATTTGTGACTGTAAACAGGCCTAATTCTTCATTCAAAGCTTTCATTTACAGAATTTATAAAACAAGTTCAGATTCACTCAAGGTGGGAGACTATTATGCTCAAATGATTAGATATGAATGACCTCTTAACAGTTGTAAGCAGAGGATGAATTTCAGTCAAAGCTACAAAAATTACAAAGTTTTTATAATTTAGGTCATCTTCCTGAAGAAATTTAAATTATAATTAATTAGAATTAGTAACAAAGAAACCATGAAAAAAATTTGAATTTTAAAGGAAACACAAGTAATATTAATAATACTGAAAACCAATGATACAAAGACTGACATTTAAGCAGTAATCCTTACCACTGAATGTGTGACTGAGATAATTAAATATAACAACAGTTACATAACTAAATGAAAACCAAGGTGTACAATGGCAACACATCCTTTACACAGCATTGAGGTTAGATAAACAGAAATTATAATCAAATGTGTTTTGTATTTCTAGTTCTATTTATTTCTTTATTCTATTTTTTTTAAATTTATGTAAGATATATCTGTATCCTCACTTTTTTTTTCAAGTCCTCCAAGTAAAGCAAAAGCCTTAAAAATTTTGGAAAGCTCTAAACCAAGCTTTGGTGGGTGTGAATGTCATTTTTTCTGCATAGTCTCAGAAAGTAGAAGTGAGAACATTTTTGCTGCTTCATCATTTTGATGGGAAAACTTGAGGAACTTATTTTCACAGTAGGGGTATCCATCAGAAACACATTAATAAGGAATTGCCCTCACTGACCACTAACAGTAACACAATCCAGTTAATGACACACTAAAAAAATTAAAGAGAAAAGAAAAAAGCAAACAAAAAAAATCCAAAACAAAACAAAGCAAAACAAACAAACAAACAAAAAAAGAAACCAAACATGACAAACCAGACCAAACCAACAACAAAAAAAGAAAACTATATCCATAAATGTGGCTAGGTTTATGTTCTTAAATAGCAGCATATGAAATGCTTAATCACACTTAGAGTCTCTTCTTAGGCAAGAATAGCTACCCCAGAAGCAGAAAAAATTACTTTTGTGAACAAGTGATTTTCAGTACAAATAAGTAATTCACAGTTTGGCCCAGATACCATTTATTAAAATTATTACCTTTGAGTATTAGATGTGATTCCTCACAATAAGTTACATACAGTGTTCTATACAATGGCCCAGATGAGCAAAACATCAAAGCTGCATATTTAGGCCTTGGCTTAAAATTCAACAACAATAGTAAGTGTTAAAATCATGAAAGGTATTTGAGACTAACATACAAATACTCAGAATTCACCTAATTTCAGTGCTGTGCTTGACATGTCTCACATTAATGGCCTTTTCCCATCTCCTACCTACATCATCATATTTGTTTCATATTTCATGGTATGTTCTCTCCAAAACATGCTTTGGGGAGGAATAGTAGAAGCTAATTTATGTCCTCAAGGGAAAAGAATGGACTGTGTATCTCTCTTCCTATCAGAGAGTAGCTGGAACATGTCCTGCTTTTCCAGTGTGGTGACTTTAGGCTGTACTTAGTGACCACGCCAGGAGTGACACAGTGGGAATGATTAACTGCTCTGAGGTGCCAGTCATGGATGCTGTCCTGGTCCTTACCTCTCAGACAGTCTCACCCGTATGGGAAAAAACCTTCCTAAATGGTTAGTCAGGAATCAGAAGTGTTTTCCACTCCCCATTTGTTGTGTATAAGGTACTGCTTAAAACACAGTGTCCAGAAGGAGGTTTATACATTTAATACTATTTCTTCCATGAATCTTTTTAATCTTCAGAAGGTTTTGACATGGTTTTCTGACAGTAGAGGGCCAAATGACAGCTGATAAACATTAATTTGCTTGGGGAAAAGCAAAAACAAAAAATCACTAGATATTGGTGATTCACTTTTGATATTTCTTAATATATATTTCTTGTCATTTTTTCCAAGTGTTTGTAGTCATGACTTTCATTAATTTAGGGTGCTTCTTAATTTAAACATGGTGGTTTTTTACTTTTAAAATGTGTTTCTACAAATTAAAGAAAATTACTCTATGTTATAGAAGAGACATTTTGGGAAAAATATTTCAGGCAAAGTATTTTTTTTTTAATCACAAATGTAACCAACTGTCAATTTTCAAAGTAGATTTTTTAATGTTTTGTATTTTTAAAATTATTTTCAAAATCTGCTTATATAAACTTATAATATTAAAAAAAAAAAAACAAACCCAACAAACTCTGAAATGGATATAGATTTAATTCTTGTTTGAAATCTGGGGGGGGGGGGGGGGGANGGAGGAATCTATAAATGTGCATACATATATATATATATGTGGCATTTCCCCACCCATTTTCCCCATTCCCATTCTAATAACTGGTGTGCATGTGTGTAGCAATGGTCATTTATGGAGTTAAACTGCATAGATTTTTTTTTTACAGCCTTCTGTTTTATCACAGGAAAAGAATATGTGTGTGAGTTGCAGATTGGGTGGGAAATAATGAGAACATTTACTTATACTCAGTAAAATATTCAGTCTTTTCAAGAAGCAGCAAGGGAACTTCACCTTGCAAAAGTCAAGTCACAGTTTCATCCACTTTTCTGTTTTTTTCTTCCACCTCACAGTTTTCAGACCATACAAGGCATCCAATACATTGTTCTTGAATGTACTACACAAAGCCACTTCCCAAATCTCTGGGAGATTCTTGTAGGTATTAATCTTTAATCTTAATCTTAATCTTAATCTTAATCTTAATCTTAATCCTAATCTTAATTAATCTTAATCTAATTAAAGGTAGAAGGCCTTCAGAAGTTACATCTTTACTGGATTAAATTCATCAGAGGCATTAAGGGGAAACAATAAACAAAAAAATTTACTCTAGGGACTTGCAGATAGAGCAAACAAGTTGGAACAGAGGTTCAAAAGAGCAGCAGCATCTCATTGAGGTGACTTTATTTTCTACAAAATATTTTTTATCTCTTAATTAAAAATAAAAGATATACAGGACTCTGGTGCACCAGAGATATATAGATTAAAAAAATCACAGGTAATTTTTGGGCTAATGCTAGTAACAAATTAGAAATCCCTTCAATCTTTGAAGTGCTCTAATCCCCAAATTGTTTTAAATGCTTAGTGGTTGTTTTTATTCATTGAAAAAACTGTCAATTTCTGTTACATGTGTTTATAGAATTAACTCAGGAATCTCAGTCAATTGAGGAAATTATCACAATTTGGGACAATAATAAGTCTTTTGGTAGTTGAAAATATGAAAACTGGAAAAAAAAAGAGATTTTGACTCACCTCTAAAAGATTACTTTTAGTCACACTACTCAGTTGTCTAAATTAAATGTATAAGTGGTTTGGATTTTTTTCCCTAGACTCACTGCATTGTCAATGGAGAGAGATTGGGATGTCTTAATATTGATTTCTCTTACCTGTCACCTAAAATGTCATCTTGAAATTGTTTTGCTCTCAGTGCTCACCACCAAGGAGACCTACAGAAATTATGCTCTTGAACTTCTGTTAAGTGCCTAATGTTAGACAGAGTGAATCTGGCTTCATTTCTGCAATTCACCTCTTTTTCATAATGACATTACCCAACTGGTCAAAAAGGTGTTGGATGGGAAGATATTTCAAAAAGTTTGCCTTGTCTGTAGGTAAATAACCAGACATCGGGATTTTTCTTTTTTTTTTTTTCTTTTAATTGCTCTGGGTTTTGTTTGTTTGTTTGTGAGGGTTTGGTCGGTTTGTGTGGGTTTTTTTGTTTGTTTGATTTGTTTTGTTTTGTTTTGTTTTTTGAGAGTGGATTATTCTACTAGAATAAAAAGAACTAAAATAAAATGAAATAATTCAGATTTCAACTCCTTATATAGATGCAGACAGTTTTAATATCTTCTTAATCCCCTCTATCATTGTCTGAGGTGTCTTATCTTATAAAATGATATTACACAAGTTTTGCTACAGTTCCTTTTTGAGAGATAGGTATAGTGAAATATCAGCCATTTGATTATACAGAACTTTCCCTGGCTTCTCTTCCAACTTTTGTCTAATATAAGATAAAAAACAGGACATGTTCAGATAGTGGCACAGCATATTATGGCAGGTTTTTACACTGAACAAATGTTATTTCTTATTATCCAGCCAATCTTTAGATGACTTGGACTTCGTGAATAAACTTTGTTAAGGAAAAAAAAAAGGAAAAAGAAGAAGAAAGTAAAGGCATTGGTGGGGATACAAATTGCATGGTCCACTTTAAAATCTAATTCAAAAAAGTTCCCTGTGATTCATTCTTTCCAGCTCCAAGGCAAACAGTGATATTGGTAGCACATTCATAATTCAACATGGTTAAATGCCAAGGGCCGAACAGAGAGCACCCTCCCGGCCAGTACGAGCAGAATGACATTCATGGTTGATTCAGCTCCTTGCAGCAAGCTGTGTAATTGGAAAAGCCAAGGGAAATGACCCCAGTCTCTGTGTCCTGCTGATGTCAAAATGCATTCGTATCACTCTGACAAGTGGCCAGTTTGGAAGCTTCCTTAGAGTAGGAGTCTGGGAAGAAAGGCAGGAGGCGTCAGAAATAGCGATACACAGGTAGGGCGTGCAGAATGGGGCTGCTGAATCTGTGCCTGGGAGTTGAAAGAGATTGAGGAAAGCAGGCTCAGAAGAGGACATCTGTTTAGCCTGATTTGGTATCTCAATTACACTGCATGAAATGCACCAATGTGCTTAATGACACTTGTACTTAATAAATGTGTAGACACTGCTGTAAAGCTGATCAGTGCGATCAATAGAAATGGATAGAATGCTTAAAAATGACACTGTATTCAAAAAAAAAAAATATGATCTGTAATTTATCTGGTCTGGGAGGAAGGGGAAATTATAACCTAGGACATGAGAGAATGGGAAGTTCTGAAGCTCTCCGTCATTTGGGGCATTCAGGTCACTTCAAGGGGAGAAAAGTTGTCTTGAGTTAATGCTACCCATTATATGTATTTTTCTTCTTAGATCAGTAACATAAAAATATGGTTTAGCTAAACAGTGCCTAGTCAGAACATTAAAAATAGGTAGTATTACATACTTAGCAATCATCATTGATAATACATTGTTATTAGTAATAATTAATATAATAATATTTGTAATAATATATTATTAATACATGCATACAATCTTGCTCAGCTGGATTTTTCCATCTGTTAAAAAAAAAAACAAACGAACAGCATTGAACAAATGAAAAAATTGGTTTCTATTCATTTCTTCTGAGCTATGGACTGTCACTTCCACAGTGAACTGTGGAATAAGGGTCAGCTGCATTTATACACCATTTAAAGTGTTTGGATATTTTTGGGGGAGGAGATGGTGGTTAGCACATTATGTTCTTTAATACATTTCTACCACCCAGTACCAGTTCCATCAGATTTTTTTTACAAAATATCTCCCTATATTAACCTAAAGAACACAGTTTCTTTTCACTAAACTTGGCTTGTTCCGGGTACAAAAATCACTTTTTGAGGGGATATTTTGGTTACTTTGTTATAACTTTTACTATATCCAAAGCATGCAAACACATGTTACATATGAATATAAGGTCATATATGGCCTAATGCTTTATTTACTCGTGTCAGTTGCAATGCTGATTGTAAGCAATAAATGCTTAATATATTTTTAGTTTATTTTTCATTTCTCTTATATTAGTTTAGCTGCAGTATTTTAGTTTGTTTCACTGGCCAGGAACACAATTATAAAAAAAGAAATGTTTCATAATCTTTAAGTAAATCCCTTGCTAGAAATAGTATTTCCAAAGAGCTAAATTAGTAAGACTTCCCTATTGGGCCACAGAACCACAAAAAAACCACACAATTCCTGACAAATATATATTTTTTCTTCTTTTTTTTTTTATTATTTCTGTCTCACATGAATATTTATGTTCAAATATGTATACACCTACATATTACCATTGAACCTTTCCTCTCAATAATACTTGATCTGAAGTGTTTGTCTGCTGTACTGCTAAAAACACTTCGCCTGTCATCTTCACCTGTTTCTGTGTCTGTGTCTGAAGAGATATCTGATAGCAATACTTGCTTAGTAATTTGTATACTAATTATTTTTTTGTGTTTGTCCAGCATTAGACAGATTATTTGATGATGAATTAATGTCACAGCTTTGACTTTGTGTTTTTATTGCAGATATCACACACATATTACTGTTTTTACTCAAATTTTGATGGCCTAAGAACACTGCAAATAAGATGACAGCTATTATCTGTAACGTGTTGCACAAAGAGATTGACCCTGCTGTAGAAAAGTTATAAAATATAAAGACAAAACTGCTCAAATCTCTAAAAAATTTGATCAGAGGTTTTTGGGGTTTTTTTTGCTCTTATACCCGTAGTTCAGAAAGGAAGTAAGACTTCTCTTTAGTTTTGGAAAAATTGTATTTTACTCCTCAAGCGTGAAGACTTAGATCTGTTCAAGAAGGACCAATCCAAAAGAGTTAGTCGAGCTGGGGAGAGCTCTGGAGAGGTAAATAAGTGTAATGGTTACTCTTCATCTTTTGTTCTGTCTCTGGTGTCTCTGATTAAGATCACACTTACAATTGACACAACTCAATTCTAGCAAAGGAATGTATTTACAGCACCAGAACCCACCCATGAATGTACATGTTCAAAATAAAAATTACCAAAGGATAGATTTTTGTGTTCATTAATTCTGCTGGGTAACACATGAATCCTTGGAAACTCTGAGTCAGTAAAGTGAGGCAGGCCATGATGTGTAGTGGCAGAACTGGGCATCCTGTGAATTTGTTATACCAGCTTCCATGTTGAAAAATCCTGCACAGTCTTGCTAGAATTCCTCAGTCTTTTTTCTTAGTGTGGGCTTGTTCATGTGTGCCTGAAGACACACATATTGTGTGTGGTTTTCATCTAATTAAATACTTCTGATGGGATCTGCAAGGAAGTCTAGTGAAATGTAGTCCCTAAACTTATGTGACTCACCCATGGATTGAGCATCTAATTCCCACAGATGCCTTTAAAAATCAAACTCTTAACTAGTTGAATGTATAACTCAGTACAAAATATTTACTCAGCTCTACTCTTAATAATGATGCTTAGCTGGAGCTGAACAGCGTTTTTCATCTTCAAAGTGCTCTTCATTTGTTAACTAATTCATTAGTCTTCTAGATCTCACTGGAAAGATTTTCCTGAAGATACGCAGGTTACTTTTCCTTTTTGCTCCAAATCTTTTCGTGCCTTTCAGTTATATTCCCTCAGACTTATCTGAATGCTCACTCTTTCTCACTCCCTCATGGCCAAATCCACCCCCAAGGTAACCCCACTGAAGTTGACCTGAGTCAAGTTACACCACGGATGCTTTTGGCCCCTGCTGATGAAAACATTCTTCAAATAAGAGTCCTTGTAGATGTTTATCCTGCTCTCCACCCCCAGCTATCATTTGGCCAAGCTATACATATTTACTGTCTCTCTTTTCATCTTTCCTCATAAATCAGTCCCTCCAGCCTCTCAGTCATGTTGGTTGATCTTGTCTTTATTACCATCAATTTGCTCACAATTATGTAGTGCTTAATAGCTTTTCTGAATAACTTTAAGTCAAGAATGACACACGGCAGGGGAACTGCAGTGGTTGTGAAATAATTGCAAAAGCTGGTGGTGCTCTGGAGAGGGGGAAATTTTGCTGTTACCAATTATATTGCTTTTTTTAGTTCTGACTAAATGGCAAGAAACATAAGGGGAAAATTAATTCTACTAAATATTTTCATTCAAAGACAAATAGAAATAACCTTTCTTCTTGGAATAAAAAATTTCATAGAAATAGAAACATAAATACACATTTTTGATTTGCTTACAAAAATCACTTAAACATATTCTATGAAATCACTCAATAACTTTTTGGGAGTGGGAAATAGAAAATGTCCATTTAACTTGAACTGTCTTTTATAGAGGCATTAGTTGTACATTTATTCTGTTCTTAATGGAAACACAGATAAATAAATTCATAAATTACATTTTAAATTACACTTGTCTACATTTCTCTGGATTCTCCTTATTTCACACAGTACTTATTTGTCATCTCCTCCCACTCAGTATTTTCCTATTATCTTTGCCTCCATTAATCCAATCAAAATACTTCTAAAACCTGATTGCTTGTCCTTTCTGAACTCTTATTCTATACTTGTTTAGAAAACAATATTTTACTTTTCTCCCCACCAGTTTTTTTTCTCATCTCTATGTTTTTCTTTCCTGGCTTTACCCTGCCCTACCTCATCTGATCTCATCTCTTTCTTGGCCTCTCCATCACCTGCATCAGTGAGCTCAGGGGTCCCTGCCAGCTTCTCAGGACCTCAGCTGAGGAAAAATAAAAGTCCCACCAAACTCAGGTTTCCACAGTGGGAGGATGATGTCCTAGTACCATGATATAACCAGATGAGACACATCCTTTGACTCAGTCTCTGCTTAGGTGATAATTACTTGCTCAAAATGTACACTATAATTATTTATTTTTCATGTGGGCATCTGAGCTTTTTACATCTTATATGGGAAAGGAACTGCAAAAAACAGTTGGGGAGATTGAGAATCTCTTTAAGGGAAGCCCTAGAAATAATGAATCAACTATAACTTGATGTTTATATCATAGTATTGTTGCTTTAGATACTATAAAGCCAAATCCAGGAAGTAAATTTCAGTTTTATATTTTCATAATGGGCATAGCTTTCTTTCTGTGTATATATACACACATATATATATACAAATATATATATATATATGTATATGTGTGTGTGTGTTTGTGTGTGTGTATGTGCCCACTCTGGTATGGGGTACATTAAATAGTAAAATAAGGTGTGAGTTTGAGGATTGATTTATTACAAAAAAGAATGCCAACTGAGTCTAAAAATATGTTACTCCAAAGAAAACCAAAAGGGCTGGTAGGTATATCATATTGATAAATATGATACATGAACAATATTTCATGTACATGCTGAAGTATTTCCTTGAAATTGAAGCCATATTCTTAATCTATAATCTCTCCTCATCTGTAATCGTGAATTGTCTGAAAAGTGTTTTAATTATNCAATGGCAACTGCTAAGTTATTACTTATGTATGAGAAAATTCAGTCATGACTCAACTTGTTTGGGTTGCTAATAACATTTGAGCTGAAAAACCCACCGGGGTCAATTTGAAAACCGAAGTAGAAACTCATATTAATATTATTATTAATATTATTAAATAGAAAGTTGAAAGGCAAAGCAGAAAGTATTTTGCATACATGTAAAAAAGATGTTCCTCTGCAATGTTTTATATTGACAGATATGTCTATAAAGCTGGTACACAGGGGAATGGTAGTAGGAGGAACTTTAATTGAATCTGAGCTGCAGCAAACTTCTGAAGAATTTGAAGAAAAGTAATTTCAGTCAATTAAATCTGAAGCAATTGAATTGAGTGCAACAAGCAGGATGTAAACCCAGCGACACTGGAGTTCTAGAACTTGACTTAGGACCTTGAATTTACATACAGTTTTCTAGATTTTGAAGGTGTTCATACATACAAACATCAGCAGTATTACTGGAAGGTTTCAAAAGTTTGACTGATTTAATGGGCATTGGTCTAGACAAGACTTCTACACTCCACATACTGTTGTTAGCTCAGGAAGTCTCTATGCTGCTAAACATACATGAATAAGACATTAAAAAGCAATAATTTTTCTTAAGCACTAACTGTTTACCACATCCAGAAATGGGATGATGAACCAGTTTGTTACATGACATTGTCCAGAAAGTGACCTCCAAAAGTCATTTTTAGTAACCAGAAGAGAGCTGGCTGATCTGTGTTTAAAATGCAAGAGGTCCTGTTCCACAGGTGTAAGAAATTAAGAAAGGAAGGCAAGAGAGAAGCATGGATGACTCAATGGGAAATGAATGCACAGTCTGTGGAAGCAGGGATAGGTATCTTGGGAAGAGTATAAGGATACTGCCAGCTGCATAAGGATGGGGTCAGGAAGGTCAAAGTTCAGCTGGAGGTTTTCCAAGCAAGGAAAGACTAGTAAGAAGTGGCCCTACAGGTACATCTGCCACAAAAAGAAACTCAAAGAAAGAATACCCTCCCTGACGTGTAAGTCTTGCAAACTGGTAAAAATGTGTGAGAAAAAGGCTGTGGTACTCAGTAGTTTGGTTTCAGTCTTCTAAACAAAACCTTGTCTCCTTCTCACACCTCTTAACTAGATGAACCATAAAAGAGGGACTGAGGAGCAAAGTCCCTCCCACTGTAAGAGACGATCACGTTCACGACTGCCCGAGGAGCCTGAATGTACATAAGTTAATGGGATACAATGAGATGCAGCCCAGAATCCTGAGGGATTTTTCTCATTTGCCAAGATAACTGTGCGTGATGTCTGAACATCATGGTAGGTAAATGAAGTCTCAGGTGATTGGAAAAAAGGAAACACTGTACCCATCTTTAAAAATGGTAGAAAGGAGGAGCCTGGGAACTTCCAGCCCATCATTCTAACCTTTGTGCCAGGTATGGTCATAGAACAAGTCCTCCTAGAAGCTGAGCTAAGGCTCATGGTGAACAGGGAGGGGAGAGACAACCAGAATGGCTTCACCAAGGCCAAGTCCTGCCTGACCAACCAAGTGGCCTTCTGTGATGGAGTGACTATACCAGTAGAAGACAGAAGAGCTAAGCATGTCATCCATCTGGACTTCTGTAAGGCCTTTGACATGGGCTCCACCAAAATCCTTCTCTCAAAGTTAGGGAGAGATTAATTTTGATCAGTGGCCTATTCAGTGGATTAAGAACTGATTGGTCAGAGGATTTCAGAGGGTAAAGGTCAGTGGCTCAACAACCAGAAGGAGATCAGTGATAGTGGTGTCCCTCTGGGATCCATATTGGCACCAATATTTTTTAATGTCTTCATCAGTGACAGGGACAGTGGGATGGAGTGCACCTTCTTCAAGTTTGCAGATGACACCAAGCTGAGTAGTGTCGTTGACACACCTGAAGGACAGGATGTGACCTGGTTTTAACCATGGTTTGGCTGCAGCAAATGGAAAATGAGGGGAAAAAGCCAGTGTATTCACTAATCGGCTGTGACTGATAACCACAGAGGGCTTGGTGAGAGGAGAGGCTGGCTCTGGAAGAAACATTTACTACTTTGATTTGTTGGCCAAGCTGCAGCAGACGCCAATGAAACTAGTGGCTGCAACTCAGAAATTAAAAGAGAAAGAAAGAAATGGAAAGGAGGGTAGGCCTCCAAGACTGATTACTGCTGCATAAGCATTTTGTCATAAGCAAAAAAGGAAGGCAGACCAGATAGGGGCTTCTAACAGTGACAGAGATAAAGAGGCTAAAGTTTAAAAGCATGGAAGTTTAACTGCCAGTGTTTATTTATAGCTTCACACATACAAAGGCACTGCTATTTCAGGGAAACTGCACTATTTTTTATATGTGTCAGTTTTGAATAGTCCAGACACAGTAAAAGTAAAATAAAGTGAACCGCATGTGTTAAGGAACAAATTTAAATAGCAATGGCTCTGAGAATAAAGTGTACATTAAAATAAGGGAAGAGGCTATAGCTCATTTAATTTGCAGAATAAATCTCTGACAAAGATCCGTGTCTCGTGCACAGAGATGATATTAGGAGTTGAGAAAAAGATATAAGCCACAGTCTGATATAATATGTGTGTTGGTGTGTATGTGTGTATAAATACTGCTGCCACTTATCTATCCCACTAACTATCTATCCATCAGCAATGCATGCACATTCATAAACATTAATGTTTATTTTATTCATTAATATACTAAGATTTACCAATTAGCTGTATCAATACTTTATTTGGCAATAAATTCTTTGAGGCAAGGTTTTTCCTCATTTTTATACTTTGCACATATATAGCATAGAAAGATAATTGGTTCCATAATGATAAAACTGTTGTGCTTCCTTGCTACCTTATTTTTTACTGACATTATCAGAGTTGTTCAATATATGCCAGCTCTTCACCCTCTGATACATCACTTTTACTCATTATGTGCTGCATGATTTATTGAGAAAAAAATAGTGGATCACATTAAAAGTATTTTAAAGTTTACTGGAATTTCAGTGGAATGTGTTTTCATTGTCTCTATGTGTCTAGATATAGTTTTCTAGCTGACAAACAAAATTAATATTTTTTTCAGGATTAACTTCTTTAAATGAAGAATGCAATACTACTAGTTATGCTATACAATACACTTTCACTCTTACAATGAAGAAAGAAAAGACATACCAAAGATCCATCCTGATGTTTTTCCTGGTTAACATGCATTTTATTTATGAAGGGCTGAATTGTAGATTTCTCTATTGATTATAGAAGCATAAAGAAGGAAGCAGCTTTATGACAGAATTTTGACTTGGGCTGTTTTCCTTTCCCACGTCTTTGTCAAGGCAAATTTTAAGTATTTCAACTTTTATGCCTCTCATTCATGGAAATTGCCTTTCTTGAGATATCAAAAAGAAAAAAAAAATCCTCAGTTTCTGTAATCTGCTGCTGTAGTTGCCCCCAAGGAAGATCAAGCCCTAAGGTCTGTGTCTGTGCTTCTCCCTCAGAGCCAAGACCCATCTCTGCTGACAAGAAATGGGCCACAGCCTTGCTGGTTGCCCCACAGCAGATACCTAACAGGGAGGGGAAGGCAGCCCATGGCACAAAGGGGATGCATCCAGCATATTACAGAGCATCAGAATTGCCTCTGACAGAATTAGTAATTAGCACAGAGGTCTTCCCAAATTAGTGCACTTTAACTCCCACGACTAACAGTGCAAGTGGGCCACTGGACTTTGGATTGGCACTGTCTCGTTCCCATGCCTAGAGAAAGTGAGATCTGAGGTTTTTTCCCTATCAAAAATTTTTAGAAGGTTGGGAAATTTAAATCTGGAGTAAAATTAAAATCTGAACTCTGATTTAAAGACAATATATGCTGCCTTTCTTCTAAGCCAACTGTTTATGAACTGAGAATTCCCACTGCTAGTAAACTGTCTCAGAACTGTCTTAGAGAAGCTTAACCTATTTTTTCCTGTTCTCTCATATAACAGCTATTGCTGAAAAATTTAATACAAACCTCTGTTCTTGATATTTCTCTTCCCTTCTAATTTATTTTATTTTCTTACTTACTACAGGTTAGTTTATAAAACTGTAACATTATCTTCTGAGAAACCAAAACAGTCATGATTCTCCCATTTGAAAGATATTTATCTTATTTCTATTAGAAAGAAAAAAAAAAAACAACTTCTTGGTAATTACTGATTTCTATGTTGTCTTTATTTTTTCTCAATTTTCTTATGATTTTTTTAAAAAATACCAATTGTTTTCACTATTTCAAAGACCTCAAAACCAAAAAATACTGAAAAAAATCATGTCAATTGATATTTCAGTTGATATTGTCTTTATCCTTTTCTTTTTACCCTCTTCTCCTAATGACTTTCTGACGCACACAAAAAAAAAGGCTAAACTCCTAAGATTTTAATGAACAGTTGGCTTTTCCTTATCTAGTAATTGGTCCTTTGATTTCAATGGTCTTGCTCATAAAATAGGATACAACTAGGTATTATCAAGGATATATTAATCACTAACAATTATCTAAATGACTAAGGATCTTGATTTTACATAAAAAAAGATTAGATTGTTTTAAGATTATATGCCTATGAAGACGCCAACAACATTGTAAGAACTCCCAAATCTAATCTATTTAAATCTTTCCCTTAGTACTGAAGTGGACTAATCAGTGTCCTTTTACCTTCTTAATAAGAATAAGTTAACATTATTTGGCTATTCCCCCATTTTTCATTAGACAATATTATATGGGTCGTAATTTTGCTGTATATATGAAGCATAACTCCTTTCTCCCTGTAACAGACAGAAAGAAATTAAACCACACCTTTTCAGAGAGGCTTCGACATTTCTGGGATAATTCTGCAGTACTTCACTGTGCTTCTGACTTTCACTTTGCTTATGGCTCATTCCAAAATCAATCTGTAGCCTTTTATGTGTTTATATAGCATTATATTGGCATGTCTAAGTATACAACAGCACCTCTTTCCCCCCATGGTGACTTCCAGCATCTTGCTGCAAAAGATGTTTTTGGGATGAGATTTTGCCTGCCAGTTATTCTAGGGTGACTTTGTAAAGGTCAAAGAAATTACTTTCAGTTTGTTCTAGTCAAAAACTGGCACACCCACATGGGGGCAAATAAAATCCTCATGGGTTACACTGACATTGCAATGGTGATTTTGTTTGTTTGTTTGTTTGTTTGTTTATACATAAATATCTGTGTGTCTGTGTGTATGTGTGTGTATTTATCTCCTCCAAATCACTCTTAGACTCTCACTGCAGCCCCTGTCATAACTGAAGGGAGAAGACAGTTATCTCATGACCTGAAGGCATTAGCCAAATTATCATGGATCAGACATCCGCAAAATACAAAATGAGGTTTCATTTGACATAGACATTTACATCAAACATATACAGAATAATTATTTCCACTGGAGCATTGATGAATCAACCAATGGCAATTTAATGAGAATACTGTCTGTCCTTGTAAGTTATATTCCCCTTCAGTTGCAAAGGTGCTAGCCAAGCGCATTGTATCACTCAGTCTTGTCAGAGTAGATGTTCTGTCACTGATTAAAGAGCTGGATGTCCTCTTTAGTCACAAAAACATTTCATGGAATAACCTTGTTTCTGTCTTAATGGATTCTTGCAATGTAATGAAAGGCTCCAAACTGGACTTGAAGAAACCCTCAGAGAGACAGAGAGTGTCACTTCTCACTTAGTCACCGCTGGCAATTGCTGCCACTCTGCCCATAGCACACCTGAGAAGAGATGTACAAGTCATTTAAAAGGCACATTCCGTCAAATGCATAATGGGCAAGAAAAGCATCAGAGGAGTTTTTGCTTCCTTCCCCCTCCCCAGCCTCCACAACTTTCAGATTTCTCAGATTTGTCACAGCCAAACGAGGGGTTCAGGAATAAGAACGAATATTTGATATCACTGTGTGAGCTGAGTGTGACATGCTGATGGCACCTTGGTAATCTCTGCCAGGCAAATGATTTCCCAGGGTTTACAGGGAGGAAAGGGGGGGAGAGAAAGGAGAACTGACAGTGCAGTTTCACTCCACATCTGCTGCCAATTTTAAGGAGTCACTAATTCGCAAACTATATGGTAAGCACATTTAACTGTTCTAGCATTTTTCTCATGCTTCATGAAAACAGAGATAATAACTGGTAAACCAACTGTAAAATTAAAAGAACTAGATGTTGCCAATAAAGACCATCATTTCAGGAAAATAAATTTGTTTCTTGGAAGCTGATCTCTAACGTATGCTTTAGGTGCCCACAAGAAAAGCAATTCAACTGGAGAGTAAATTGATCTTGCTCCACTGGTTTATATGAACAGAGCAAAAAATATACACCAACAGGTTATCACTTAATAACTCTTTGTTTCCCTAATATTGAATCAATAGCAGGATCACTTGGAGTCATCAAATCTTGAAGTGCAATGTAAAAAGATATTCAAGGACACACACCCTTAGACACACACACACACACACACGCACACACACGCACCGCTGAAGAAATAAACATTTCCAAGGCAAAATGTTCCATCACACTTAAGACAATATTGGTCTTCTGAAGATAAGAAACAGCAGCTTAATATCTTCTCACAGAACTCATGGTCCAAAGCACCTGCTGGTATAATTCTTATTTCTGCAGAGGAACTGGTTGTATGCACAGTTATAACTGTGTCTTAAAACACATTGTGAGCAAGATGATCTCATCTCCGTGGTATCCAGAGACAGGACACGTGGGAATGGTTCAAAGCTGCACCAGGGGAGGTTCAGACTGGATATAAGAAAGCGTTTCCTTGCCAAGGAGGTGGTCAAACACCAGGACAGGCTTCCTAAAGAGGCAGACAATTCCCAAGCTTGCCAGTGTCCGAGAGCAGATTGTACAACACCCTTAGCAATACACTTTTACTTGGTCAGGCCTGAATTTGACAGACATCATTGTAGGTTCCTTCCAACTGAAACAGTCATCCTTTCCTTCCCATTTCACTCCAGTCATAAAGATAAAGATGTAAAAATGCTGAAGGTTTTGTTGTTTGGTCTCAAATTTTATCCATTTTACTGATAATCCTAAATTCTTCTTACAGTTTTTTTTTAATCTAGAATTTGGAATGAGAAGATCTCTTGCCAAGATCCTTTCCCTAAGAAGAGAGAAGAGACAAACTACTGGAGTAGTCACTGGCTAAACTGCAGTTACCAGAAACACTCTTGCCATGAAATTTCCTCAGACTCCATCAAGGTAGCAGATGGGTTCAGGACATAAATTGTTGTATATAGTTTTCATTTATTGTAAGTAAAGGGAAATAGGAAGGTCTAGGGAAATGATCACATTATGTAATTTCAGTGACTGCATTAGAATTAGGTAAATAGCCCCTGAAATTATCTTGTTTCTTCCTTTTGGCAGCAAAATACACCCAAGATGCTTAGCACAAAAAGAGCTATCTACATTAAATAGATGCATCTTATGAAGGATTGACATAAGCCACAGATTTGTTCGTACCCATATGTCCCATTAAAATGGATTTAAATACAGTTTCTATCAACAATGGTACACAAGAAAGAAATTTATCTAGAAGAAAATTAAATTATTTTAGCTCACTTACTTGAAATATTGACTTTATTGGGAAAGAGCCTCACATATAAATTGAGAAATAGCTCAGAACAAGCTTCAGAGTATTCAAATTCCTTCTTTCCCATGAAAACACACTCCAAACATCTCTGCAAGGACCCCCTACCTCTCTATGCATAAAGAAAAATATTAATAAGCTCTCATAGCATGTGTGCTACTGGTGCTAGCAATATTGGGAAAAAACAGCCAAAAACTAACATTTAGGAAAATGAATAAGGTAATGTCTTTCTCTATTGATAAACTGTGGAAAAGCACATCCATGAGAGAGGTAGATGACATCATGTTGGTTCTTTGCATGCGACAGGTCCTAAAGCAATGGTTCAGATTAATGTTTCTAATAATAAACGTAGTGTTAGCAGCAATGTCATAGCTGTGGTCAAATTTCCACTCCTAGTGATAGAAAAAAGAGAAAGAAAAAAAAAAAGTTATATTTCAGGGACATGAGTTAATTGGAAAGCTGTATTTCCAATACAGTTGATATTAAGCTTTTCCGTTGACACCAGAGCTGTGAAATATAGCTGACTCAAGGGGTAGGAAAATAGAGGAATATGTTTTCCTGACAACTGACACATGGCCTGCTGTCTCCTTAAAGGGCTGCTGGCCATCCACTCTGCTTCCTGACTCCCACAGGCTGCCCTGAGTCTCAGCAATGGGTGAATTTCAGCAAAGTTTGGCTGCTCAAACACAGTGTGCTTCAGCCAGGGAACAGGGCTGGAAATCACAGATGATTGATTCATCTCTCGGGACTCCTAGCATCACCTGGTTTGGGAATATATATCAAGGTCTCTATTTCTCTTAGTACATAAGGGGAAGTAAAAAGGGCTGCAACCCATTTGTAATAAAGCAATCTTTTTTCTTTCTTTTTTTTTTTTCTTCCAAATTTAAAATAAGATTCAGTGTTAGCCCTGGTCCACACTGGTGAAAAGAGATGTCAGTTTTAGATTTTCATCAAAAATAGTTGTTTCATTAGTTTAGAATTTACTTAACGTCTGAGGAATAAAATGAATAACTGATAATGACAAAAGGATACCATTTATTTTGTGGCTCATGTCTGCTGAGCACTGTAAATATCAGTGAATCAGTCCCTTCTGACTGCCATTACAATTAACAGTCCTTTCAGAGCAGGAGAAACTGAGGCCAAAAGTCACTTTTCAAGAGCTCTACACAGGAGCATATATGATCTGAGCTTTTGGTGTCCTTATCACCACAGTTCCTCCTGAAAAAAAAGATTTCTTAATTAATTTGTCTGTTTAAAGGGTGCACTGAATGAACTTTATTTGTGCATATCTGTGTGTGTAAGAAGCACACACAAAAAGGAGTCTCAAAAAGGATATGATGCTCCCCAGTCTGGAACAGCATCATCAGCCAGCTTAAAAGATCTGTGATAAACACATTTATCCACTAGAGGATGCCTGGGCAAGCTCTTCTGGGTAGAAAACAGGTGATGGACGCTGAAAAGCACAAGCTTGTGGTGAAAGCCCTAATTTTCCCCATTATCAAGACCACTGATAAAGCAGTGAATGAGAAGTTCTATGTGCACCATCAGGCATTTAACAGGCACTTGCAGGGCATCCTGGTGCAGCTTGTGTAAGGCACACAATGAGTTTGGAGCAATGGGTCTGAAAAATTAAACAGAAATGGGGTGAGACTTGCTTTAAAGTTATATGAGTGCTTTACTGAAGCAAAGAGTTTAAGCATATAGCATCTCTGTCTCTATCACAAAAGTTCCCTGATCCTCACCTGGTTCTGAAGTGCTGAGCATATGGCTTGGCTTCAGCCATGAGTGAGGCTGCAGGAGGCACTGGGAGCTGCCTTCTCAGGAGACTGAAGCATGGGGAACTGATTTTTGCAGGATGTAAGGTGATGCTTTTAGAAAACTCTTCAGAATTGATCTGTACAGTTTGGCTTGGTGTGACCCTGTGACTCTCTGGCTCACTCTGAGCAATGGGAGTTCTCTGTAGGTTTGGCTCATCAGGATTAAGAAATAAGGCACAGAACTCCTACCAAGTTGTCATTCTGCTGCTTTGACAAAGTCCATGCTTGAAGTCAGAACTGAGAAAAAGGGCTGAAACAGTTCAGAAATTCTCCCCAGCTGTAACAGCCCTCTCCATTTAGAATATTCTCACTTTAAACAACTGCATTTCAATACAAATGACAGCTATTTCTAATTGACTCAGCCTTTGCACACAATGTATTTCCTCATCCTGTGCTGCTACCAAGAAGTTACTGTAAAAGAAAATAAAAAAGAAAACAACCTCTGAGCCTAAAATCCCAAGTTGCAATGTATGCTTTAGAGAAATATGTACAATTATTTTTATTGTTTGTGTCCAGTCTGTTTATTACCAAATGTTTAACACGATGAAGTTCAACAGATAGAACAGCTAATAGTACTAGGTATTGAATTTACAATTGAACACAAAGTGGATGAGTCTATTATAAAGCTTGTCCAGGGAATGCATTTATGAGGCATCCTCTAATCAGCAAAGAGAGGGGGCATGTTTGTCCTTTCTCTGTTGCTTTGTGAGTTAGTGTTAGTCTGAAAGACTGGCTTGTATCCAGGAAACAGCAGATGAGGGTGGAGAGAATTTTTTCCCTTGCCTTTCACTCGAAATAGGTCAGTACGCAAAATTTAATTATAAAAAGATAACCAGAACTGTTTCTTTCACAATTAAAATAATTATAAATACAAGCTCAGAAGACTCTTCTTTTACATCTCAGTATATCTTTCCTGACTCTGACACAGTGGTACATGTTTTAAATGTAATTTTTGCAAGCACTGCTAATCTTGAAAAGTTTCAGAGAGCTTTAAATATTTGATTTATTGAGTTGTTTTAATGAAAGTTAATTCAGCTTGTACCTATCTTCTCTGGATACTGGAGGACCTGTGGTGTTGGTTTACATTATGAAAAGAAAACATTTATCTTGTGATATTGATACTATCCTGTTAAGTTTCAATATTCAACTATTCTTAGCAGCATTGGAAAGGGCTGATACCAACAAAATAAGATGAATGCTTCCATTTTGTTTCAAAGCAAAGTTCATGAAAATAAAAGACCATGGTCCCTACTTGATTAAATTTTCTTTGCTCTCTCTGGACATCCTATTATCAAATGAAAATGCAGATAATGGGCTATTTTGCTCTGTTTCTGTCTAGATTGGCAAATCATTATCTGTGTCCTCTCATCCATTCACCACACAGAAAAATTATCTCTTAATACTATTAGAATTTCAACAACTAAAAAATGCTGATATATAAGCAATTTTTTTCTCCATAGATCTTAAGAAGCATTCATAAAAAAAATTAACATTATTATTTTCTCTTGTCACACACAAAAAGGCAATGACATTCCTTTAGCAAATCAGGAACTGAGGCAGAAAGCATCTTCCAAGGATATCAAACAAGTTTAGATTTTCAGCTATATTTTTGGGAAAACACTGGTCAAAACCAGAGATATCTAACCATGCAGTGCTCTTAACACATAGTGACCACAACTATAACAGAATATATTCTGTAATTTAGGTAGGAATTAGAAATTGTCTAGGAACTTCAATACAAAAGAACACTCTTTCCTAAAATCTCTAGAATATTCTTCTTATGTAATTCAGTGAAGTGCCCTCTGATAATGCACTTTATGCAATAAGATGAATTTAAAAAGTCATCTAAAATAAATACTATTAAAACCAATATTTATTCACCTAATAATAAATATGGCAATTTAAATTAATTGATAAAAGCTGGAATTTTTCTGACATGTTGGACAATAATTTCATTTATATTATATATAATAATACAATTTCATAAAGTATTTTAATAGATATATAAATATTATAAGTATTATATACAATATTATATTTAAAAGAAAAAATTATCTTATGTGTAGCCTTGCATTGAAAACATTTCATCCATGTATCAGTATTTTAAGAATGAGAGTTTGGTCTGGATGAAGCAAGAATACCATCAAGAATAAGGCAGACTAAAGCAGAATTGTTCCATGATGAACACATCGAGTACATTTTTCCCTAAATGAATTAAATATATCCCTACATCTTTTATTTTAAGAATTCCTTAGCTGCTTGCTGATATTCCCCTCCAAGCACAGTACTCCTTGTTTTCTGTGTTTGGCTTATGTTCCAGCACCCTTTTGACTGGTAAAACTCCCCCAGCATCTCATTGTCCAGCTCGGTAAATGAGTAAGAATTTCCTGGGATTTCCACAAGGAAGCAGAAGTGGAGAGGGGGGTTTGCATTTCAACACTATACTGAAGGCCTCAAAACATGTTTTACTCTTTTACTGGCCTATAACTCAGAGAATACTGCTGCTCAGTTCTTTACCCTCAGTTCTTAAGATTTTAAGTGTAGGTACTTCAAGCCACAATGAGTTTCTTGTAGAAACAGACTTTTTACTCTATAAAAATTATACTCTATTTAAGTTCTTGTGGATAAACTGCAGAGACTGAAGTATCAATATATTCGGTTCAAGACAGACTGAAGTAGGTTAATGATTAGGATTCAGATGACAGGTTTTGTGTAAAAAAAGTCTTGGAAGTATAAAGTGTATTCTTGGTTACCTTTTCATTTTTGCTAGATTTTTTTCTGGTCTTTAGCTTACTGATATGTTCTTTCCATGAGAAAAACAAACAAACAAACAAACAAAACAAAACAAACAAAAAAAACCACAAAAACAAAACAAAACAAAACAAAAACCACAACACAAAACAAATCAAACAAACAACTCTCTTCTGTGCTGTGACTCATGGATGGTCTAAGTACTGTAACACAAGCAGATTCTTCCAGGACCTTTCCTTTAAATATTGGACAGCCACATATATTCAATATGCTAAAGCTTCTTTTTTTTAAGAGTCTCTCTATTTCTGTAATTAGAAATCTTAAGTTTGACCTAAAGAACAGTTAAGAAAAAAAAAATAACTATATAGGACTACCTGAATGGTTTCTCATTTAAAACATTGGGATTTTTGCCCATATTTCTATTAAACTGTAATTCTGAAATCAATGCCATGTCCAGTTTGAGTTTTAGGAGTCTAGATATACTTTTCAAGATTAGGTAGATGTTTGTGGTGGTTTAACAAAGTCTGGTTTCAGTTGAGGGGGTGGTTCCCTGGGGGGAGGTCCTAGGGGAGCCAATCAGCTGCCTAGTTTTGAAGAACCAATCAGCTGGCTAGGTGTAAAGATTGACATCCAGTTAAACTACTTGAAGGAGTTGAACTCGCCTGTGTGGAAAAGCAACTTCAAAAGCGAACCAAGCTTGACAAAGCTCTCTTGGCTTTGGGCTTTTGAAGAGGTAACTGGGCGACCTGGCCCCGTGCGACCAAGTTGGGCTGGGCCTGGCTGGGCTGGGCTTGCTCATGCGGCCCGGTTGGCATGTGGCTTGGTTGACCTTTCTGCACTGCTGGGCCTTACCACTGGGACTATCCCAACACCGCGAGCAACCACGTGGACTGCACGGTCAGAATTTCATTTTACTCTGTGACCAGCGCTGGGGATGGCTTCATGGCTAGCTCTGGTGACGTCCTTGAGGCCAAGAGCAGCTGGGTCCAGCAGTGGCTGGCGATGGCCCCATCCAGGAGCGACCACGTGGCCAGGACTGCGTGGCCATGGTTGCCTCAGCATGGCTCACAATGAGCTTTGTTCAGATGCTTTTAGCCAGCCGTACTGAGGACAGAAGGACAAAAATGGCAGCAGAGGCTTTCTTTGTTTTTGGCATTCAGCATGAAGAGAAGCGCTGAGTGGAAACGGCGGCTGGCAAAGCTCACATGGTGTCAGTGGAGACCACGACAGCGAGAGGCACAGTGAGTGATCTCTGCAACGCCGAGTCTGGATGAGTCAACTTTTCAGTGCTGCAGAAGTCTATAAAAACTGTTTCAATTGATAAAGCTTGACAACAAACAAACCTGGAGCACCAATTTTCTTTTTTAGGAAAAAGAAAGTGTGAAGACATGTAGAGAAAACAGCATAGGACACTAAGGTCAGTAAAGAAGGACTCAAATTCTAGATGGGAGGGGATTGAGGAGATGCCTCAGTCTTAGGCGGAAGTTCTTTTGTGAGCCTATGGTGAAGCTATATTTTTACTATATTTTTGCTATATTTTTGATATAGCAGACTTCCTTTTTTTCCCTGTAATTCATGAAGTGCATGGGGGGATGCATCATTTACCCACAGCCCCTGAGAAAAGGGCCCTGGAACAGGAGCGTGTGGATGCTGAAAAGCTGTAATCCAATGAGAAGCTTGAATAGAGAGACATGGGAGAGATGAGAAAGGGTAGAAGAAGCAAAACCTCTGTTCCCAGAGATAAAAGAAATAGAACTTTTGTTTTCATGCTAGAACAGCTTATCCTTAAGATAGTACCCCATAAGTTGACAAGGCCCATAAAAGCAGTTTTGGGAAAGCTGCAAGGCATGGCAGGGACTTTCACACCACAAACAGATTTTCCTTTCCTGGCAGCTGATTCGCCGTGACATTGAAGCCCTGACAGAATTGTTTATTGTGGAGAAGTCTCCATGGCATGGCAAGAGAGACTCCTCTCCGTAAGTGGACTGAAGAAGACTATTTTAGATGAAGACTATTTTAGATATGGTAAACTGACTGAAAGTCCCAGGTTTGGTCTCTTTACATTGTCAGTGAGAAAGAAAAGAGGGTTTGGGGGGAGGACAAGTGTTCTGAAGGTTTATTCTGTTTTCTTATTTTTTTCTTTTAATTCTTTAAATAGGGTATTTTTTATACCCTTTAAGGTTTTGAGCCTGTTTTGCCCTCCTCCTAATCTAGATCTCACAGCAGGAAATGAATAAATAATTCTAATTGGGTGCATTGGCATTTGGCCAGCACTAAACCCACTACAATGTTTTAAGCCAGAATTTTACAAAAAGGGTCACTGTTACCTTTCTCAATGACATCTGTGTGAAAAATCAGTAGATTATCTCTTTTTCATTCCTCTACCCCCTCTCAGTGGGAGTCCCAGGTCAAGGATTTATGTACATATTTAGGACTAAAATAATCATGTCCAACACCTGATACATAACTTAGCTCTCTCCCTGACACCTCACTTGACAATGAATTTTGTCTTCCCATTAGAAGTATATTGTGCATATATAGTGATAGCAACAAAATGGATGAACAGTGTGCTGAGACCACCTGCAACAACCTAAGTGATGGCTGTGGGAAAAAAAAACCACCCTGAACATGGTTTGAGAGGAGTTAAAGCAAGGAGCCACCACAGTGGGTTTTTCTGGGTTTTCACATGTTTTTGTTGCTGCTTGCCCAGCATGCCCTTCAGTCCTTCTCCTCCTAAAGCTCATGGAGCCTTGAAGTGCTTCCTTAAAAGTGCTGTTGTACTCAGGGTGAGGGAACAGAAACACCTTCTAAGAATATGACTTGTGATATTCTCTCTCAGCTGCTGCACTTGTAACATGAACAAAGAGATTCACAGACAGGCAGACAGAGAGACAGACCAAATTTGACAGTCATGTTATGGACTTGATATGTGAAATTAGAGATGAGTGACAATCCAGGGTGAATTTTCTCAGCTGTCATTTGTGTAAGAAGGAATTTTTACCATTTTTTTTTATTATTATGTAACTGTTTGACTTCAATTGAAGATAGATAGCTTGGCAGTTATTTGTTTCTGAAGTAAATGAAAGGAAAAGCATCTGACACAATTAATTTATTGATTAAGACCATAAGAAACCTTAACCAATTGAAAACTTAAAATACATTACCAACAATCCATGTATCATGGTTCTGAACCAGTTAAAAAGGAGGCCAGCTCAGCATGACTTTTCAAGCTTCCTTCATATTCTAGTTCTTTAAAACATATAGTTTTATAGAATTTAATAACCCCCCATCTGCTTATCTTTAGAGAAAATGTACCAAAAAGTATCAATGTGTACCAGACACACAAATTATTATTTTTGGCATCTATTTAACAATTTTGAAAACAGAAACATAAAAGCAACAGAAAACCATCTAAGCCTAGTACAAGGAAGAAAGATTTCATATTTATACAACAGAACCAAAAGCTATATGAAGTTTAATAAGTCTCTTGATGTGAGTTTTGGAAGTCCAGTTCAGAGCTTAATATGTCACAGAATGTACCTTCATACACACATTTTGAAATATCCCCTTGAAAATATGTTATTGGGTAAAATAAACTAGGTTTTAAAGATGTAGAATTGGTTAGGGATAATTCTCTACTTTTTTTTTTCTTTTCTTTTTTTCCCCATCTCTCAGTTCATTAGTTATCATGATACAGCATGGAACTTTCCAACATTTTTTGCATCAGCAGTACACCACAAAACATACACTTACCTAAAACTTCTTAGTTGATGTTCATGATAGCTGTGATTTCCAGACAGTGTTCTGTCCCAAACTCTGGATATGTCATAAGCTGTGTAGTGCCTAGCACTGCAGAACAAGTAGCAGATTCTGTTCTCTCTTGATGAAGTTCATGAGGATTCAGTCCTTATACTGTACCCTTCATTTCACTAAGGCTGGTAGTGTTACAGCCCAGGAAAGGAACAAGTCAGCTGATATTGCTGACATTACCTCAACAGGTAAGAGAGAGCACATTTGAAGATTTGAGGTATGGTAGATCTCTGGGTGTTTTTCTCCGGGAGGAAACATTTCTTTCTGCAGAATGGTGCCTTATATATTTTGAAAAGCACACCTGGTGCAAGGGCTCTTCAAGGAAGAATGTGAATTTTTTTCCTCAGTGGCTTACTGATTTATTCCCATTAGAAGTGCAAGATTTCTGTAATTCCCAACTTCCTCTTCTGTCTTATCACTGTGCTAGAAAAAATAATGGGTGCCCCTTCATAAAAAGAAATATGTGCTGCTTGTTGCTACCATTACAAGTAGAGTTAATATTATCTAAAATGTGATTTAAATAGATCCCATTTCTGCTCTGGATAGCAAAAATAAGCATTGTTTTGTAAGCTAAAAGATGTATTTCCCTTTTATTGAAAATTGAGATGAAAGAGAAGGGAGGAAGAAAGGGAAAAGAGAGAAGAGGGGATGATGGAACAGAGAGAGGGATGAGAAAGGAGAAGAATGGGAGTGGGAAGGGAAGTTCTGGGAAGGGGAGGGGAAGTTTCAGGAATGGGAAGGGAAGTTTCAGGAATGGGAAGGGAAGTTTCAGGGAAGGGAAGGGAAGGGAAGGGAAGGGTAGGAAGGAAGTGGCGGAAGGAAGTGGCGGAAGTGGCGGAAGGAAGTGGCGGAAGGAAG
>WBNO01013571.1:0-24320 GCA_013400575.1 Peucedramus taeniatus
TAATATATTTGCAGTTATTCTGGGTTTATCTAGATGGTGTGTCTAGTTACAAACATAGCAGCTGAGACTGAATATATAAACTCTGGGGAATAGTCCTTGGACAGTCAATGTATTTGGGACCTCAACAAATTTGGAAGATGTCCCTCTTTCCCTATCTGCAGGCAGAAGTTGCCTTTTATGAAGGAAGTAAAAGACATAGGATAATTGCCTACTCGAGCACAAGGAAGTTTGGGGAAGAAAGTCTCATCCCTTGACTCTAATCTGTTTTGGAGGGCAGCAAAACATGCTTTTATCCATCTGGTTGTCTGATATGGATTCCTTGCTCAAAATCCAACTTTTCCTCTCAGAAAACCAAAACCTTAAATAAGCTTTTGACCTCAAACCACATGAAAGCCAGGGTACAAAAAAAATCAAATTTAAAAAATAAGGGTATAAACAGGCAAAGGATACTGTGCATTTTGAATGGAATGAACACAAGGCTCTCATGAACAGCTGGGAAATTTCCTAGTGCCATGGTGGTCAGAGTGCACTGAAAAGGCAAACCTGGTTCTTAGGTTATTTCCTTAGGGGCTTTTTTGACTCCTTTTTCAGGGTCACAGGGCTGCAGCTTTGCAGTCAGTGGGGAACTGCTGGTGAGGGAGAAGACAGTTTACCTACTTTTTGCTTAGTGATTAAGCTTAATGATAGGCATTTTAATGTTTCATTTTATTGGTTTTTATTTCTTTGTATAAATATGAGTGGGTTTAAAGGAGATAACGTTTAAGATGGTTTATTGAAATATGAATACTTTCACAAAAAGAAGGGTAGTGCAGGAATACAGGCAGCCATGTAACACACAGCCAGGGTTGCTCAAGCTGCTGAATTTCTTAAGGAAACTGAGAATCCATTATCTGATGTTCTTGATTCTAGTTCTCTAGCAAGACTCCTGCTGCCCAGAAACAGTGCTAGGGGAGCTTTGCTGTGCTAAACCACACTAAGCCTGTGGTTTGTCTGCTGCCTTCTTGAAGCTATGAGCCAGAAGTTTTATTTTTCTAGACTCTCATATTTCATTGCTCAGATATTACAGAGTTGTTGTTAAATCTTGGTTTATTAAAGGTTCACATAATTGAATGGCTTTAAAGTACAGCCACAGCACGAATAATTATATCCTGTGCAATTAGAGAAGTCAGGAATTTAAGATTAAATAGCCATTTCAAAAAATGTTTAACTACACTATAATTTCCTCTGTAAATTAATAAAATGGAGAGGATTTTGTTTCAGAAAATCCCTGACCTTAGAGTAGTACCTTGAATAAGAAGCTTGGAATCCAAAAAAGAAATCAAATGCTCGTTTTCTGAAGTTAATTTTGTCACTGAGTAAATCTAATGGCTGTGCTCCTTCTGTTTCAGAACCATTGTGGCACTGGTGTACAACGTGCTGAAAACCCTGATGGAAATGAATGGCAAGCTCTTTGATGAACTCACAAGCTCATACAAAGCAGAAAGGCAAAGGTACTGAGCCTTTTTCCAAGTTCCCACTGATGGATATGTCCAAGCTGTAATTTTGGCTGTTGCTTTGCTGTTGTGGGGCTCTGTGGTGGAGCTGTTTGCTGCTGGGTGTCCCATGTGTGAGGCAGTGCCATGGGAGAGCTGAGCCCAGGGAGGGGACAGGAGGGCCCCAGCTCCCCTCCTGCCTGGGCAGGGATGTGCTCCCTCCTGGGTGGTGAAATGGGTCTCAGCTGCTGCTGGCTGTGCTGCCTCAGGTGTCTGAAGAGAATGGAGCTGGAGAGCTCTTCACAGCTCAGCAGAAACACTGCTTACCCTACTAACCTACTACTGGAGGCAGGGCACAGGTGACCCTTGGCCAGCTGAGACCACTGCCAAGCCTCCTTGTGGTAGCTCTGTTCTTCCCCCACAAGGATTCCCAGTCCCTTAATTTGTGTGCACGTGATATAAAAACCTCCTTAAAACAGCAGCCAGCTGTGCAAAGCCACCCTCCAGCAACTGTCTGCATTTGCTGGAGCAAAGGTACAGTTTCACCACTCACCATCACTGATTTGTTATGCTCTCTTTTTAATTGAGGAAACTGCAACTGCCTCTAAAAATAGCTTTGTTTTTTAAAAAACTAAGTGGAATTAGTAGATGCAAGTCACAGTTAAGTCACTGTATCTCCAGATTGTGCTTAAAACATGTCTGAAATTGATCTTTCACTCTTTTCTTCAGAGAGAAAAAGAAAGAATTGGAACGTGAAGAGTTGTGGAGAAGATTGGAGGAGTTAAAGCTTAAGAAGGCGATGGCAGAAAAGCAGAACAGCACTCACAACGTGCTCAATGCACACAATACAAGTGCCAAATAAAAGAAATTACCACCTCTACTCGGCAGACATTTTTTGTACCCTTTTGAAATATATAAGGATTTGCAAAAGAAACCTCATCAGTATAATAGAAACAGCCAATTTTTTCTTTGGCAAATGTAAAGATTTGAATTTAAATACAGCAGTTAAGTGATGTCATTACCACAACATATTGTAAATTTGTCTAATTATTGATATACTGTCACTTCCAATGTTTCATAGAACTGAATTATCATCTTTAATGAGTTAAATAATTATGGGAGTGGTGAGAATTATGACTTGAATTTTTGATTGTGTTGCACATAGGTGGTATAGTTTGCTACGTACACATTTTTCCTTGTTTTATATGTGCTTTTCACATTGCTGCATACTTTGGTTAAGATGATAGAAAAGGCTTCTAGTTGTGCTGTATTTTCTCAAATAAAACCAAGGTACGTTACCAGTAACTTGAGATATTCAGTATATGCCCCTTACAGCATTGAAAGGAACTCAGATACAGAGCTGTCCTTGAATTCCTGATTGGATTCAGACTTATACAATGCTCATATTAGAAAGGAGGTGAGGGAGAGAATCAGCTGCAACAGGTGGGGGTGGCCAGTGCCTCCACCCCTTCCTGCTGCCTCTTGGGTCCTGGGCTAGTTAGGGATTTCCTCCTGCTACAGCTGAGGATGGAGCTTCCTCTGGAGAGCCCATCAGTGATGCTCCTCATCAGCCCAAGGATCCTCCAGAGTGGTGCAGTCTCCAAGAGAGACCCATCTTGGATGTTTCTGTGTTAGTTTTAGCATGGACTGAAGAATGAGACCAAAATTGGCATTACTACTTTTTTTTTTTTTCGGTAAGGAAAGAAGAATGTCAAGAAATTATTCCTTGTTTTCTTTAAAGAAAATGCAGTCTGTTTTTTAAAGGTGGAAATTGACAGTAGAAGTCTTGTCTGTTTACTTGATCAAGTATTTTTTCACATCTTTTATCAGAGTACCATTCCAATCTCTTAAATTGCAGTTGTGTGGAAAAATTTTGTAATGAAAGATCTTTGGGGAATTGAGCAGCATTCAATAAAGTCTTTATGTTTGTATTTAGTGCTGTACCTCACATCTTTTTGTTTCTGAAGACCAGGAGAATTAGAATGGCTGTTACAAACAACCTTTTTAACTATCCAATGTGGCTTTTCACTGAGTGGCAAAAGTGTGGAAGTCCCTGCTACACTGAGTCAACTGTATTGCACTTGTTTGTTGCTCCATTTTTGTGTCTAAGTAGTTGTTTCACAGAGGGTCTGGGACTAGGGAAGGGACCGTCACATAGGCACAGCTCACCTTGGATTACTGCTTTAGTGCCTTTCTGCCCTTAGAAGAATAAAGTTCCCAGTGTGTGAAAAACTTTGTTCAGCTGTCCTAGAGCCTAAATGAAAATAACTTACACAAAACATCAGGGAACCAAACACCTTGCAGGGGTGCAAGGAATAAATCACTGGCATTTGTAATTGTTACAGGTTTTTCCCAAAGTTACAAATAGGGACATCAGGCTTAAGTAATTGAAAAAAAACAACACAGGAGCTGTAAGATAGCCTTCCAAATTGTGCAATACTTGCTGTCAGGATTGCTCCTATAAATAGGTATGTAAAAGAAAGTTTTTTTGGCTGGGATCACTGGTCTGCTCTTGTAACATTTCCTTATAAAACAAAACATCTTGACAGCTGAGATGTAGTGACTGAAGTGGACTGCTGTGGGAGTTTATTGAGGGGAAAAAATAGTACATACTGCATAAAGGAGTTTATCCTTTATTTAACTATGCTTTCTACTCACCCCACAGCTGCAGCTACACTGTCTTCCAGCTTACCTTCTCTGACCTCATTAGCAAAAAAAAAGAAAAAAATGCAGTAGGATCCATCAGAATCAGTTCCAATTGTTTCTAATTTCTCTTTTTTTTTTTAATCTGAGAAATAGCTGCTGTAATATCATTTGTTCAAGGAACAGCTGGGTGTTCCTTTGGCAGTGAGGCATCAGGGAAGCTCAGTTGTCTGTTAGGTAGCAAAGTCAGTGGCGGTTTTCTTGATGTGGAAGGGTTAAATGTGGGGGATTCTGGTTTCTGTCCTGTTCCCCATCACCAGGAATAGAGTAGCTCTTTTTGCTTCAACCATGCAGTGTTTGGCCTTTGCTGGTCTTGTTCAGTTTAATCTCATTTCCTTGCTGTGCACCAGGCTGAGCTGCTCAGGAACCATCATTGTGAGATACTGAAGATAAGGTGGGGACTGGACACCACCTTTGTCCCACACAAACATCTTTGTCCCCTGATTAAACAGTTTCCCCCAAACAGCCAGTGCTGCTATTTTGCTTATCTCATTGCAATCAGTTGTTGCTCCCCTGTGTAAGGCTGTGTCTGGTCAATGCAGTGCCTTAATTTACTCTGGTAGCCAGCTGAAAGTAGGAAATTTTGTCCCAAAGTACTTCCTCAGATGCCAAAAACAAGGAAGAAAGGTGAGGGGGTACTTTTGCTACACTTACTCCTCTGAATACTCTGCTGGAAAAGGAAGGAAGAAGCAAACTGAGTTGGCATCCTTGCAGCAAAGCCTTCAGAGCAAACACACAGTGGTGCCCTGCTCCCTGTAGACTCCACACATCCAAGTCAGGCATCTCAACTAACAAGGGACTCATAAGGAAGAAAAAGACACCAGCATGCCAGCACAGTTGGTGAGCAGGCATCTGAGAACAGAGAATCACAGTTCCATGCCCTGCTGATAAAAGACTATTTTTCACTTCCTTAGGAAAGACTGCCAGAAAGAGGGATAAACAACAGCCTGAGACAGAGTTTGAGATCAGCCACCAGCTCAGCCCCTCCATGTTGTTCTGTTGCTTGAGTTTCCTTTGAGCTGGAGTGATCAGTGGTTTTCACCTTATCCTCATGCCATAACACTCCTGCCCTCTGTAAAGCTCCTTCTGAAGCTGAGAGCAGGTAGTTTCAATGAAGGCACACAATAGATTACTTGAAGTATTTTTTAATATTAAAGTCATTGTACTTTGATTTAAAGATGACATGTAATAGAATTCCAGTGTATTTTGTTTCAAAACATACTTTGGAGAAGAGAGGCCAGGATGCCTCAGAGCACTTTAGATTCCACTAAGCACCACCAAGGGAGTGACTGTGCTAGGGGAGCAGCTCACAGCTGATGCAGAAACTAAAGGGTCTGTCTGAGAAACATTCAAACACTGTCCACTTTTTCACAATTTACTACAGTGATGACTTTCTGAACACTAGTGAGTTCCCTCCTTTCCCCCTGGTTCCCCCATACACTGAGGTAAACTTGTTAAACTTGGACTAGAAAAGTGTGAGTTTGTTAGACCTGTCCTAGAGTTAGCTCCTTCTGCAGTTCCAAGGCCCATTCACTAGCCTGTTCCTCCAGCCAGCATCTCTCTGGAAGAAAACATACCTGGTTTTCAGCTTTAACTGCTGATTGCAGTTTATTCCAGTTATTTTCTATCCCTCCTGCTATGAACAGTTAAAAGGCAGTCTTAGTCTCAGCTGATGTGGTTCGTTACTTGACGAGTCCTCTTCAGATGCCTTCTTCGGATTTTGATCATCCACTTAACACTTAACTTAGCAAAGTCTGCTGCCTTAAATAGGGCCAGAAAGATACCACAAAGAAGAGCAATCATGTTCCAGGGATTTGCTGTGATAATCTGAAAGAGATGACAAATATTAGTCCCCTCATCCGATTCCCATAGGTAGAGAGGAGTGAGAGCTGAGAGAATAGGACTGGGCTCTAAAGGCCAAGGAGGTGCCTGGGTCCTGCTGGGACAGCAGGAGTGCAAAGGACCAACTCCTGTCCCACACAGTCTGCATTCACACTCTAGTTTTGGGCAAGAAAACACCAACACTCCAGATTTTGCTGCTGCTGGACCTTGGTTGTTGAGTAAATACAGGTAATACACATTTTATTCTAATGAATTTATTCGAATAATGGATAAAAAATACACCAGGCTATTTTTATTATTCTTATTTCAGCCTAGGTTTTTTGTCAATTAATTTTTAAAAAAAGTCATTAAATCAGATTATCCAGCACACTTAAGTAAGCCAAAAGTTCAGCCCTGCCCTGAAGCTACCCTTTTCTAGAACAGAGGAGGACAGGTGCTTTTCTTAGCTATGTGGTACCTCTAGCTGCAAGCAGAATGCATCTGTATCTGAGTATCACCAGCCCAAGGAACAGCATCACATGGTCCTGACCTCCACACAGAATGGAATGGACATAAGGAAGAGCCTACACTGAAATTTCAGAAGTATCCTCACTCTTCACTGCATTTCTTCTTGGGGTAAGGTAACAGAGGCAAGTGCAGGCTCATCCAAAGCATGAGCATACACAGTCAGACAGTGATTCAAGAGGGGACTGGCAGGTTACTCACGTCCTGAACAGTCTGTATGAAAGGATCTTTCCATTCAAACACCACAAAGAACAGCTGGTCACTCCTTGGTTTAGTTCTCTGGTCAATGTAGTTAACCACACTGGTCTGGGAAGAGGGAAAGAAAAGTGCAGGTTACTTTCTTCAGCAGTGCAATGAGTCTTTTGTGGAACAGAAAAGGCCTGTAAGAAGGAAAATACCAGACTATTTAGGGACTTCCACCACAGCCTTTCTCTACCTAGAACAATGGGCTGCCAAAATATGGCAAGGGCAGTTTCCTCCCTCTGTCTCATATTCATACTATTTTCCTGTTTCTCACTCAGTATCACGCTACAATACCACTTCTACATTGCCTCTCAAGAGGGGACAATTAATTTCCAAAATTAATTTACTTGCAGTAATACAACATTGGGAAAGTTCTCATGAATGAATGTTGAATTTGTTTTATTTGCCAGGGAACCACATGATGGTGGCAGCAAGATTCCTTCTTTTTGAAAAATGGGTTGTAGAATAAACTAGAACATTCCAGCAAGTGCAGAATGAACATGGAAGGAAAGAAGCCCAGGTATTAACAACCAAACCCATACTTCCCAGTACTGCCCATTAACTAGGTCACCACTTGAAACGAATGCTGCCCAGCAGAGAGCTGTAACACAATTCTAACAGGGAACTGGTTTAGGATACCAGACTGTTACAGCCACATGAAGCCAGTCTCAACAACCACAACCAGGAAAATATGAAGACATCAGGCCCCTGGAAAACACTTGTATTGTATCACCTGCCTCAGCCTAGGGGGGAAGAACACAGGGTTTGTACACAGGCAGTAACCAACATAGTCTGAACAGCCCCTGCTCCTAGGACACGACACAAACTGCCCAAGAGCCACACAGGGATCTCAGGAAAGCACAGTGGTGGAAGGACTTCTCCCTTCTCCAAACCTCAAAGGACTGTTTACAGCTTGGTGTGTGCAGAGGGCAGTACTGCTGCTCCTCCTATTTAATTCTGTACTGGAATCAATGAATCCAGCAGCACTGTGACTTTGTATCAGGGTTGTGACACAGAGGTGAGACAGATGATGGAAGAACATGCCTTTTCCGTGTTTTGTGAGCCCAGTTTTCCAGGCAGAGGACGGCTGACTTGGAAGTCTCTAAGCAGACCCCTCTCCTCATTGCCTCACAAACCTTCCTACTGCATGAGGGATGACCTGCCACAAAAGCCTCCCCAATCTACCATGGTGCAGTCTCTTTACAAATACCTCAGGGTTTCTCTCAGTCCTCTCCACAGTCCCAGGCCTGAACAGATTTTAGGCTGCAGACAAGAAGAAGCAGGAGCTAGAACACTGTTCATGGCCACTCAGAGCATATGGAGCTTCCCCACCTCCTGGTTTCTGGTCCAACACCTTTGCTGCAGACTTGCCTGTGAGGATTTGTGAGGAATTTTGAATGAGTTACAAACAGGACCTCTGAGCTGCTTTAGATGATGCAATTTATTTTTCTTATCTTCTACAAAGGCAGGGAGGGGTGAGTTTAGCTCACATCTTTACCCCATGGTTCAGAAGGTCACAAGATCTCTAGTTACAAGACCTTTTCAGATTTATTAACCAATAAAACACTGCCAACAAGGATATTTATGTTTTTGACCCAATCCTTAAATACTTTTTCTTATGGACTCATACTACAGTGTAAGCTTTCTTAGCCAACCATGTTATGACACAGACCTACAGTACTGTACTCTAAAACTCTCAACTTTCCTCTACTTAGCTTAACGCATCCTGCTTTAAACTATAAATCCACATTCTCACTTCTAGCACCTAAGTTTGGAAGCCTTTTCCAAGGTTTCAGATCAAATCCTGTGTTTAATTCTAAGCTTTGGCTTACAGGCCCAAAGTTCTGACAATTCCCTGCATTTCAGATTCCAACACTTGCCCCACACTTCCACAGCTGATTTCCTTATTGCAGGGTACCAGCCCCAACCACACTCATCCAAGAAAATTGCACACCAGGAAACAAACAGCACACAAGACAAAATAAAGGCAACAGGAAAGGAAGAACATACAAATGAATGGCTGCTGGGCTGGTTAGCAGAGTGAGTAAGTGTTCTGTTTGACCTAGTATTTATATCCATCTTTCCAGTATGCCAGCTCCCAGGTTTGGATTTGAAAGGCTAATGGACTTCCTGGTGCAATTTGTGCAGATGTTGTACTGTCAAACAAAGCAAGTGCAAATTATGTCTGAGCTGTTTCAATTTCTGCTGTATTATTAATAGGGATTTGATTCCTGGTTCCTAGGTTTTAAAACAAACAAACAAACAAACAAACCCACAAAACAGCAGAAAACCCAAACCAGCAACAGTGTTCACTTACTCAGATGATCAGTCCATAACTGCTGAACTGAATAGATGTTTATGGTCACAAAAAGCTCTTTTTTTTTTTTCTAAATTTGAGCCAGCCTTTTGTTTCCACTTTGATACACATTAGACTTGGGCACACAAAGGAAGACTTTCAAAAATCCTATACTTGATAAGCACCAACTGGCAAATGATACAGAGCTGTAGGTGATGAAGGACAGACAGACAGCTGCTGTCAGTGCTTACATGGCAGCAGCAGACTGCTGCATTCTTTACTCTCCTCCAAACCAAGGTATTAATTTGGTACTTGCATGACTGGGATTTACCTCCTGTCCTTCTCTAGTGGAGTAGGAGTGTACCTCCTCACAACCTCAGCTCTGGGCTTCCCTTAAGGCTGTGCCACCCCTAACTGTGAGAACTAAGAACAGAACTGAAGATTCTGCTTCATTTTGCTCTCCCCAGAACACTCTTTCCAAGAGTACCATGGACTAAGAGAAAGTATAATCTCTGAAAGAGACACCCTCTAGAAAGGACAGCTCTTAAAATTTTCATTTCTCACCACTGGTGAGACACTTCCTTTCCAACCAACACTGGAAGCAAAACAAACTCAAAACATAATTATTTTCCTGTGCATTAATGTGAACAGAACAGGAATGAAAAGTCAGTCTCATTTCCTCTCTAGATAAGCTTGCATCCTCCACCTGCATATTTTCTAGTTTTAAAGGATGCAAGAAGTGAAGTTACACCAAGTTTCTAAGGACACTCAACAGCTAAAAATTCCAAACCCAAACAAAAAGCAGACGTGAGAATGCTACAAAGGATACAAAGCTTACATTTACCTCTTCATCCTAACATCAGTGGCAATCTAAACAACATCTCTTTCCAACAGTAATTGTTATTTAGACAATTCCTTTGGCAATTGTTCTCCACCTTGAACTGTAGGTAGCCGTGTTAATGTTTCTATCTCAGTCTCTTGGGACCCTTACTTCAGACTACAGGTGTCATAACCCATTTGAGGCCTGAATCTCTGGCCTCCCTGTTAGGAGATGTTTTGCTGAGTTCTGTCACAAGGCCATACCAACAGCTGAGCACATCAAGACATTTACACTTCTACACACTCCCTCCTTCTTGAGAAACAGAGTGAGCAACTCGAGCCAAAACTGCTCCATGCAAAGTGGCATCATGGATGCAATGAAACAAAAACCAAACTCCCAAAACATTATGAGTACTTTTTTTTTTTTTTTTTTACCTCTTGTTTGAATTCAACAGTCTCACTACCATCTTCTTCTTTTGTTTTGACCAAGGACATCTTGACCCAAGTTCGGAAGCCTCCAGAAAACTTCCAGCTGGAGTATGAGCTTTCACAGTCCTTCATGAATTTTGCTTTCTCTGGGCTAAAGGGAAAAAAAAAAAAAGCATTACTTTATTGAGCAAACCAAGCACTGTAGGCAGGAGAAGGTCAGACCTACAGGCTCTTCAAACTATGTTCACAATTCCTTTTATTCTCTACCTGCTAAACTCAACATATCTAAAACATTGCGTGTAGTGATGTTTTCATTAATGGCAGCACTTCACTGGTGCATCCTGAACTGCAGAGGACTCACCTGGTGTCCTACAACCCTGGAGTTCTGCCTGCCTGTAGGGATTGTTCTGCCTCACAGGGAGTTTAGCTCTGCTCATCTGTCACCTCTGGCATGGAAAGGAGCAGAGCCAGGACCTCAGGAAACAACTCATCACCACATTAAGAAGCAAGAAACAGCAGGAAGAGCCTAGAGGAAGGACAGAGTGCTTCACCTCATTTCTGGTTGCCAATTAAACCAGTTGCAATGCATACATGCTTAAAATGCCTCGAAATTTATTTTCAGTATAATCCTATAATTTTGGAAGCACTCTAGCTTTGGTGTAAGGCTCCCACTTGCAGTAATGTGACCCCAATATGCAATCACAGCTATTTGCAGCCCCCAGAACAGCAGGATTGCTTCGTGTGCTTTGGTTGGGGTTTTGTTTTTTTTTTAATACTGTGACTGTAAATCTTTAAGGCTTCCAACACCCCTCATGCTGCAAGTAGTAAAGGGGTAGCTTTAAGGCACATCTGGTCTCCATCTCTTCTCTACCAGCTGCACAGGACATAGTGAATTAACCCTGCTACTTACTTGGAGCTCCTCAGTACTGTGATTTTAGCCATTTTCATGTCATCCCTGTGAAATAAGCCCAGCCCTGCAGCTGCTTTTCCAGTAAGGTTTCAGTTGAGAAGAAGGGGTAAACCACTGTGAGAAGTCAGGAATCATTAAAGGCTATTTTTACTAAGATAGATTTCAGGTTGTAGAGATATGCCAGGGTATTTTGGTCCTTAAAAGAAGGGAGAGGGTTTTGATCCAGATTAAATCCATCTACCTAGGAGAAGGGAAAAAGTATTCTTTGCTTTTATGGCAGACGGTGTGCATAACCAGGTCTTTTAGGAGATGAAGGTGTTTTGGTCTTTCAGGAGAAAAATGCAAAGAAGGGAAGAAGAAAAGCAGAGGTGAAGAAGCAAGCTCTTATCTCAGAACAGACCAATCAGGAAGATTTGTCCAGCACTGGCCAGATTTGCACTTTTCCTGTCTTTTTTTCTTAGTTTTCAAACTCAGGGCTTCTTTTCTTTCTACAAACCAAGGTGCCTTGTTTACAAGGACCAAAAGGACTGCACTGATATAAATACAACATTGATGGCTACTCTGTACCACAGCACCTACTCAGGCTTAATAGATGAATACACACATGTCCATGGGAGGAAAAAAGCCAGCAAAGCCATTCTCTCAAATCAGGGCTTCAGGCAATGGACTCAAACAGAGAAATTCACTGTGAACATGCACAGAAAAGAGAAGGGTTTCTGGAAAGAAAAACTAACATGCTTTGCTACCTGTCAAGGCAGATGCTGTTCCCAGGTGTCCTAGAAAGTTAGGAATATCTTTATTTTAACATGAGGTGCTTCTTTAGTGACCCCAACAGGATGGCACCTCTCTACCTCCCACAGAAAAGACATGGGCAAAGCCTAAGGACAAAGCCCACGGCCTGCCTGCTCCTCACCAGAGCAAACCAGCAACACAGGAACACCTAATCCAACAACTGCTTCCCCTCCTGGGATGTGGGCAGAGCAGCAGCTGAGGGGACAGCACAGGGGAGCACTAGAGTGCTTTACCACTCAAGAGGAACACACATAATTAGCAGTCTGCCAGCCAGTCATATGCCTAATGGCTGGCTAAATACAGCATCCTAGAAAAGCTTTCCAAGCCAACATGGAAAAACGAGGCAGGAAGTTATGACACAGAGCTGAATGTTACAGCCATAACTTCCATGGTAGGCAGACAGCAGCAGTATGCTCTGCCTTCAACTGTAATTGCAGGCTGGAAAAAGAAGGATTAATAATATCTTAGGAGAAGCTGTGGAGAAGTGATCTGAGAGGAATCTCCATAATCCAGACCACTGCCACGGAATGAGGGGAAGAAAAGGGGGGTGGACAGGAGGAGCGCAGCACAGAGGCACAAGCTTTGCACAAATTATAGCAGAGGGCAAATAACACAGCTTTAAAACCACACACAGCCAAGTGAACACAAGACAGGAAAGGGATTTTAAGCTGAAAAACAGTTATCCAGGCAGTTTCTTTTAATTCCCTCTTCACACCAAAGACAAACAGCCCACACAGGCTACACCTCTTTTTTTTGTTGCTGTTTGGGGCTTTTTTCCCTTTCTTCTCCATTTTTTTTTTTCTTTTTTTTTTTTNGGAGTCACTAACCTATTTCTGTACTGGGCTGTAGTGCTGCAGTGGATCCTCTACCATCAGTGTCTATGGACCACCCCATGAGAGCCAGAGAAGTTCAGGACATCCCACCAGCAGATTCTGATGCAACAGCAAGAGCCAAACCCACTGATGGTTCAAACCCAATCTGTGTTTATTGCTTTTGTGTTTCCCCAGAGCAGGAAACTCTCAAACAGCTGTGGCATCTAATAAAGGCTGGTGTAGTACCCAAAGTCTCAACCCTTCTTTGCTGTATTTCTCTGCATGCAGCAATCCAGAGCAGAGACATGAACACGGGGCTCTGTTTAGACCCTGAAATATCTCTGATCTGTTCACACTGGTATCCACCATTTCACAGGGCCATAAGTTATTTGACATGCTACACTAACAACAGTTTTGTCAGTAGTATATTCAGAGGATTTTCTTCTAAACCCCATGTATTATCCTAATGACAGTTCAGGAGAGGAACTTGTATTTTTAGCCACACATTTTGGGTAATTTGCAAGGGTTTCATTATTTCCCTCCCTCCAATTAATACGGTACAGACAGCAGCTGCCACTACCTTATAAAAAAAAGAAAAGGAAAAAGAAGCCAGCAGCATCTCTTTCCAGCTCAGAGGCCAACAACAGCACACAGTGCAGCAGTGTTCTGTGGAGACCAGAACAAAACCAGTGAGCAGTGCCAGTTTCATGGAGTCTGATCTAATTTTAACAGAAGGGCTGCAGAGAATAAAGCCCTTGACAGAAACAACTGGACCTTGCTTGAGTCCTCAGCACTTACTACACCATAAAAAAAATCTCTTAAAGGTACAAGTCTTTAGATGCCATTATTTTATTGCTTGTGGCACCTCTGATAACACTGATACATGAACTGGTGGGCACAGTGTTATTCTGGGCTCTCATAACCAGTGAGACACTTTGTCAGGAAAAGTAGTTAACAGAGGCCAGTAATTGAAGTTTTCAGAGGCTGTATGGAAGGACACACAACAGCTTATACAGATATCTTAACCCAGACTTCCCATCAGCTAAATTTAGCATCTGCTGATGAACAAGAAATCATTTCTATTTTCTCTTCTGCTGGAAGCTGGACGGAATGGGTGCTCTCCACATACACAGTGCAGTTTCACATGCACCTTTCATTGTAAGGAGAAATGTAGACTCCAACCTGCCCCGAGAGCCCAGCCAGTTCATGCCAGGACAGCAAACACAGCACTGAGCAAGACAAGCCACACCATTTGTATCAAGTTTTGGAGGATGCTGCAGAAAAGACACCACTGGCCTCTTTCCCACAGCTGGTTCCTTTCCTGTATTCCATCTAGACATGCAGATCATTTACCACTAAGGCCTTGATCCCCTTGTCAATGTTACCATTAACTTGGGTTAGCTCAAAACCAGTTTTAACTCCTATTCCTACTACCTGCCTCAAGCTAGCAGAAAGGATGCATCCCCAAAGAAACATCCCCAGTTCCCGTGTGGCTTCCAAGGCCTGAGGATGCACAGACTGAGCTGCTCATCCTCCCCCCAAGCCAGCTGCAACACCAGGAGTGGTCTCAGGCAGTGCTGGTGTCTGGCAGTACAGAAAGAGCTGAGCACCTTGCTGCAATTGGTCCCACTGTAAGCATTTCTAACCAGAACACAAGCCATAAAACCAGAAAAAAGCAACATAAGGAACAAGCAGCACGTTCTACACCACTACTCTTAACTGGTGCTCTCTCAACCTAAAATATCAATGCCTGAAATACCCAGAACATTGGCATTTTATGACATGTTAACAGTTAAAAACTTAGGATGTCTTCACTGAAGCAGAAACGCTTTGTAAAAGGCAAATCCAGCTAACTGGTCTTTGGCCACCCAGAGATATCATGTCTGAACACTTCCAGTCCTTGATCCATTTGAAAAGCATCGGTATGACCATGTCCAAGCCTCTGAGAAGGCCTTGCTACAATAAAATCTGTTCTCTTCCCTCCCTCACCTAATTTTGTTCTGCATAGATCCTCTATCCCCTGTCCCTTTTTCACTGAGCATCTATTATCAAATTAAGGTTTTCTATCAAGTGTCACTATGACTAATATTTCTTGACTAGCTTTTAATCTGGATCTCAGAGAGAAGGACAGAACTTGAATTCAAATTAAAGAAAAATTAAACTGTTAAGTAGGAAATTTGTTCTCAAAAATTGGAAAAAAAGAGCAGGTCTTTCAAGAAAGGTCAACACAGGATTAATGCCATTATTGTTAAAACTAGAAGGTTGATTAGATACCCCAATTATACTAATGTCAAACCAATACAAAGCAATTTTAAAAACCCCATATATGAATTTACATCATTCTGCAGAATCTTAAATATAGCCAGTAATACAAATAAACAGAGTTAATATTTCAATGAAATCACAACAAAGCAATCTATGGTTCTGACCTTTACAGCAATTGCTTTAAAAACCCCCAAATGGTACAGAAATATTTGTGTTCTTGGTGCACTTCCTGACACATTACCCAGGACAGCACACTTCCTGATCACCCACCAGCAGCAGACAGCAGGAAGCCAGCACAAACTCCAAGCTTTTAGAAAGTTCAGCAACAAATGGTTTAAGCACAGCTGAAGAACAGTTTTTGCCACTGGAAAAGTCCTCAATACATTTTTTAAAGGTCAGATTAGTAAACAAAGACATGAAAGAGCATCAACATAGTCCAAACATTTAAAAAAATCATAAAAGCCTGTCTGATTTTTACTGAAAAAGCCCTGCTTTCACAGGTATTGTGACAGCAAGTTCAATCCAGCCACAGGCTCATTCCCCCTTCACATACCTGCTGACAAACTCCTGGAAGGAAGAAAACAGCAGGTAGTCAATGGCACTAAAATCTTGGTCTGTTTCATTTAAATGGAACTGCAAAAACACCAGCTCCCTTTTCTTCACATCACGAGGGCCTTGAACAACCAAAGCATACTTCTGTAAGCAAACAGAGATGGTGAGAGGAGCAAAGGAATCCTCATTTCCTGTTCATTAATTTGCCATCTGGCACTAATACACTGTAGAAATCTAACACACAGAGTTTCTTAGCTGCTACTAAGTACACACCAATAAAGTACCCAAAAAGAATGCCACTTGAGTCCTTCTTTTAGTTTAAAAAGGAGGTCTGTACATCAAGATTCAGTGTTTAAATATTAATATTTAAGTACTAAATATGGTCATTTGTGGGTTTTGGACATTTGTTTATACAGAAGCAAGCTTCCCTGCACTTCTAAGGGCAATTTAAGATAGACTATCACTCCCCAATGTACCCATCTTTCTGGCTCAAAGCATTTCAGTGTAATGAAGCACTTGGTGCCCATTTAAGATTCTTCCAAGTGTGACAAACATGGTATGTAATTCCCAGCAGGAATTCATGTATGAATTCCCAGCAAACATAAAAAAAGAGATTAGCTATCCTCCTCTAATGGATACTGATACTGCTTTCAATCAAAGCTAGGTTTACAATATCAAGGAAAATGCTTCCCAGTTTATTTAGGAGAAGAATGAAGTGAGAGCTTCACTGTGAAAAATGACTTATTTTATCCCATTAAGGGTTTTGTGCTGCACACACCCACAGGACAGCTGATCTTCTATAAAACATATATACACTGACTGGGGTATTTCACATTTCTGAAAACAAAATGACAGATGGCTTACAAAAAATCCAAACCAGAAGAGCAAGGATTTTTTTACAGCACGTAGTACATACTTTTACTTTCCAACAAGATTATGAGCAGAAACCCCACACTGAATAAGCTTTGTTCTATTATATTGTTATTACCATAGTTTGATTAGTAAAAGGATCTGTGTAGTTGATCCTCTGAGTGGTGCATTCAATGTCTCCTGGCTGACCTGGATTTATCAGAGGTGGAATGTGATCGTAGTAATGATGTTTGCAGCTAAGCAGCCGAGCCTTGCCTGGGTAGAAGGCAATACCTGTTCGGGGAGAAAAAACATTGGAGAGCACTGATTTCCTTCCTGAGGACATAAATTTTTCACTCTGGAATTTTATCTCATGGGACACTGAGCTATCTTTAAGATGCCACAAAACAATCAAATTAAACCATGCACTTCCACATTTTTTCTGGAGCAGGACAAAAACACCAACTGCATCAGGACACTTCCACAATGCATTGAAAAAAATCAGGGCTCATATTCTGTTACAACAGTCCAAGGTTCATAGAAGCTACCAAGTTTCCCACAAGCCAGCAGCTAATCCATCAGTCCCTCTCAACCCCAGATAAATCTGTAAAATATGTTAGGGGGAATCAAATGGGACAATGTAGTGCTGTAGTTTTCAGATATTAGCATTTAACATATCAAGCATTAATTAAAAATAATGTACATACCATACATGACAGATCAAGGATCACTGGCTGAACTAACAGAAATTAAAAGATGCTCTTCAGAATACAATATTTTCTGTTAACTGAATGTGACATCATGATAAAAATCAAAGCCATCAAACATGCACTAACTGCTACCATCCCTTATTATTTACAGCATTGGGTAGGGCAGGCAGCTACTCCACCTGGATGGAAACCCACATATGCCATAAACCTCCTTTTTCAGTCCAACAGTGCATTCAAACAACCTCAGCCACCTCAGCTTTGGAAGGCTAGCAAAATACAAGAGCCAAACCTCAAAATCCTTTTACACCACCTATGCCATATTTATTATTGGAGACAAGTTTGCTGGAAGATAATCTAGTCCAACTTAAAAAAAAAAAAATGAGTTTGATTGATTAAATATAATTAACTCACAACTGAGATAACCTGCCCACCAAAATGTGAGATGTCAAAGCACTCAGCATATATCAAATGCTTTATTCCTTTCTTCAGAGCTCCAGGCTTGCAACTTGCCTCTCATCATTTTAATAGAGCAATAAAATAAAGGACTACATTGATTTTGGTTCTTTGATCTGCAGGGATCTCCAACAATATTTTTGGATTTATATGTATCCTGCTCTGCTTATTTAAAGTTTGCTTATTTTCTTCCTGTTGCTGGATGAAAAGCTCACACGGGGGGAAAAAAAAAGGGGAATAGCTTGACTTTGCTTGCTCTGATAGTCAGATTCATATGGTCCAAACATAAGGCACTACTTCCAGAGCTGGGCTAACTGGCCACAGAGGAAAAACAACTACACTGATATGGCAACAACTCAAAACACCTTTCAGCCACAACTACTGAAGTGGGTATTTGGAAAATGTGTTTGGAAAACTTCAAACAGAGGTGTTATTGTTGAACTGGAAACTCACTGATGACTGACTGAGCTGCATTTGCTATCATGGCTCTACTTATGAATGGCTACTGGACAATTAAAAAGAATAATAACAACAGAACTCACTATTCAAAAATTCTCCCGTGGATCAATTCTTCCTGCAAACTGCAACAGTTTCTGCTGCCATGCTGCATTTTTGTGCCAACATTGTTCCCTGCAGTTCACATAATATTTTCATTGCCTACTGACCTAATACCATGTTGTAAACAAGGCAGGGTGGAAGTAGAAAGTGGCACTGTGGTTATTCTGTGGTTGGTTTGAGAAATTCACCTTCTTTACTGTGAATGGCATCTCATTGCTCAGTGCAGCACAGAGCTCCTGATACACATCCTACGTGTTACTCTGTTTGAATGATACAGTTTGGGGAATATTTCCAAAAGGAATTGTCTTTCTCCCCTAAAAGAGGACTCATTTTAGAGTCTGAAAACACTTCTTATCTATGAAATGCTGCATAATTCTCCACAGCTTCTGCCATTCCCATTATTGGCACAAAAGCTCCCCAAAATCTCCCCTACAATTAATTTTTAACTTTTGTGTGCAGTCAATACAACTTTTTAATCTAAAGTGAGGAAATTAAAGACCTGGGTCAAGTATTACAGGCACTCTGGGCTCTGAAGGATGAACACCAAAAATTTAAAACAAGCCAAGAGAAACATGAACAAGAATTTAACCCATTTTACTTGTGACTCCTCTTACCAGGTGCATCATACAAGGACACTTCCTTGTAAGTGACAGACATCACTGGGTGCTTGAGCTTCTCCCTGAAGTCACTGATGGTTTGGTAGACAAGGAACACAGCTACAGCCATGAGCAGCAGATAAATAAACAGGAGAATTACTGAAAAAACATTCTTTAGGCAGGTCTTGCTGAAACGCAAAGAAGGGGTAGTGGTACCCAGTTCACCATCTGGAACCAAACAGAATATGAGTTGGGACTTTAAAATACAGATATTTTAGCTGAATTTTCATTTAAAGATCAATCGTGTGAGAGGAAAGTAAGCCTCAAACTCAGCTTGATTTTAAAAAACACAGCTAATTCTAGTTTTGATGATCAGCCAGGTAGATGCTTCCTTCTCAAGTATGAGGTGTAATCAACCGAAGATTGTGCCTCCTTTCCACATGCCAGAATTTGGCTGTGAATTTCTGCTTAAGGCCACTGCAGGCAGGAAACAAGACTTATTTTCAAGGACGACAGAGAAACAAAGTTTAAAGTTCACATGAAAGTCTACTGACGGTCAATCTTTGCTTCTGGAAAAAAACAACCCCTTTCCTCCCACTTCCAGCCTGAAGTGATTTTTACACACTTAGCACAGACATCAGTGGAATGATTTAATATTCTAATGCTCATGCCCAGCTCTACACATTACATCTCCAACATGGTAGAAGTCATTAGAAGTTTGTTACCCTCTAGTTCATAATTCCTTGTGCATGTTAAAAACTTTCATAGAAGGATTCTTCCAGTTACAGCTAGAAAGAGATTGATCCAACTCTCCCAATGTCTCCTTTTCTTTAAATCTTGTTCTCTTTAGATCTTCACAGTAGTCTCACCCACACACAGACACTGCTTTACCCTACTCCTTGCATTTGCAATACTTTTTCTTTTGGCATTTCTTTTAGCAATACTTCTAAGGAAAAGGTTCCTGTACTCTTGAGTTACACACCATGTTTTGTCAGGAGCGACACACAGCTGAACACACCAAATGTTATGTTAAACCTCAATGTAAGACAGGAGATAAGCAGCCATGCTTCCTGCTGACTGCTCTGTGTGATGTCACTTAACGAGTCAGCCCCTCTCAGGCCATGCCACACGCTGCTCTCCAACTCTATGGTTTGATGTTTGTGCCTTCCCACAGCAAACAGGAGCCTTTTGGTGAACCCTATTGCACACATAACCACTTACAAATGTCCATGGGCAAGTTACATGCCAGGAGATGGCAGGCAGCCAAGGCATTTAGGACACCAATATGCATAAAACTGCACTGCTGAAACAAACATGTCTTGAACATGCAAGGCACTTAGAACATGCTCCTTTCAGGCTGGCTAACCTCAGTGCCCACACCTGAGCTGCAATAAGCCCACTTAACACTGCTCCATGCCCTCCAAAAGCAGCCTGAACAATCTAAGAATTTATTTTAAAGCATCTGTTCAATATTGCATCTTGCTCATGTAAATCTGGCACAGACTCTGCCTGCACCCCACTGCCACTCAGGTGAGACACAACATAAAGGAAGATGACATACTGAGCTATCTCAGAGTCAGATATGCTGAACCTGTTTTGATTGAGCACAGTTCCTGTCAAAGAAATATTCTGCTGTCAGTCCTTGGAAATTCTCCTGGCTTTCCACCAGTACTGATTCACATAAGTAAGTGAAATTAGTGAAGTAAGGGAAATAAGTGGTGAAATTAGTATTTTGTTTACTTTCAGAGGTGCAATAAAATAGCAAAACCAAAACAACCAAAGCCCTACACAGCAGCTGCTAACAGGCCCTAAAAATCAGAGTTTTTTTGGTCAATAATTCTCACCTGGTAAAATAACAGAGCTGGAATCTTCATGAACTTCCATATCTCCTTCTCTCTCCTCTGTTGGATTTTCAGATGCTCGCTCCACATCTTCACTCAGCTGTGTAGTTAAAACAGTGGTTCAATTTCCAAACATGCTCTCAACTTGCAATTGTTGGAAATTCTATGGTACAAATAAAAGAGGCTCCAACTAACCAAACACAAAAATACACCCCCAGTCCAAGAGCACCCAACATCTGTTCCACTTATTCACAAGACAAAAGCCACATTTCTGTAGACTTGGAGCCACAAATTAAGTGACTTGCATGCTACAAATTTAACCTACTTCTACCCTGCTGCTTCAACAATAACATCACCTCTCCATTCAAGTTCAAAGTAATTAATTTCCCCAGCAGCTCCAACACACTTTAACCCCACAATTAAGACAGTGTTCTGTGACAAGCAGGAACTTCATTCTGTCACTGAAGAATATATTTTTAGGCATAAAGAAACCACAGCACATAGCAGCAAACAGAGCATTAGCACCTCTTAATAAAGAGGTACAAAAAGCACGAGATGCATTTTTACAGATGTTAAGGCAAGGCACTGAAATACAGTCTAAGCCACAGGTGGCTGGGTCATTATGAGACAACAGTCAAGCATCTCTATATTTCTGGTCCTTATTTGATCTCACTGTGCAGATTATTATATATTAGTGATTATGCAACTAATTAGTCTTCCAGTGTTTCTGAAACACCAACAGAGACCAGATGTTTTCTTGTTTTGCTATTCCGAGGTCTGGGCTCAAACTGCCAGGCCCCTTCCATCAGAGTCAGAAGCTTGTCACAGCAGATACACATCACACGACATGTGAAGCACTACAGATTTTATACATTATAAATAGAAAGTATTTCTTGTATGTTTTCCAAGCTTTCTTTCCTGGTGGTAACTGACACAGAGATTAAGCAATGCAAACCAGGGCGTGAGCTTGCAGCACATGACTTTAGCCTGTTTCAAGGAAAATGGGGGCACAGTTAATGCTGCAGCTGCACTGAGTGCTATTAAACACTACCCCCCTAACTTACACAACAGTAACATTAATGTATCCATAAGGGAGTGCTTTTACTTCACCCAACTTTAATTCAGTACTGAAATTATCATTATGCCATTACCAGATCATCATTAGCACCTATTAGGAAAGAGTCCACTCATTTTATGTCTTCAAAGTCTGATGTAGAGTCTCCTTCAACTCCTGCTGTATTTCTGTATTCCATCATGCAAACCAAGATGAAAGCAGTTACTCAGCTGTTTTAAAATGCTTAGTACATAAATAAAGCATGGTTTCCATTGCATGAGGCAAGAAGTGAAGAGGTAACTTGTAGGCTAAAAACTCAGCTCATGTGCAAGACTCTTACCAGGGTCCAACTGAAGATACTTTTTTCAATTATCACCATAAAATAAGGGAAAATTAAAATTCTGCTCCTTTTTGTAGAAACATGCTGGTTCTGTTTGTCTGACCCAAAATAAGCTACTCTGACACAAGAAAAGCACTCACTGAACCTCTTGTACTAGTTACACTAAATCAGCTAAGAAACCACTTCCAGTTATACTCGTGCAAATTGCTGATCCAACAAATGTAATGTAAGTTACAAAGTCACTGCAGTTCCTGAGCTGACTCCCACACCTCTCTGATTCCCCAGCTACAGGCACCTCATTGACTGAGGTTATTGGGAGGGAAGTGAATTCTATTCCTGATGGCAAGGAGATCCCAACACAAGTCTAAGAAAGAAAAAAATAAGCAACATTTCCTATCCTCTCCAGAGGACATACAGCAATTTTTTTCAACAAGGGGAAGAAAAATTATCTTAGACGCAATTCCCAATCTAAATGATTCTGCGGTAAGCTCAGAAAACACAACATTTCAGCACTCTTTAGAAACAAACCAAAAAATCCCAAACAATATGCAACTATGTTTTCTTATCTCTGTTCACAATGTTTCACAACCTTTTCACAAATAAAGCCAGAGAAGGACAGCCAGGCAAGAGCAGGACTACTAACATTGCTTCAGATGCAGTAAGCAGGTTGAGCTGATGGGTAAGACCCGCTCCTTAAAAGCAGTTTATAAATACTGCAGATGCTGAACACCTGAACTGAGGTCACCAAGATCCCAGCGCTGTGCTTGGTTCAGCTACTGCGTTCTGAGCAGCACACAGCACCCTGACTCCATGAGGCAGGGCAGCACAGACCCACAAACCCATCACCTCACACACACCCCCTGCTACAGTCTCCCAGTGACGGGGAAGCCAGCACAGGACACTGCAGGACAGCTGATGCCAGTTCGCACTTGCCACTCCCCTTGGATTCAGGGATTCTGCCAACAGTGAACCTGGAGCATGCCAACCAGGCCAGGCCTTCCCATGTGGTATTTTTGATACAGGGGTGAAGTGTGGTGCCAATCAGAAGGAGCAAAGATTGCAGGGTGGTTGAGCTTGCAGTAGGATGCAGAGAGAGGACAGGATGTCAAGGGCAGGAAGGGCATGAAGCAGATATTCCTCTGGCTTCAGAACATGCAGCTGAGAGAGAAACAACTGCAGGAACCTGCCTATGTCCCAGCAGCTCTTTTTCAGTCCTGTACACAGAAAAGTGCTGGACAAAAAGAAGCTTTGAAAAGGCAGTTCCAGCTATTTGAGCATCCCTGCCAGGGGCAGAAGCAACAAAGACTGCTGCAGGTGCTGGAGAAGGAATGGACACAGGTGCTGCACTTACACCCCATCTTGACTCCTGACACAATTTGGGATAAACCCAAACATATGGGGAGCAATGTCAGTGGTGGCTGATACTTAAGGTAGAAACATAACATGCATCGTCCATGTCCACACTTCAGGCATCAATGCAGATTCATTACTCTCACAAGTACCTTCCCTAGATACAAGCACACAAGTCAACCCTATCTTGATAGTCACAGGCCAAAACCTTCGTACTGGATAAAACTCCCTTAAATAAAAGGAGAACTTGTTCATAGAGGCCTTTTGCTGATCTGCTGATTCATCACCTTCCAATGCTTTCTAGCCTGGCAAGAAAACGAAAAGCTGAAACTAAACAGACTGTACCACACTAAATTAGAATGTATTAAAACTGAGCCTCAAACTACCCGTCACGTGTAGAGGAAGGAAAATATCTATACTCCTTTTGCCTGCAAGATACAAACAAAAGTGCTCTGCTGTAACTCTCTACCGCTGCTGAACTTGGCACAAATTGCTTGTGTGTCTACTAAGAGAGAAGGGAACGAGCAAGGAAGCCGGGTTGCTGAGCCTGTACATTGATATGCAAACCAGGCGCTGCCTCGGGCTTTTGGCAGCGTGATAAAGCCTCCTTCAGTTTCGGATGCACGGGCTCTGCTACCCAAGTCGCTTCTCACACCCGACACACCATCCCCTTGTTACAAACCCCGGCTGCAGAGCCCAGCCGTACCCACCTCACACACCTGAAACAGCGGCTGCCCACTATTTCAACCCCGTTCAAAGGTAAATCACGGAACCGTGCGCCCCCGAGCCACCCGCTGCTTTCTGCGGGCTGCAGCTGCCGCCTGACGCCCCAGGACCCCGCGCCGAGCTCACCGCCACAGCGCTGAGTGCTCCCGCTCGCCAAGCGGCGAGCGCCGGGTCGGGCACCAGCGCCCGGCGAGCCCCCCCAGC
>WBNO01013571.1:26110-85420 GCA_013400575.1 Peucedramus taeniatus
GGCCGGGCTGCCGCTCTGCGCCGAGGCCGGGCCGGGCCCGCACAGCCCCGGCGCTGCCGCCTTTCCCGGCGCTCCGAGCCCCAGAGCCGCCGCCAAGCTCGGGTTTCTCGTGCTCTGCTGCTGTGCCGCCTCGCCATCCCTCCTGCCCTAGCGTTCTGGGCATCTCCTGCTTCTCGGGCAGCAGTTCGTGAGAGGTTTGCAGCACCCGTGTGCTCCAGCTCTGCCCCGCGGTCCGGCTGGCAGCTGGTGCCGCACACACACCCTTAGAGAGCTGGGTGCCGTGTGCCCATTCTACTCGCTCCCTGCCAGAAAATTTCAGATTACCATGAGTTGGAGCCAAAGTTAATTTTCTCCCAGTAATTCATTAAACCATGTACTTAGACTTAAAAAAAAACCATCCAAAACCAAAACAACAACAGCAACAAACCCCCACAAAGATTATCAAAATAACAAGACAGTTTTAACTTAGGAGTGTTTAGCTTCCTGTGATTCAGAAGGCTCAGCAGAATTCCAGACTCAAAATGATAAAGTCCTGTACTGATACGCATCTGCTTCTCTATTGAAACACTTGCTGTCTGACCTTCTCAGGGTCTTCTCTCTAGATACTTTAAAGAGACTAACCAATGTCTGACTAAAATTACATCTTATGTATAAAACACAAAGCAGAAGCACTGGTTTATTAAGTAAAACAGATGTCAGGAGATCAGATTTACGCATGTTTATGTATTTATCTTTGTTTCTTAATCAAATAATGCTGTTGGCCACACACCCTTTTATTTTGGCCAATATCCATCTGCATTAGGAATAGAAAGATGCAATTGACAATCTTTGAGCAGACTACTGTGCAGACAAGAAGTGACTTGCAAAAGGGACATATCTTCTATGGTTGTGCTGTTTAGATTAAAAAGATTCTCTCATTGCTTATGGTTGAACCCTCAAAGAATCTTAGGGGCAGTTTAAAGCACAGGCAAGAAATGTCAAGAGAAGGAAACATGTATGGTGATATAACAAGAGAAAACATACAACAAAGAATGTGTCCTAAGAGCTTGTGGATTTCATAGCTGAAACGAACTGCTTTTTGCCTGTGCTTAAGTGATGAGGATGTATTGATGGCTTTCCCTCCAGGAAGGACAGCCCATCTACCTGGCAGTGAAGGGAGTAGTATTTGATGTCACCTCTGGAAAAGGTTAGTGTGCTTCTCCTCTGCTGTCTACTTTGCTTTCATATTATTATTCAGACATTTGTTTTTAAATATTCCCGATGTATTGGAAGCCTGCAGTTCGACTGCAACAAAAAGATACACTTTTTCCTCTTCCAAAAAACTTTATTTTCCTCCTCTTACAGCTCCCCTAGTAAGGTTTTGTCTAGAACTTACACTGGTCTGAGATCACAAGATGTAGACAGGCACTGCCAATGAAAACTGGAAGAACTTCCCAGCTCCCTGAGTCCTTGCCAGATGTGGGGTCAGGCCACATGGAAGCTGCAGCATTTTATTGCCCTGGGTACATGAACTGAGCAGATCACAGCTGACGTGGATGTACCCACTGCACAATACCAACACTGCTGCAGCTGCATCTTTTCCTTCTGTGCTGGTGTTCATGCCCCTTGCTGTTTGTGCCTTCCCTGAGAACTACAAATGCTTTGATTTGAACTCCTGCTACTTAATCCAGATTTACTATAAAAAGTTTGAAGGCACCATGAAGGTCTTAGACACTTGCCTTGATGTCATCATAAGTAAACTAATGGCTTGTTACTGTGTTTGTACTAGCCTTGTCTGGGCATACACGTTGGGTTGGCTGATCTTCAAATGCTAAATTAGACAAGGCTTGCAAATTCTGAAGTCTACAAACATCTCATGAGAATGTAAAGCGCAACTCCCTAAATAATAGGTAAATGTTAAAAATGCAGTATAGGAAGTTCAACAGCTGTATAACCCCAAAAAGTAGGAAATCCAAAGTCAGTTCTGGAAAGAACAGTCTTAGGCTTGAGTTGTTGCTTTCAGTTCACTGACATTCAGTTCACAGCCTGGTGAAGGGTAGAGGCTGAACATACCCTGTAGATTGTCAGATCATCACTGGATTTTATTTTATTTTTTTTTAATCTGCTGGAATTTTATGGAAAAGGAGCCCCATACAATGCTTTGGTTGGAAAAGACTCAACAAGAGGAGTTGCAAAGTTGTCTCTGGATCCAGCAGATCTTACGCATGACACAGTAAGAAAATGGGCCATCAGTTTAATTCCACTTTGCAAATTTTTATTATTATGCAAGATGATGAGTGATGACTTTAAATTGTTTGTATTTACATAAGTTGACTCACATATTTAAAATTAAAATGCATTTGTTCTCTTTAGATACATAAAATATATTTACTGGTCATGAAAGGTGCTAGCAGCCTTCAAGAGGAAAGTTTTTCATTTGAGGAATCAATAAACATGTAAATTCTGTAAGCATGTAAAAGGGAAATCACCTGTTGTTTAAAAAGATGCTCACAAAGACAGTAAATCCCTTTCTTTTGGTTTGGTGTATCCTGATGTGACAGTGAATGCTAGCTCTGGTGGTGGATTGTTGCTTGTTTGACCTGAATACCTTAAAGTTTTGTCAAGGCTGAATTTGAATGGAAAGAATACAGTTACAGGCTGTAGTATCAATTTTGTTCATCATGCTCTGCAGTGTAAACCCAAAAGCTGACCCTAAGGTTTACAGTAATCATTAAAAAAAACCCTAATGTAAATATCTCTATTTTTATTTGAGACAGGACTTTCATTTCCCTGTTTCCTTTAGACAGGACTCACAGAGGAGGAACTGAAGTCCCTGGATGACATCTTCAATAATGTTTATAAAGCCAAATATCCAATTGTTGGCTATACTTCTCGGCGAATTCTGAACGAGGATGGCAGCCCCAATCTGGACTTTAAACCTGAAGATCAGCCACATTTCAGCATTAAAGATGAGTTTTGAGGAACATTTTTGTACCTAGAGAACACCTGGGGAGAGGCACAGCAGAATATTAAATTAATTCCCCTTGTTGTGGAGTTCATTATTACAATTAGCTATCATGAGTCAGTTCTCTGCTCAGAAAATAAGTGTGTGTGTACACACATAGCATAGAGGAAACAAACAGATCTGTAGTAGTGTCATACACCTAGGCTGTTTGCTGGAAATTACAGGAATTATTTAACCTGCAAGTTCTTTCTGCCAGGATTTCTCTGTTAGGAAGTGTATAATGTAAAATTACATTCCTTAGAAGAAAGAAGAAAGCTTTTAATAATTGAAATATGACCGGTCTTTTTGTAAGTCCCAAGTTGCTTCCCACTCCTTGGAAAAGTGTAAATGAGTTATTTGGACAAGCTAACATTAATTCTCTGTGCTTCATGTGAATGTAGGTAGCACGAGTACAGACAGGTGCAGTAGAAACTTACATTTTCAAAAGCATTATGGAGTTTAGTATTTGATGGGTTTGAGAATATGGGATATAAAGCCACTCAGTCTCCTCAAATGCAGTTACTGTGGGGTATTTCTGCAAAGCCTACAGCTGTAAACTGAGAAAAATAAATCTTTTTTTCCCCATGAGGACTACTGTGACATTTTAAATAAGACTATTATGTTAGGTTTGGCTAAGTGAAACTGTACTTTTTAAAGATAATTATCAAAGATGTCATCTATATTAGATTACGATGATTTTCTTCTACCTTCCTCCAGTCTTTCTCTGACAAAAAGAGGAGATCAGCCCACTGTTTGCCACATACTCTTACAGCACAAATTTATTATAGCAGCTTAGTGTCCTGTGAACATTGTTAGCATTTTTATGTTAACAATTTCAGCTCTCATTTTTTATGTCTCTTAGTTTTTCTTTGTTCTTACCCTGGCTCCATCACTGCTGTTTTAAGGAAGTGTGCAGTGCCATGTTTCTCTTCCTCCTAACCTGATACAAAACTGCAGATCCTGTAGGGTGAAAGCAAACCCCCTTGATGGCTTTTCCCTGGCAGCCTTCCAGCAACAAGGGGACTGTAAAAGCCTGAGCTGTATAAATTGCTGCTAACCCCTGACTTGCACTAACTTAAGTAGAATGTGAATTGTCCCATATGTGGATTTATCTGTCACTGTCACCATTTTGATTGATATGGGAAAAACTAAGCAACTGCTCCTGATTCTTTATTAATAATACAGATATAATAAAAATATGATTCTGTATTGTTGTTCTATTTCTTAAGCATTTTAGTAAGTTTCTATGAAGGGAAGATTTTATTAGATGATTCTCCATCTTCTGGTTTGCAGGGGACAGCTGGCTGTCAGCTGAATAACTAGAAAAGCTGTTTCTATGTATTTGCCCATTCTTTCAGAATATTACAGATTTTATTCTAGATTTGTTTTGTGTCTCACCATTAGACCACTTCATTTGCAGAAGGGACTCCATGGGCCCCCCCACTGTTGGATGGTGCTCTCAGTAGAAAAAAATAAATCACCATCTAAGAAATGACTATTGCTTCAGATAATAATTATGTGTTACTATTTATTATTACTGCTGCCCTTTTGATTAGAGACCAAGAGCAGCTGGGAGTTTGCTCTGTGATGATACCTGTTGTCTTTTGACATTGTCCCACATGTGGGAATGCATGTGGGTTCAGTGGTTATGGGGGTTGGTTGTTTGCCAGCATTTCACAATTAATTTTTCAGTGCCTACTAGTTCTTTTGCCCTTCTCCTCCTTTCCTTGCACGTTTCCTGATGGGGCAGCTTCAGTAGTTGTGCTGCTGTGATTACTGGAAAAGTCCTTGTTTCTTCTGGGATCATGATACCCAGCTGCATTTCAAAAAAAACCCCTTGTAGCTCGATTGCTGCTCATCACCACTGAGTGGCTCAGTGTCCCTGTTCTCCCCCTGCTTTTCCTGTCCTCCCTATGAAATCACTTTTGCTGATGTCAAAGCAGGTAACTCAGCTTCTGCTAGTACTAAATTTCAGGTTCTTTTCAGTGAGGAAGTGCTCCTGTTGCAACAGGAAATGGTGCTATAAAACCCCCTCCTGTAATGCAAGATCCTCACAAATTCAACCTGCTCTCACTCTTGTCTGTGAGGGAGATGCTTTAGTCCTTCCTTTCTGTTATTAAAGACAAGGTTATCACAACTGAGTGCACTTTAGAAAGCCAAACATTTCCTTTTTGGTTTTATTTCCATTTGGAAATTGAAGGTTTCACATTTAATCACTTCCTAGGCTATTTCACTTGGGGTTTCCACTCAATAGAAGTGTTACAACAATAAGGCTTTAAGTGGACACATCCTTAACACATTTTCACTGACAGCTTTTTAAGAATGCATTTAGAGTACCACAGTATTTCTTTTAGTGTTAATTCAACAACACTATTTTATGTCCAAGGTTGTTTTACTTGCCAATGGCCTGAAATTGATTTTGCTTAAAAGCAAACTGTCAGCTATGTAATAGATGGTATGGATTAATTTATGCTCCTATGAAATATAGGAGTGACTGTGAAATTACTCATGTTCATAAATGAGTTGTGCATGTATGAAAAATCTTTAAAGGTTTAAACCCACAAGCAGGGATTGGGGAAGATTGCATCACAGGACTGCAAAACCACGGATGGCAGCGAGGAGGGCTTAATTCACAAACCAAAAGACGTGGCTCCAGTGGAGATGAACCCCTTCCTGGGACTGACTGGGGAACACCTGGGTGATGATCGGCCGACAAGTGCCCACGATGGAGATAAGCAGGGTCATTAGACCTTCACATCTGAATGCCAGGTTCCCTAACTCGGCATCTGATCTCATCACTGCCCAGAAATGGCTTTGTCCAGTCCAGCATGGAGAAAAGGAAACTTCATGAATACGTGAAGCAACAAAGGAATAGGAGAACCTCTGCCTCAGGCGGAAAAAACTGTATAAAAACCGACCCCATGGAGGCAGCATTGGTGAACAGAGGGGGTTCTGATGCGATAGAGGTCAGACCAGAGTTCACCCAGCGCCGATCCTGGGCTCGGCGTTGTCTCTTTAATTGTGGCTATCCAAATTGTATCTTGATCGTGAAATAAAATCTTATTTTTTTATTATTACTAAATTGGCTGAATCACTAATTTACCTATAACAGCTATGATTGCTTTGTTCAGGCAGCTGCATTTCCCTGACCTCTGAATTATTCCAGTAAAACAGGTGCCCTCATGATCTATAAATTGCACTCAAAACAAGCAAGCTGTGCAAAGCCCTGTTGTAGCCCTCCTACTCCACACCTCCTTTGGAGAGTCTAGAATTTCTTTTCAATTTGCTTGCTGCTTCCAGATTGTGTTGCAAATGTCATTATTTTTGCTATGTGCTTCCAACATGCATCTTGCTAACTTAGGTCTAAGGTTTTAATGAATTGCTGCACCAAGAATTGCCTTCCTTTAGTATTTAATAATAGTTTAATCTTCAGAATGTTATGAATTATTGGATGGGTTCACTTACCTAGATGATGCATAATCTGAGTTGGTGTTTCCCACCTGGGACTCTTTTCAATAGTCCCTCACTTTGACCCTAACACATTTGTGACAGGATAAATTCTATCATCCCTGCTGTAAGAAGGACTTCTCTTACTAACAACTGAAGCATAAGGACTGGAAGTGTAAGCAACAAAAATTCAGTAAAGGATTTATGAAATGCAAATCAAAGTATTCTCTTTACTTTTTTGCAGTTGTAGAGAGTGCAGTGAAGAGAAATCCTCCTAAGAAAGTGTTATTAGTTATTGCATCCTAATCTAAACAAGACCACCTGCTGGAATGTAGGGGCTCTGAATCCTGCAGATTGAGCAGCTGAGATTTTTCCAAGATTTTAGGATAAGATAAAGTTATTTCTATTCTATCCATAATATGTATATGGACACCACTTTTTTTTGTAGCACTTTGCCAAAATATGAGTCTTTCGTTGACTTAAATCAGGTTTTGTATTAGTTTTTTTTTTCTGGAGGAAAGGCCTTATGATCCTTTGAAAACTGCAGCTTAGGTTACTAACTTTGTGGTCTGATGGTACCACTGGCTGTGAATTCATCACAACATCAGTGATCCCCATCAATGTGGGATCACATTTCAGACTGCACTTGTCAGACCTGCCAGACTTCCATGTTTCAGTAAAAATTAAAAGAGGATGCTTATCTGTTTAAGGATGGTGCTTTGGAACAGAAGAAGCCTCAAAACAGTTTGTAAATCACCTCCTTTTATTGTTGTTTCAAAACCATTATCAGGGAATACATTCAACAAATAATAGTTTGGAAAGGTATTACATTGCTGTAGTTTTCTCTTGTAAGACTCCCAAGAACCTGTAGAACAAGAAAAATGGTTTAGACTACTTTCACATATGTATTCTGTCTCTTATAGATAAATACATTTATCTGAAATGGGGTCAATGTAATTTGCATTTGCTCAAGAGAAAAGGGAAGAGTTGTGAAAAGATCCACTTAGGAAGCCCAATGATAATTTTTCAGCTAATCTGAAAGGAAAAAAAAGTGAAAACAATCTGCCTACTTCTGTGAGTGAAAAAGCTGCCATTCAGAAGGATTCAGCTGCACATGAGGAAGATGTGCTGAGCAGCTCTGATTAGTGTTTTCATATTTTCAGATGAACACTGGATATCTTGAAATCCCAGAACTGACGTAAGCGATGACAATCACACCCTTTGTTACCCATCACCCATTTATTACTTTGCCTAATGTTTTCCTCTCAACACAGGAAAAAAAATACAAACCATACAATTTATATGACAAATCTGTGCCCCATAAGTAATATTCATAAAAGTGCACATGAATCTATAACCTGAAAGCTATTTACACGGTATACAAAATGGCAGTTTTCAAACAAACTAGTACTTGCCTGTGAATGCTTTGAAACAAACAAAAAATCACTCAACTTTTAGATTTGTAGCACTTCACTCAGAGCTGTCTGTGAGTGCCAGTTCAGACAATTATACTGTACAATGTATCTGTCTGCTTTGGTAGAAAAATCAGTGCTATATCAAAAGGTGATTTTTTCCTCCTCTATAATCAGTCAGAGTGTCAAAGACCTGGGTGTATGATAGGTGGGCATCACTGCTAGAAGTACCCCATTAGCACTGGCAAGATTTTGACCTTGGCAAGTCCAAAAAAAAAAACCCTAACCCAGAAAACAGAATAGGTGGGAAATGAGAATTTATCTTAGTGTGCTACTGGGACAATTTATACTGGCAAGGTAGGTCTGGCAGAGCAGGTCTGATAGCTGTGCTTCCTATTTTTGCTTCTGTCAAATATAGCCAATGATAACCATGTAAACTTGTACCCTTATCCCTTATCTGTTGGGCTTTACATAACACCTTCTGGCTTAGCTTTTTTCCTTCTGTTCAGTAGAAAGTGTGAGTCCTGATTTACTTGTTTACAAAACTTACACTTAAATCTTAGCTTGGGTAATCTGTTGATGAAATCTAAACTAAGAGAAACAGAGATGAATGTGCTGTGAAAAATAGAGCTTGTGCACCTGGATGAACTGCAGAGCCACAGGAAGTATTCCTGAATAAACAATTTCTTTTAATGTTTCCTGTAAGTTATTTGTAGCTGTTGCCATCAGAAATTTTGTACTGTTGATGAATGTTCAGCTTACCATGTTCTGCAGTACTTCTTGACATGAGTCTTTATCATGCTGACATGAGATATTATCCTCTGAGAAATGAAAAGTTTAGAAGAAACTGGATGCAGGCCATCTTGGAGATAAGCCAGCCAAGAGAAATTAAAATATGACCTAATTTTCCCTCCACTTAAAGAAACCTCTCTGAAAAAGGAAAAGAAATCACTGTCCCAGGGTCTATATTTTACCTTCCAGATTTTGCTGAAAGTTTTCCCATACTGTGCAAAGGCAGCAGATAAAGCCTTGAAAAAGACTTGAATCTAAACCCTTGCATTGTGAAAATTTTAATCCACCTCTCCTGAGGCTTTAAAGATTACGACAACTCAGATAGTGGCATACAAAGAGTCAAACACATGAACTGAATCAAGCCAGGCCTAAGCTAGTAGGAATGTCTGAAGGTAGAGCTGAAACTTACAGCTTTCACCCTTCTTTTGTAGACAACAAAATCTTTGAATGGAAAAAAAAAAATCCTTAAAGGTAGCACATGTTTCAGCCAGTTTGGGCAGACAGAATTAGATGATGACTGAAAATTTCCTCGTGCTTTGTTCTGTGCTGCTTTGCAGGGATTCTAAAATCATTTGTATTGGATACACAGAACTTAGTTACCAAGCAATTCACTGCCTGGAGGGTAACTTTATAGATTAAACTGATAACTGGTTCAAAATAGCCATGGCAGATCAAGAGTATCCTAGGAAGGTTATTTGCCTCTTTGGGGGCTGTGGCTTCATAGCCTTTATTTTACACTGCAGATAAAAACTCCAGGTAAACTCAAAATTATTAATTACATTTATCCCTTTATTAATTTTTAAATTTGAGCAAAACGCCTAAAAACTTTACTAATAAGAATAAATATCATTCCACAAAAAAGCAAAGTGTTTTTTCTGAACTGTGCAGCACCCTAAGTATACTTAAGGCAGAAGTGGTAATCAAAGGGATTACATGTTTAAATTGAGATCACACTCTTAGGTAATATGTCTTGGAAGTGCCTCAGGCATTTCAAGGATTTTTCCTTATTTATTGTTTCACCATGCTCTGTACTTTAAAATAGATGCAAAACTTTTTAAGAATAGGGCAGCAGGACTTTCAAGGCATTTTGGAAGTATTTTCATGTTACACAAAGACAAATGTACATGTGCACCTGAGATACACAACAAACAGATCCAGCAATTTAGACAAAGGCAGCAGCAGTCTTACAGTCTTTTAAAACATTGTATTCCACATGTTTCTCATACTGACCAGGTCACACATAACACCCTGACACAACAAAAATGATAGGCAGAAATGAGCTTGTAGGGATATCTGAAAAACTCAGTATAATTGTGTGTAAAAGACCAACTTATCCATTTAGTGAAGTGGAAAGGATTTTAAAAACATGAGCTTAGCAGGGATGTTTGGTATGTGCTGAGCTTCTGTGATTCCACACATTAAATATTATTATTGTCCCTAAATTCCTTCCCATTCCTCTGAGTGGTCTCCTTTGAGTTTAGCATGTTTTGCAGCTGGAAGAGAACAGGCTGCTGAAAGGTTCAGATGTGAAGCAGCAGCATATCAGTGCAATATAATGATGTGAGGCAGAGCAAAGGAAGGGGAGTGAAACTCTACTTATAAGAAGCAGCAGGAGATTATAAACAAGTCACAGGAGAGTACTCTTTCAGAAGAGGTGAACTTGCTGATGCTCTCAGAGATAAGGTTGAACTTGAGAACAGAAGAGTGTGACATCCTCCTTGGAGACAGTTCTGGGGAAATCAGCATGAATTAAACAGCTCATACAGCTGGCTCCTTGCTTGACAACCTCAGTCTCATTTTCCAAAAATATGATGCCTTTGATACCTTGCAGGTGCCTGGATTCATGGGAAATCACACTGCTGATGTTCAGTCCATAACTTATCAATTTTTCCCATTTTGTCTCTAAATGATGCCCAGTGCAGTTTAAGGAAGAAGGCTGGAGTTAGACCATGAAGAGGTGACCTGGGACACAGAAAGGAGGGTGCAGTTCTCATCTTCACTACAGCTTTGCCATCCTCAATGACTGGCTTCCTAACTGTTGAATAAGCTGGTATTTTCCTTGAATTCCTTGTGACTTTTATTCATCCCTGCTGTGACTTCCAGCCTCTTGAGGAAGGTAATATTGGCTGGACATTTGGGCTGGTGGGACCCCAAGATGGCTATAGTATCAAGAATGCTACTTTATGGAACTCTAACTTTACTTTCCTCACTCCAAAGAGGTATCACTTTGTGCTGCTTCATCCTTTGGCTAAAGTGAGTATGGTTTACCCTGTGTTGATCCAAGTAATTTGTATTTATGGGAAGCTTCAATACAAAGGAAAATAGTTACAAACGATTATTCTACAATGCTGTAGCTCATTTTATTGCAAGGCCTGTCAGAGGCAGTGTGTGTAAATTCCTCATGGTACTGTAAAAACATGAATATAAGCTAGTCTAAGTCTTTGAAATGTATCTGGTTTATGTTACCCTTTAAAAAAACCCTCCACTAGGCTGTTTGATTTAAGAACAACAGAAATAAATCAGGGGTTTTCCTGGTACTAGCTGAAAAACCATCTCACTGAATGTGTTTTCTTCACAGCTAGGAATCTGCTGGCCACTTGTATTTTTCCCTGTGCACGCTGGTAGTCACATAATAATCATTGGAATACCTGCATTAATTATTTACATATATACTTTTAAAATTCTACTTTAAATATTTGTATTAAAATATTCTGTTTTCAATGGAATTGAACTAGAAGTAGACAGCTAGCACCGTGTGATTTGAGAGATATTCATGAGCTACTGGAAAGCACTTCTTGATTTATAGACAGAGTTGGGAAAGCCAAATGAATTCTGTAGAATGTTTATATAACAGCATTACTCTCCATAACTTCCTCTAACTGGACTGTCCTTTCATTTTTATCTTTTTCCATCAACTCATTTAGACTGACTCATTGCACCTAAAAATAGTTTTGATTTACTTCATCTTTTTATACTCAGAATAACACCACAAAATGGATCATGCCAACATGGAGTTATCTGAGGAAACCTACCCTGTTATTTCAGCTCATTCCTTTTGGAGTATGGAAATCACTGAACCACATACTAAGTTGGTATAAATTAAAATAACCATGAAAGTCAAGGAAGGTATGTGCAAGGATCTGATCCCCACTTTAAAATGTAACAAAGATTACTGTCTAGGCCCTGAAGAATGTCTCACCCTTAGATATCCTTTCAGAAACAGCATGACTGCAGTGCTTTTCAGGGAATCATCCCAGATCTCCGTTGGTGTTACTTCAAATAAATCCAGGCTTCTTGAATTTTAATTATTTTGCCATTTTTCCATGTAGCAGGAGGTACATGTAGCTTTACACCACAGGAGCCAAAGGAGAAACTCTGTGAATAGCAAGTTTTTACCCAGTCTGGGACAAATCACAAAACAGAAACAAACTCAAATGTAGTTCATTATTCTGTGCCCTGCATTGTGGCTTTTTGTTTGTTTGGGTTGTTTTTTTTATAGAGAAAAAACACAAACCAAAACAAAAAAACAAGTCAAAATAAAAAAGGGATTAGAGGAACTTCAGAGGGAAAAGTGGGAATATATCTACACACCAGAGCTGGTATGAACTTTAACAGTAAGGCTGGTAGACATTTATTTACACATTTTCAGACAGCACAAAACTCAAAAAATACCACAAAGCCCTTAATCCAAGGGAGAACAGCATAGATTATAATTTACCTGTTATTTATCTACTTCAGAAAACAGACATTTGCCTGAAGCTGTAAATCATTAAGGCCTCTAACTTTCAGCCAGTGCATCCCAAATTGGCTTTCCAGTTTATAAAAATCATCCTAATACTCCTCACCACTGTTTTCTTTCAAGAGAGCCTACAGAGAGCCAGATGTCTGAGCTGCTTGTGTTGCTGTGTAAGATTTGTGCAGAAGTGTCTCTCTGGGAGTTTTGTTTTGGTCCTGTCATTTAATATTCATGACAATCACCATTAACCTGCCAGCTGAGCTGCCTTAGCATCCTGCCTCCAGACCAAGTCAAAAGTTTACTCTTAGCCCACACAGCTCCTGGCAGCCTGCATTTCCACATTACTGGCTATTTTGGCTTCCATCTCTTATATTTAAACTAACAGGATAAATAAGAAAACAAACCAGAAGAATTGCTAGGGAAAAAATAAAGCAAGAGCATGTTCAGTACTCCTAGTTAGTGATGACATGGTTAAGCCATTAATCTGATCATTCCAGGCAATACACCAAGGTTTTGGGAAAGCTGACAATTCAAATGTGTCCATTAATAATAAAATGTGATGGGATAAAGGGGAGGGGGAAATCCTTGCTTTTAAGCAGCATGGAATAAACTGTACCACCTTAAAATTACCCATAGCCCACTGCATATCTGTCAAAACAATATATAAATACTGGGAGTAGTAAATCATTTCAGTGTCACTAAGAAGAAATACATTCATGCTAAGAACAAATTCTGTAATTACATTATTATTTTAATGCACATATTTTTGCATCAAGAATGTCAGAATAATCCAATGATGATTAACACTCTAGACAATTCAATTACACAGTTTGGAGAAGTCCAAGGGCTGCTAAGTTTGAGCTTCCCCAGTCAGGCAGAACAAAATATACAGTAGGATTCCATCCTGCCATTGTGGGGAAAATGGAAAAGCTCTTGGAGAATCAAGAAAACAAAGAGTGACACGAGGATGAGGGAGAAATCAGTGCTAAAAAGAGAGTAAGAGGAGAGAATGACCCCCACAATCGAGGGAGAAAGAGGTAATAGAAATTTTGATGTTGACAGCCACAGCAGAGTAAGAGAAGGTCAGAGCCAGCCTCACTGTGTGGCTGGTTCCTGCCAGAGCCAGCAGGAATTATTTCAGACTAGTGAAGTGGGGAAAGAAGAAATATATGCTTTAGAGTGAGCTGTTGGGAATTAAGTATCATTTTATATTGTACATAGTGATTAGAAGAAATAGATATTGGATTATATTTCTCCCCTTAAGTTCCTGTGAAGTTTTTTGTTCAGCTGCAGCTGGAGGGAGGGAGAGGCTTACTTGTTGCCTGAAGGAGGAAAAATGTTTTTCCTTTTTTTACTCTATACCCTGCAACAGAGAACATATAACAGATTTCTGAAACTTGCCACAACTTTATGAATGTTTCTTCCCCATCAACAAAGAATTTAGGAAACATGAGGAATGTGAAATACAAGTATCTAACATGATGAACAGCTGTCTAGACATAAAATGAAATTACCAGAACATGGAACAGTAAGGAAGAATAGAGCAAGGCTCTCTTCATTTGTGTCTAATGGGCATCCCAAGTGTGGATGCAACATTGTGAACTAAATCACAATTCACCAGCCCTTCCTGGCTGGAACCAGCTCAGCCCACACGGGGACAGCCCCTGCAGCTTTCCCCAGCCTCTTCCCATGCAATAACCAGCATTGCTCAGTCTTGTTTCAGCCTCCTGCTGCCTTCTGTAAAACCAACTCTGCTGCCTTTAGGCTGCTTTAAGGCTCTGGCAGCAGAAAGCCCATCAGGACTCAAAGCCTGATGAAAACCCAAAAGGAAGAGCCAATTTTCTAGCACATCTTGCTAAACTGCATGTCCTTTACTAAGCATGATTCTGTGAGCTGTGTAATGATGATGAGGTTTTCCTGCACCTTTAAGGAGAGGAAAGAGCTCTCATTCCAAGTATGACCATTATGAGGCATATATACATTATCCACTTCATGCAGAAAACAATGGTTTTATATTTTTAGTCAAAGTTATCAATTAAGTGCCTTAACATCAAGAGGAGGTAAAAAAGCAGCAAAAATAAAGGAGAAGCATCTCCTACTGCATATCAAGTAGCAACTCAGTACATGAAAAAAAAAAAATATTTCTCAGACTTCTTTCTGGAGGCCACTTTTTGAAAGATTTTCTCTTCTTCAAATCCAGCCTTAACTATGACTTTATGACAATGTGGCATAGCTGTTTCATTTCCAAAAAGCCAGTGTGTTCCCATTAGACTGCTTCTGATCTGCCTATAGCCACAAGCTACACTTAACGTTGTTTATTTTCTGTAATTTGTGAGATTGTGTTTCACCCTCAAGTACATTTCATATACGTACTGCTCTACCCACTGTTGATTCAAAACAGCTAAAGGAAGTAGGAACAGGACAGCACAGTAATAGGCAACAGACCTGGAGAGAAAGTTTAGAGAAGATTGCAGTTCAGAGAGGAGCTGTTTCTGTATAAGCAGAAATCATCTACAGGCAATTTTCCTTGTTTCTAGGAGCCTATTAACTTTGATATTTATGAAACTCCTAAGCTGCTCCTTTGGAAACAATCATAGCAAATGGTCCTCCAGGTGGTTATGAAGCATTTCTTTTTTCTTTAGAAGTAATGAAAAAGAAAATGAAGAAATTTATTCTTGCAAATATACCATCAAGGCAGCTAAAAGAGCATTGACAGTTTGCTTCACATTTCAGTCCGCATTTTTCAGGAACTACCCACTAGGAAACTTTATTAAATGCAATAGTAAATTTAATTTAGAAAGAGTGCTGCTTTCACTGTATTTTTCTTCCCCAAATGTTTTCCTAGATGGATGCCTTCATAGCAGTACTTTTTTGTTTGTTTGCTTTGTTTCTATGCAACTTGAAATCATAACTCAATTTTCACTACTGTACATCAATAGAAATACAGAACTCCAACTGAGCTATGCTGAATTTCACTATTTCAGAATCCAGTCCCTCCTCTTTTCCCTAGACCACAGTAACCTCCTACATTATCAACTTTCATGTGTTCTGTGCTGCTCAAAAACCCCCATATTTTATATTATTTAGATTAAGCACCAAAAAAAGTACCTCTCTGATTATGAACATAATTACATACCCACTTTTCTTCCATAATTCTAGACTTAAATGAACACTTGCTTTTAGTTTAAAAAAAAATTTGGAACTTCAGAGCTCTGTACTTCACTGTATGTCTGTGTACATTATCCCCTTCCCTTCATTACTCATTTTGAAGAATATTAAGACATCCACACTACTGGGAATTTTGACAAATATTGTTGCAAGATACAGATGAGATAACTATTTATGAATCTGAAGCAATTGCTAAATATAGCTAAAAGCTACGGAAACAAACCATATGTTTTGAGGGTGCTTATTCTTGGTTTTGCAGGAAAAAAACCCACAAACATCCCCCCCAAAATTCAAAGTAAACATAATTTTCTAATTTCATGCTAATTTACATAATTAAATAGCTCTCCAGGGGTTTCACTGCCAGTCTAAGATAACAACCATGCATTTTGGCTCTTGCACAGAATAACCACTTCTGATTATTGTTTTTATACCTAGTCAGGATTAGGCAAACATCTTTCTCAATATGACCCTGGAAAAGCTAAAATCCAGAAGGACTAAAAGCTCTTAAATATTCATTATAGTAAAATGCAGATTTGTCTGCCCCAGACTTTAAGAACATGGCAATGAGCACCTCCCCTGTGTAATGCTTAGTTTAGACTGTTAAACAACCCTTCTGATATCCCTTAAATTTCACTGTCTGAGATAAGAGAGACCAAAATGTCTTTTCCTGCCTGTTTTCCTGAATGGTCTCAGAGAAATCCAGCAGAAAATGGAGTGTAATGAAACCAGTTTGTAGTCCTAGAGAAGAAAATGGGTTTGAAATATAACTGAAGATGCAGACAAATAGGTATTTGCCTCCCAAGCACCAGCCACAAGACAAGCAAATAAAAAAACCATCTGAGCCCTGTGGATGCAAACACAAAAGTGGGTGTATGTAATTTTAGCAAAATTGTGTGGCCCAGTCAGAAATGTTACAAATGTAGGTAAGAAAACACCCCAAACCAGTGAAGCACTTTGTAGAATGATCCTGAATTACCACAGAGACAAAACAGGGAGCAAGGGTTTTCTGAGTGCAGCCCTGATTGATGAGAGAGGCTTGGGCTACTACCAAAAGAGCTGTTTCCTATTGCCTTTTTTCCTGCTACATTCAGGAAAACAGGACCTCAGTTTAATCCTACTTTGATTACAAAGAATGTACACAAAGATACATCACTTTGTATAAACATTTCTGACATAAACAAACTAGAGGAGATCAAATATTGGCCAACCTCTCAAGTCAAAAGTTATGTAAGTCCTTTCATATACACTGAGAAAAAAATACACAGGAAAAAAAAATCCATCAAAATCCTGAAATATATCAGACTTTTAGCATTCAGAATTTGTAATCTAAGTTGTTTTTAACTTAAAGAATTAAAGACATAATATGAATATAAGGAAACATACTATTTCACAATATACAGATGAAACTTTCTGAAAATAGTGTGGAGAATTGAGGAATGGAAAAAATTATCTAGTCATCACATTACCTTATAGCTTTGAGATCCCTATTACACTCCAACCTGGCCCCAAATTCCCACATTAGCCTAGCTAGATCCCTGAAACACAAATTCCCTGCACTCACCTTCATGGGTCCTTCTGGAAGCACCACCTGAGGCCCCACTCTGTTCTCCCCTGCATTCCCCATCCCTGAGAGCTCTGTGCTGGGCAGCAGTGCAGAAATCTTTGATTCTACACAAGTGAGACACCTTGAGGTTCTCAGCCTCAGCAGAACTTCTGAAGAGTTTTGCTGTATTTGTGTATTTTTGATGCCTCAAACAAACAAGAGCTGATAATTTCCATTGCCTTTCCAATGCAGCAGCTGAGCAACACAAAGAACCTGGTCCTGTACCTTTGACTCACACAAGTAACCAAAATTCTCTCCTAATGCCCACTTTTTTCAGAGTAGGATTTCATTGGAAGTTCTGAATGTATGTCCCTCTCAATTCTGTTTCAGAACAGGGAAAGCAGAGAGTGCAGACTTTTCCAGAAAAGGGAAATCTAGTTCTTGTTTATATGAAGTTGCTCCCAGCTTAACTGATCTGGGCCAGAAATCCCTGTCATGAAAGAAGAATATTTACCTGGTGCATTTCTTCTATCCAGCCTAACAGAGTACTTGCTTACACATTGTAACTACTGAGAAAGGCATTATAAATTTTAAGTTATTTTTTCCAATAATCTTCAGTTATTGGCAGCAGATTTAGGACAGTGGCACAGAGCGCAACGGAGAAGAACGGGGCGGAAAAAAAGCGCTCTTGGAATGGAAGAAAACCGCATTTCTCATCTGTCAGTCTTGCTGACACCTCACCATCTCTTGTGTTGGGAGCTGTGTCACATCACTCCAGCCAGCCAGGAGCAGCGAGCCTCCCACACTGACCCGTTTGTCTCTGGCAGCGCAGGCTCGTCCCTCGGGAGGCTGCTCCTGGTCCAGGAAAGCGGAGCGAGAGAGACATCCAGCGGCTGCGCCCTCCGAGCGCGCTTCAAACAGAGCTCAGACAAACTCCGCCACCTTCTTAGCTAGCCCGCGACCTCGTGTGTACAGGAAAACATTAGTGAGCCAACTACCAGACCTACAGAAATAAAGAAAAATATTCCAGGACTACTTTAATCGCTGCTGTGCATTTTTCATGCAACCTACAGACTTCCCCACTGCGTTCTCAAAGTCCCACCCCTGGTTCTCCCTTTTTCTCTGAGGCTTAACTTATTTTGTTTCTGAACTCTACACGTGAATTGGGATAGGTCCATTCACTTCCATGAAGCTATAATGTTCTGTGTCAACCCAGGACCTCATTCCAGTGCTTTGCCATTCACACATGTATTTTTCATCTCTACTATCTCCTATTCAAATACTTTCTTTAACCTTAACTCTATTTGTACTACTTATTTTTATCTGCATAGTAAATAGAGCTCCCAGTTAATACTGATAAAAATTCCAGAGAAGCAGTTGTAAATCCTAGTGTTAAGTAGTTTGATCTTCATGTAAGAGCAAGGAGAAACAAATTATTAACTTTACTAGTAGAAATTAGTAATATCTACAGTATTTGTCATTAAAAATTCCATGTCTTTCCTGCCACATCTAAACTATTTCTTGTCCACAAAAATATAGCTTATTTGGAAATATAAATCACTGCAAAAGGGTGCATAAACTCAAAAATCTGAAGAAAATATGAAGAAAAAGAAGGGAAACACAGGGTTAACTTTTTTTTAGTAAATTCTAGCAATATTAATTTAGAAGTAACTTCTTTGGAAACATTGACTTTGTCACTGCTACAAACGTGAAAGATCTATATGAAAAGAGAAGAGAAAAAAAAAAGAAATGGGTTAGGTCTTCCATATTTAGAGAAGAATTAAAGGCAGGCAATTGCTGACTTCACTGACAACAATGCAGGATGAGGTGTTAGGAATACAGTAAAGGGATGTGTTTAAAGAGCTTTTAAAGAGAAAAGTGCATCAGTCAATGGGATAAAACCAGATAATATGATGGAATGAGCCAAAATTATCAGGATATGCTGCTTATGAAAAAACTGACATACCCAATAATTATCAGTAATTAATAGCAGACAGGAGTCAATGCTGAAACCAGGACTGGTGATCTCTTTCTGTCTCCTTTTCTCTCTTTAATAATCTCTTCCTTCTTGTCTTCCCCTTCATTCCACCCCTTTATCCCAAACCCACACTGTGTGCTTATACAGTAGGTCAGGGACCAACACACCAATTTCCCTGCCAAGTGTGCAATTCAGTAATAAAACTTTCTGGTTGTTTGCAGACCCCCTGACTTTCATAGATCCCTCTGCGTTACGAATTTATGAATCTTAGGTGCTTCTTTTCTCTCAAGGGTGGGACATCACAACCATACAGGTGGGGAACCACTAGTGTATTGAAGTCTAAGCAAATCTTCAGTGACTCAAACCCCTGGTGCAGATTTTTAGCTTCTTTTTTCTGCCTCTGTCAAGGTCGGGATTGAAGGCACTTGAGATGGAGTTTTGCATTCAGGCTAACTAGATGTTTATTATTTTTTATCTATATTACAAGTCATGAGTTATACAGCATTCTACTAACAAGCTACAAAATGGCTATCTCTTGTTACAAGGTCTTTTAAGACTAAACTATCCAATCAAGAAATGACACCTAAATTATTTTCACTTTTAACCCAATAACTAATCACTTGAAGTCCACAATGCAGACTTTTCTGTCCAATTACAAAATACCACCCAAACCCATGAAGAAGAAGGTGAAGAAGAACAACCAGCCCTAAAACCTCCATCTAGCCTCATATATATTGCTATACTCTAAAACCTTAAACTGTAATTTTCCACCCTGTGATATTACACACTTCTAATCAAACTACACACCCATAATCCCAGTGCTATCAATCAATTTTGGAAGCCCTTTCCACAGCCTCAGGTCAAATGCAGTGCTCTCCTGGGAGTCAGAGTCTGTCAGCACAGAAAGTCTAAAATTCTCAGCATCCAGAGCTCCAACACCCTGGATGTCAGGGAGCTGTCACACCCCAAGCAAGCAGCCCTGCAAGCAGCTGTTTGCTATGGGCACAGGCGCAGAAGGATGTGCTTTGTCTGAGCAGCCACAGCCATCACATTCCTGCCATTTCCTCCACAGCAAATCCATCAGGGATGATTTTATAGCAACACTTTGCAACACACAGAGCTCCAGCTTATTTAGCATAAATCTACCACCCCTCGAATCAGCTTTGATCAGTGCTAAATTTGCTGCCCAGTTGTTAAACTCCAACACTGGGCAGTACTCTGCCCTAAAGTTGTCCATCTGCTGAGTCCTGAACTGTGCCTCTGAAAAGAGAGACAAAACCAGAGACACTTCTTCATCTGTCTTTACTCAGGAAAATCACTAAATTTTCCCTAATTGCTGTGCTCTGGAAATATAAAGTCCCTCAGATTGCTGCTCTGTTGCAGAAAAAAAGTGACACTGGCTGGAGACAATACTTACTCCTTTGGAGGACTGCAGGAAAAAGCATGTATTTTCTTCTATTAGAAGAGTTATTAATTATCAGGAGGGTACTTGGTAGAATTTTCAACTGTACATCACTGCAGCTGGATGGATACCAGACAGTAATGAAATTATTATTACTTTCTAGTTATTGCAAAAGATTTTTTTAATTTTAAGGTTAAGTCAGCAACTGATTAATAATAATTTTTTTAATCACTTAGGTCTAAACATATTGAAAAATATTCTAATATGCTTACATGAAAAGTAAATATTTTTCCTTAGTTTTCTTCTGCTTTGCAGTAAGAATTTACAAAAAAAAAAATTATTGGTGACCTATATTTGGCATGAGGTCATTCCGATTTTGTACAAGCCTTTAAAAAATACAACTCCTGAGACAGGATTCTCTGAAAGAACTTGGGTCCTATTCCATTGGGAAATGTACCATTGCTTTTTACACCACATAATCTTTGCACTGAGGACTTTGTTTCAATCAACCCCCAAACATTGTAATAAAGTAGCTGTTATTGTCACTCCATTCTCCATACAGAAAATGGAAGGAAAAAAGCTACATCCAAAGTTCCACCGACATTTTACAGTTGAAACAGAGCAATAACTCAGATCCCTTGACCTAATGTTTTGTACTTTTCCAACAAATTTTCCTCCACTTGAGTTCAAGGAACAACAAAATGATTGCTGAGAAAGCCAACTAAAGCTGAAACCGAATTATTTTAGCAAAGCCCCAGTTCAAATCAGCTTTGTTACAAAGTTCCTCTGTTAAGAACTTATCATAGAACCATAAAATGGTCTGGGATGGGACCTTACAGAACATCTAGTGCCAAATCCCGTCACAGGCAGGGATGCCACCACTATCCCAGGTTGCTCAGAGCCCCATCCATCCTGACCCTGAACACTTCCAGGGATGGAGCATCCACAGCTTCTCTGGGCAAGCTGTGCCAGTGCCTCACTAAAGAATTCCGTCCTAATATCTAATCTAAGTCAGTACAAAATTGTTCATCCTTGCCCTATCACTATCTGCCCGAGTAAAAAGTTGCTCTCCCTGTTTTTATCGGCTCCCTCTTAGCACCGGAGCACTCAATGGGGTTTTCCTGGAGCCTTCCCCTCTCCAGGCAGAGCAGCCCCAGTTCTCTCAGGCCTGTCTGCAGGGGAGAGGTGCTCCAGCCTTCTGAGCATCTTTGCGGTTCTCCTCTAGGCTTTTCCCCGAATGTTTTTGTTATTTTAGGCAACATTTCCAGAGGCAGAACAGCAGCAGTGCCCTTCAGGGACGGCGTTAAGGCGAGGGCAGTGCCTGCCCCGGGGAGAAGGCTGCAGGCAGGACGGTGACCGCGAGAAGGCGGCAGAACACAACCTCGGGAAAGGCTGCCCAGCTCAGCAACCCGGCCAGCTCCAGCTCAAGGGCTCCTGCAGTCAAGGGAGGAGCAGAGAAGCACGGCACACTGCAGGTTTATTGGGACATGGACGGGAGCATCCACTTAAAGCACAGCCAAGACAACCTCGGCTGTGAGGGTGAGCGCCAGGCAGAGCTGCTGGGGTGAATTTGCTGCTTTGTCAGGCTGGGGCTTAAGGGAGTCCTAGAGGCTCTTAACACTACTGCGTGGCACAGACTCTAGAATGCTCTCTCCTGGTCCTCTTCTCAGGCCAAATGGTGTCAACTTAGATGGAAAAATTGCCTACCTGAGTGAGAACTGAGTAAAATCTGGAGAAAGGCTTCTGACAATTGATCACGTAACATACCACTTAAGATCATACACAGAACTGAAGGGATCAAGTGATAATAAATCAATGATTTATTACCAATTTATAATAGAATTACTACAGCAAACAGCAGGGGATAATTATTTTTCTTCATTCTTTAATATCAGTAGCTTCTCATTGTGTCATACGCCACAACCCTGCTCCTACTGAGGTTTCTGAATCCCATCGCTGAACATGCAGGTTCCTCTTGGTTTCTGACTGACATGAGCCTGTTTCCTGAGATCTCAGGTGAAGGGAGCTTCGCAGCATCACGGGGGTTGAGCAGGCATCCATCTACATTGCATAGGGACAGCACTGTGTGCTCCGGCAGCAACAGCACTGGAAGAACTTGGGACTAGAAAAATAGAAGTGATATGGGTGAGTGTGGTCTCAGGTTTTCAGTGCAAGATGCCTGCAGGCATACAGCAGGATTTAGTTGGATTAATGTACCACAGAAACATGATATATAAACACAAAAAAATAAGCAAATCAAGCTGCCAAAAGGAATGGTTAAAATGCAGATTACTTGAGCAGTAGCCTGAAGCCAGGACAGCAATTTAGCCATTCCAGACCCTGATGGAGAGCAGGCTGTGATTGTATTCCACTGCTACCATCACCTGTATCTATTTTTCTGTGTAAGAAATTAGGAGGTGCACACTTAGTTGTGAGAACTCTAAGTAGAAAGCAGTGATAAAGAACAAAATCTTACTACACTACACCTGGAAAAAGGAAGGCAAGGAATCTCTGTACCACAGGGAACTAAAGTTCAGGGAAAGTTGTGAGATACCCAGGCAAAGAGTGCACAGGCTGTGCAGTGAAGAAGACAGTCCAGGAGAGCTGATTTACAGCACAAAGAGAGGCAGATCTGAGGCCAGTGTCTGGAAGGGACACTCATCTGTGCAGCACCACAGGCCACTGGCACCTCTCCTGTGGCAGCAGTGCCCAGGGCACAGTGGAGGAAAGGACATGAGATGACTGCCCCGAAGATCAACAGTATCATACAGAAAAATTCAGGTTGGTTAGGTTTTTTTTTTCTCTCTACCAGTCAATAAACTCGCATCCATTCCATTCTAGCACAGCCGGCTCTTCCAGAATTTAGAATCAAGGTGATTCCTGTTCAGTCTGCTACAGAAAAAAAAGAGATCTGAATGGGGATCCACAGGCACTCAAACTAAGTCTCTGTTCTGAGCAAAATAACCACATGTAACCCAGAAATTCCCAGAAGAGTTGGTTACATCCTCTTTCCTGCTGCTCTGCATGAAAACAAGGTGTATTTTCACAAAATTCTCAGTAACAGTGATGGCTTTAACAACTTGGTCCCTCCAATTCACTCTCACCTTACACCAAAACCTTACCTGTGCCAGTACAACTGCTGGTACAGGAACATGTTTTGAGGAAAATTAATCTCTCCTCCCCCCCCAAAAAAAGGTTTTTAGAATGAATTAATTAGCTTCCCAATCTGACTCACTGTGCAGTCCCATCAGCTGTTACACTGGCACAATGAACATGTAGGTGATGGTGGCAGCGGGCAGGAATGATCGACACGCAGAGGACACTGCTGTGAGAAAGAAGGGCTTGTGAAACCACATTCTCCTGGAGGCTGAGCCTGATCATTAATCACTGAGGAAGCACATTTAACTTTGGCACCAGTCAAACTACTCAGCTGTTAACATTTTAACCTGAGCACCTCACCAAAACTCAGGTAGTTTTTCCAGTTAGAAGATACTGGTATAGAACTGAGCTCCAAAGTAGTGCTGCCTTAATTAAGTTCACAAATAATAATTAATTTTAACTGTTAGTTTTAATAACTGGTGTTAATTTTTAATTTCAAAGCATTCCCCTTCCACCTTGCTCACTGGGCCTTTCACCCCATCACTCACAGCACAGCTGCAAAGGTTGCTGGATCAGCCTTTGCCACAGTAGAGGAATGGGAGGGAGCAGCCAGGGAAGGAGTGGGACTCTTCTGTAGTAGCTCTGCTGCTGAAAGCACAGGGACTTTCCTCAGTGCCAGACTGCTCCCAGGAGGGGTCTGACACTGTTTCTGAGCTGTGCTCCAAACCACAGTTTCGGCCTCTCAGCTGTGCCAGCTGCAGGTACTCAGCCTCCCTGAGTACTTGCACTCCAGCTGAAGGGTGAGAAACCTCCCACACAGAGAAGGCAGAAACAACAACTGACTTTACTCTTTGCTTGTTTCTTTCCCCCCCCCCCAATTTATTTATCACCTCTACTTTCAAGATAAAACTAACAAGCCCTTTTACAGGGTCAGATCTTTCCCAGCTGTGCAAGAATCAAACAAATCAGACAGCTGAATGTGCCCCCAGTGGGTAAATCAGGATGCTGCTCTGAGAGCTCTTGCTCAGCTTTTCTTTACTCTTACCCAAGATAAGCTTCCTACTCACTCTGTGGTTTTTCTGTTTTAAGTTCCCAATCCCAGCTTCTTTTGCATACGTGCTTCCCCCGGCAAGATGAGTTAATATTGCCCATTAGTACAATTTGTTCAAATATTCAAGCAGCCTCTGCTAATTTTTCCCAGAACTGATGACATGCTTAAGTATCTTTTAAAACACAGTAGCATTTCTTTAATATAAAATTACAAGAAATAAAGGGCATCAGTAAAACCTCCTGATTTCAGGAAAGTACCTCACTAGTTAATAATGGAAGATTTAAGCACACACAAACACATCTCTTTAGCCCAGCTGCTTCTTCCCCTTGCATACAGTCACACATGAAAGATATAAGCTTCATGCCTATCAAGAGGGGATAAAACATTTATCATCCTATATTGCATAAAGCCTGCACATTTGAAGGTAAATAGTTACAGATATTTTACAGAGATATTCTCTCTCTTTGCAGTTTTGTCAGTTCATATTTCAGATCAGGTATTTAAGCCTTCATTTAGCTGCAGAAAACACAGTGGCTGCTAGAATAAAGCATGACTCAATACATGTTGTAAGGTAACTCCAAAGATGTGCACTGTAAAACAAAATTTGCTCAATACCACATAAATTAATCCTATATCATCCAAAGAGAAAAGGCTGAAAAATACATTTATTTAGACTTAATTCTGCTTAAAAAAATAAAAATCAATCTTCAGGATGGCATTAGACAAATGAAGTCATACTGAACCCTTATGTGCACAGTGCTTCTGCTTGCTCTGCTCAGTGTTTATTTTCATTTCTGAGTGCATCAGACTGGCATTCCACTTGTAGGTGTAGTAAGAGAAAACCAAACTTGAACTCCCTTTGTACAATGCACAACTTGCAAGCCTGGATGCCTACATAAAGCCAACTAAAGGTCAGAGCAGAGGAGCTGTAATTAAACTTGTCATTTAGAAGAAACTCAGGCCTCACTCCAGAAATGTATCAATGAAATTGCTTAGCTTTCAATTGCTTGAGTCCTATACAGAAGGTCAGCAATACTTTCCTAGACAGGATCCTAAATGTGGGTTGGGATTCCAAGTAGTTTACAGCAGATCCACCTGCTTTTCTAGCAGGACTGTTTCTCTCTTTACTTCACTCCATGCAGCAGTACTCAGCCATGGATTGTTTCGTGCCCATGCAGCCTCCTGCCCGTATCACAGCTGCACCTGCAGCTGTATTAGGCAGTTTTAAAGCTTTGTACTACATGACTTGTGAGAATTATAGTTGTTGCTTCAAGTAAAAGGTAGCAGATGGGCTTTCACATTTCCATCAGTATTGATAAGATGGACTCTTGTCTGCTCTGGCTGAAGTTATAGGGAATTCTCCAGTTTTAAAGTTTTGCCAGTCTGGGCAGGAAGGTGTAGTAACAAAGGCCAAATGCCTGAGCTGGCCTGATGTGATTTTTCAGCCCTCAAGGTTGTTTTTCCACGTGGGAATGAGGCTGCTGTCCTGTCAGGATGAGGGAAATGTTGGGGCACGCACGGGATCAGCGCGCGGTGTGACCACATGTGTGTGGTGCCTGCTCAAGGGACAGCATGTCACTTCCCAGAACTGCCAGCACAGCACCTTCCCACAAGCATGAAATTGTCTCTGTTGGAGGGGGGAAAAAGAAAGGCAAGATTCCCTCATTATCATATTATGTTCCTCACCCTGTCAAGTGACCCACCGGGCTGTGGCGAAGCACGTGAGGCTGCCTCCGTCCCACCACATTATATAATTTGGTGATAACAGAAGTAGGCATGTTTGCCAAATGACTGAGCAGATGTAGCATTTAAAAATGTGTCAGCTTTGCCCCTGGACAATCTTAGAGAAAAAGCAAACAAAACTAACCCAGACCCTTCCATCATCCTGATTACAACCTTTGGTGATTATTTCTCTCCAAATTTTTGTCAGCAGCGCGATTCTTCCCTCTCTGTCTTCGTCCGACCTCAGCTGGGGGAATTTTCCCATCTCCAGTGCCAGAGATGGGAAAGCAAGAGCAAAACTGCTGTTCTGGGTCACATGATCTGTCACAGAGACCCCGACCCCAAGTGCAACTGGGGTTTTTTGTGTGAATTTGGGGAGGCAACACATGTTTAAGCTACAGCCCTTGCACATGATCACAAAAGTCTGAAGTGAGCACATTCTCCATCTCATGACCAAAGCACTGGGCATGATTGTGCATCCTACCTCTGCCTAGTAAATACCTGCTCATCTCGCTTTTATCTCAAATATTCCTGGGAGGATGCAGCCTAAATTTGCACTAAGTGTGTGATTTAAATGAACTATGCAATTTCCTGTTCAAGTCCATCAAGTTCTATTGCAACACCATTTCTGTTTAAGTGATTTGCAGCCCTCTTCATCTCTTGTAGTTTAGGCTTCCACAGAACAGATGGCAATCTAATAGAGGAATGCACAGTCACAAATACATGGAGCATTCACTGCCTGTACACAGTGACTCAGTAAATGATTCACCCACTTTCATAAAACAATTGTGACCTTTCATCTGACTACTTCCTCAAACAAAATACAGAGGAATATTAATAACATATGGAAACCAGGAACAGCAAAATGGGGGAATAATAATAGCTCATCTCATGATTTTTTTGCTATTGTGCTAAGCCTTACTCCATGTTTTGCATTTCTCAAACATTTCTGTCATCTCTTGCTACCCTTTGACTACTTAACCAGATCCACTAAAGCAGAGGTTGCTCTTTGTTATGGAAGAAGTGAAGGCAGAGAATACCTAAAGGCCTCACAAAGGGATAAGTTTTTTGAAAAATATTACAAAAATAAACAATATCATTGGTATATGAATAATATACCAATCTGCAGATAATCTTGTTCTATATTTTAAAAGTAACAACACATATACGTACAACTTTCCTTTCTGCCCCTTACAGTGTAAAGCTGATAACAAGCAACCCTGAGCGCCAAGATCAAACTTTACCAACAAACACAACTTATACTGAGAATTAGAGATGGCAAAGTTAACGTGCTACAGTTTTGCACCACAGATGTTTTTGCCACCACATATGAAAAATCTCAGGCATAAAATTAAGCATGAACAAAATCCTTTCAGGAAGCTACTGGCAATATCTCACTCTATTAGGCATTTTGAAATAATTCATTAAATATCAGAGAAAAAGCCCTTACCGGGTCTCTAGAAACATGAGGTGATACATACCAAGAGGAAAATGTATTTTAAATGTCAAGCAAAACTTTGGCAGAAAGATTAAAGTTGCACCATCCTCCAAACCCCAAACCGACAGATTTGAGAGAGAGGAGAAATACCAGAGCCCCACTGGATTCTGCCTGGATATCACACATGTGAAAGAAATATGTGGTAAATCTGAGAAGCAAAGGCTAAATATCCTGCAAATATTGTAGAAACAGTGGAAAAACTGTGCATTTTTCTCACAGCATGTAAGACTTCGTTACCTGGTGTTTCACTGCTTTGTTTTTCTTTGTTTGTTTGTTTTATTTCCTCTCCTAAATCAGATCAGTTATTTCTTAGTAGCTTGCTCTGGTCAGGGATCATAGTGTTCTAGGTACCACATAATTGATACCCCAAGCTCCAGAAGAGGTGGTTCCTTGCAGTGCCATGGAGCTTGCTGGTTGCTGCCAGGCTATTCTATGAGAGACAGCAGAGCCCAGGGAGTGTTAGGGAACCTCCAGGGAGTGGCAGAAGTGTGGAAAAGGCTGACTACTTATCAGGTGAAGTCGCCACAGGGATGGTTTGCAGTGGTTAATGATCCAAATTTCCAAGAAATTAGCTAGAAGCCTGTTTTGCAAGCCTCTGAGGGGTCACTTCAGAGCCACAGTGCAGCATCTCCCTTTTCCCATGGGAATGTGGTGGCAGTTTGCACCACCCAGTGCCACAACAGAGTGGGTCAAAACAAATCAAGCAAGGAACCAATAGTGGATATTGGATTTGTATTCCAAAAAGTCTTCTGAACCCCATAAGGAATTGTGTCTCTTTATCCTTGGCATTGTACCGTAAGTAACAAAGAGCTCCCATCCCAAACAACACACCACATCCACTGCTGACAAGATGCCACAGAAGGATGAAACACAGGAACGAGATGGGGATGGATAAGCACAAAAATAGCTTGAAGAAAAGCAGAAGTGCAGAAGTTCCCCTTTTCCTAACGGCTGATTTGTATCTCCTGGCAGTGTGGCACAAATGCAGATGACTGAAAGCAACTGTGTTCACCCTTAATGAGAAATTTGCCTTTGCCTCACTTGGGACTCTGTTTCCCCACTGCTTTATCAACACAAGATTACTACAGTTCAAGCAGCTCAGATGTTCAAACCCTGATGCAAATTCTGAAAGACAAGGAATGTCTGGCAGTTATTGGAATGCTGCAACAGGCAGGTAGAAGATGCAATGTGGTGAAATACTCAAGCCTGCAGTGAAGTTTAAGCACACAATCAAACACAGCTGTACCAGTCACATGCTGGGGATTTCCCAGCTGCAGACTCCCAAAGTACACGAGTTTCAAACAATTCAGTCACTATGTAATCAGCAACCATGTGACAATTTCATTTTCTCTTTCAAAACATCCAAACAAGTCTGGTTTCAGAAAGAGTCTGTGCCTCAGCCACTGTGACTCTTAGGACTTTTTCTGCATTTATCATGTCAAACATAACACTGCTTCTACAGTAGGACTGACTCGTTTATCACAGAAAGTCCTTCTGTGATGTTCACTCAGAAGGAAGCAAGTGTCCTTATGTACTGACAAGACCCTAAAGCTTTCCTTAGCAACATGATCTGGACAAATAACATCAAGGTCACAGGTTAAACATGTGACACTCAGGCAGCATTAAGTTTTTTGTCTCTACCACTGGAGAACACGAGATTAAGTATGTGTAAGAAGATGGTCACGTTAACAGAGTATAAAATAGATAAGAATTAGAAAAATAAAAGCTTGCATTTAAAAGCCTTTGTACATCCTAATTCTGCTTGGTTATTGTTCCTCTCCTCCCTTAGTTAGAAACAAGACTGAAAGCCCATGAAAGAAGAGGTACAGTTCAATTTTGCCAACTATCTTTTCCTCTGCTCATTATCTATGACTATTCTGGATAGGAAAACATACTGAAAGAAGTCATTACTTACTACTAGTTTCCTCTTAGTCTGTGCTAATTGGCAGGTTTAATCAGGAATATTTCTAAAATAATTATTAGCAAGATGATGTTTAAGAGGTTTAATTGCAATGTATGTATATTAAGGAAACAGTTTTTCCTGGGAGTGCAGGAGACAGGAGAACCTACAGTGATGATTATACTTCAGGAAGGAAAGAGGAAGTCAGAGGGGAGAACTGTGCTAAGGGCTCTGCCCTGGAAAGCATTTGATTTAAAATACTAAAGTAAGGAGGCATGCCCAAGCCACATTTTTGCTTTATCACCTCTGAACAGCTATTGTTTCAGAATGCTGACTAAATTTGAATTCTCACTGTAAAACATGCAGTGTGCTTCACATTCCAGGCTACTCCTGGGAGTAGCCTTTAACATCACTTACAAACCAGCTGGATGCTACAGCCCCCTCAACACCCTTTATATCATCCCTTTTAATTTACAACATGCTATTCGAAAAGAAGAAAAATATACACTGGTTTGGAACAAAATGCTGACACATCCTCCAGATATGTGGGACTCTGAGCCACAGAGGCAAAATGCTCTAAACCAAAATGAGGGTCTGCTGTACAAGACTATAAGGAAAAAAAAAGAATCAGTTTTGCCTTCTGCTGGTAGAATCACAGATTCTACATTCATGGTATACTACTGTGGGAGACATGCTGGGGAAAGTTTTTTGCATAGAGGAAAAAAAATGTGATGAAATGTATCTGAAATCTCACTTCTGCAGCATCACTTCTGGAATAGATGACATTATCCTCAGAGTAAGTATGATCATATGGATAACAGACAAACAAGTGCATGACTTGGGAAGACCTCTTTAACAGGGCTCTTACAGAAATACGTTCCCTGTGGTAACCTTACCTCTTAGAAAAACTCAAAAGGTGGACAGTGCAAGTGTTTACCTCTGTTGGACTGGAGGTAAGTTGGAGTAGGCAGGAGGATGTTACAGCAGCAACACCTGAGGAAGTTGGCAAGAAAGCAAACCCAGTACGTGCTCAGTCTCTGACAAACTTGAAATAGCATGGCAGAGTGTTAAAACATGACTTTTTCAGTCCTTTACATACTGAGACTGGAAGAGGTAATGAACCAGAGATCATGAAATTACCACCACTGCAAGAGAATGCTGCCATTGGTGAACACTGCACAACGATGTAAAATATTATTTAAATGCTAAAATGTGATTTAAGTGCTAAAATCCCCAACAAACCACACTAACAATGTCTAATAAGTAGATGAGGGAGACACTGTTGCATAAGGACATGAGTGTGATATATGTGCTGCAGTTGTCAGTAACCTGCAAGTTTAGAATCCCATCCTAGTAATTAAAATTATAGTTGAAATTGAATTGAAAGTCAGAGGTGAGAAGTTTTTTTAAGAAATCTTAGGATGGTCATGAATTTGTAATTCCACAGTCGAGGGAAGGATAATTTTGCCTAAAAATGCTGTTTTCTTTCACAATTCAAGTGCAAGCAGAAGTTCATAATAAAAGTGCTATATAATAATGAAGATAAACGGTAATAAGCCCTATGAGTTAGAAGTTACAAAGGAAAAAATATCAAAAAGTTAGAAACATCAGCAGAAAGTCCACAGCTGACATTACCAATGTAACATGAAGAATTAAAAAACCCTCACACTTATCAAGACTACAATACTCTAGCAGCTATAGAAGCCCTTTGCCAGAGGGAAATGATAAAACTTTTAATAGTAGTGAACAAGAGACAGACATATTTAGAAATACTTTTATTCCGTATTTGGACAGCTGTTATGTCATGTGATGAAGCTGAACTATTTTCCAGTCCCCTGGTAACCAAGCAGGATGTTATACAACATGCATTAGAAATCAACATTTTAAAGTCAGCCAATTCATCTAGCTCACACCTAAGAACTAAGACAGAGAAGACTTGAGAGCTAATCATGTTTATTTTACTAAATTAAGGCATTCCAGGGAAATCCCATTTGACTGAAAAAGTGCTAATATGTGCCAATAATAACAGAGGCCAGCAGGATGACTCAGAACTAATGGACAGTGAGTCTGACCTTCCTTCCAGGTAATAAAGCTGTTACAAATTTAATGAAGAATGGAAGTGATGGAATATAATTAATATCATCCCAGTGAACCCAGTTTTGTGGCAAACAGATCTTGTAAAACAAGACTTTGCATTGTTTGATGAGACAAGTATTTGGATGATGAAAGTAATTGTATATTTGCAATATATCTGCAGAGAACACTTGATTTAATAGTGCATGACATTCTCATTATGAACACTGGCACAATATGATCAGTAAAATGTATTAAATGAAATGAAAACAGAAAGATCTAACTAAGTAATAATGAATGGAGACTTGAAACATAAACTTTAGGGCTTTCGTGAGAAGAAAATAAATATATGCATCCAAGATAACAAGGTTTGTGAGATCAATAAGACTGTGAGGATGAAAGATGAAGATATTAATGCAGAACAATTTAAAGCACTTCATAAACTAAGCCAGTTCTAATTAAACATGTCTTAATACAGCAAGCTGCAAGGGGAGTAGAAAGAAAAGCTCCACTACTAGCCAAGTCTTCTCCCTGGAAAACACATGGTCTGAAAAGTACCTAGAATTACAGGTGACATTGTAGCTAAAAATTACAAACTAAAACCCAGTCTTAATACATTCCTTATATGTATAGACAAAAAGCAATAGCAGCTTTTTGGTGGTGAAATGTGCTGTGAATCACCACACCAAGTTGCACAGTTTAGAAAAAATGCTTTCAAAATAGAATTTAAACATAGAAAAAGCAGACAAAATTATTTGAAGAGAAAAATCTCTTACAGTGACATATTTGAAGAAAAGACTCATGTGTTATCATTAACTAGCTTGACTTAAGTGAACAGAAAATGCTGGTTCCTACTGGTTACTTAGTGTAAACACAAAGATCATGTAGAAACATGGCTTATTAAACAACAAGTTATTTATAGCTGAAATTACCATGGGAAATCTCAATAGCCTCTTCAGTTCAAGGCTGGATAGGTTTTCGAGTGTTGTAGGTCAGTGTGTATTTGCCTGCTTAGCACCACAGCTGAACATAAAATAATCTGTAGAGAGGTAACTGGGTGATAATGACCTGTGACACAGAGAGCAAACTAACTGACCTAGTATTTTCATGCAGCTTTTTTTCCCCATGCAGATACTGTAAATATATTTTTCTCTCTTTGTCTGAAGAATTGAGCTGACACTAACACACCACTTCACTGATTTTGGAATACTCTATGTTGAGATTTGCCACAATTCACTAAAGATTGTCAGATCCTCAGGCTTCTTTAGAACAGGCTTTCCCTGGAAAGGTAAGGGTTTTGTTAAAGGGCGCAGGTAGAGGGAAGTGGAAATCCTAAGCCTGATCCTGTTGAAATTAATATGTGATTTGCCATCAGTTTGCAGCAGCAAGATCTGGAGCAGAGTGTTCACAACCCTATGGAAATGGTTCTAATTTTGGGGTTCTTAATTCCACACACAATTTCTTCAGGAGCAACTGCTTGGCTCTGTGCATGGTAACAGTCAGACCTTCTGCTTTTCCAGAAATAACCATGTCATAGGCTGCTGCTTCCTTGTTTTATGCATTTATAGATATCAAGGAGCCTATATAAAGCCTCTCCACGATTTGTTCATATACAGTAGTCTTCCTTTTGATATATTTTTAGATCAATTGCACTTAAACAACACTTCCTCAACCTACTGAACTTTGCTCTGAGATGACGACCAAGGGAAATGCAAACATTGTGCTGTTTAAAGGACGACAGCCAACATTTTCCACAGCACTCATTGAAAGGGTAAGGTACTACGAAGGACAAAGAGTTTAGCATGACTCCAAAGTGGTGCAGCACCCAATTCATGCTCACAAACTCTGCAGCTTTCTTTGGGCAGCCTCCAGACAGGTGTGAATTTATCAATGTGCAAGAAGCAGCAGCTTACATGATCTCTCACTGAAGATGTACACGTACAAGACATTACATGATCTTTCAGTTTTCTAATTAACAGTGCCACATTGAAGAAAACAAGAGCTTCAAGCCTCTTTGCAAATCATTTTATCAAAGGGAGAATTGTAATAAACAAGATGACTCATCAAGGAAAAGCTGTGTCTGGGCACTTCTTTCCTTCTTTGCTACAAGGTTTGATAAAGCTGAAAAAACACCTGGAGAGGCAATTTTCATATGGCTTGGTTGTTGTGTGCTTTCAAGCATATCACCTCAGAATCTCAGGAATGGCAAAATTCCCCTTTTCTGAATTTTCCAGTGTAGAGAATATAAACAGACCCAACTTCTGGTTACTCCAGTACAGAAACCTTTCTATCAGATTCTGCCATTTTTACCAGAGTAAGAGGTATGGCTAACTAGAGCCCTACCTGTAAGATTTTTCATGGTTTGTAAAGCTTGACTGCTAAAGCAGCAGACTGGACAAGAGTAAAAAAAAAAAATTGTGCAGATATCAGGACTTTTTTAGTGGTTAAAGTACAAATTAAATCAGTCCAAATTACAGTACTGAGCACTGTTGCATGAAGATTTCCCCTCACAGGGTGTAAAGTACACCAAGAAAAACTCATAGTGGTTTTGAAAAACAATTTTCAGCTCCCTTGTGTGCTGTGAAAACTCTCCTGTTCTGATTCTGTTCTGATCCCATGCAACCAATGCATGTCTTTTACTGTGCAGAGCACTGGTGTAGGGAGAGGACCTGTTAGCATGTCCTAATCAATAATTCTTTATGAGCAAACATTGTTTTTTAAATACAGATTAGTCACAGAACAAACAAACAGAATATTGATGAAAAAAGCACCTGGGACAACTGCAGCGTGCAATGATTATACCTGAGATGAGAATCCACGGTGCAGTGGAATTTACACATGCCTATCAGTAAGATAAAAATGTTGCTGCATATCAGTAAGAAAAAAATGCTGCAATTTCATCAGACACCACTAAATAAAATCTTTGCAATGCTGAAAAAAAATACAATGTTAGTTTGTGTGCTTTCTAAGGGGAAATTGTTCAGATATTGCTATGGATCAAGTGAAAACTTTAGACAATCCCTGCTTTAGGTTCAGATTTTTGGCAACAGCTTCACAGATCCAGAATGCCCATGAAGACAACAGAGAAAGCCATATCCCACACATCAGTACAAGACATAATCAAGTTATGGCTGCTTTGTAGGAACAAGGCATCCTTGTAGAACTGATTGTTTTGCAACTCTTGTCCTGCTGGCAGAAGTAGAGACACATGTAGGTGGAATATTCTGCAGCTGGAAGTCCAAAGACACTGAGAATAGAGACAAGACACAAATGGGCTTTGAGACAGAGAGTGGTACACAATGTGAAATGAGACAGAAAATGATGACACAGAGACAGCAGGACAGGGATCTAAACAGTACAAGAGAAGGCATGGGAGCCTGAAAAAGGGTAGAAGCACATGACTACATCATGTGTTACTAAAGTCAGGAAGAGCTGACTCAAACTGACAAAAGGTGAAAGATATACATAGAGGTAAAAGCATGGTGATGCACAGGTTGTGTGTTGGTGCAGATTTAACAAGAATCTGAAGCTAAGAAAGTTGAGGCTTACAGTCTGAATTTGGAAAATGAAATGCTGGTACAGACAACCTTTTCCAGCTGTTAAACCTGTGTTAGGTGAAATTCACTCCCTTACAATTGAAATGAATGCCTACTGTGAATGCCTGAAGCTGCCACAAATTGTCTTTCAGGACCCTGCAGAGCCCTGTCTTACATGTGGTCTGGATCTTAAATAATTTGAAGAGGGTTATGTCCCGTGAAAGTCCAGCAATTATCAGGGAAAAAAAAACAACACTGGGAGTTTCTGCAGGAAAAATGGCCATTTCCCAATTGTTCTCTATTCTGAAGACTACCCTTCAGAACCTTTGCAAATGGAGAGGGCAGTTTTCCTAGCTACTGGCAAGGAATAGGTCCCATCCCTCATCAGCCTGCTGGACACCAGTAACACGGCTTGCATGAGCTAGGCTCACAGAATCAAGCCTACCCAGACTAACTGGGCTGTTTCTATCCACAAACCTAAAACCATTTTCTGGCCTCCAGACTAGTATTTTATGTTCTTTCCTGACTCAGGCTACCTTTCAGCCCTGGATCCCACAATCTCAATCCACCTCTCTGTGCTGTGGGTCTCTGCTGAGCCTTCCCTCTCTCACCACAGCCCATGCTTTAACAAAAATGAAGAATGCAGCCTTTGTGGCAGCACTGAGTGAACACCGCTTGTAAGGAAAGTATCCTAAATCTCATTAAAAAGAGATAAAGCCATCTGGATCCTAAGACAGTCAGTTTGAAAAAACCTCACAAAACTATTCTGAAAACAATTTACGAAGAGAAAGAGATAGGAAAACAACTTTGCTGCCAACAAATGTTGTAGCCCTTGTCATCTATTACCACATGAACAAAGCACTCAATGACTGCCTCCAGTACCACTGCCAATTATTATGACAACATACAGTATAACCATATTATGTTTACAATATAATACATGTGAGTATTCGATAGAGCCTGGCAGCACTTCAGTCACTGCCTCTTTTATGCTTTAAAAATCAATTTTTTAAACTGAGTTTGCTGTATAACATGTTCCCTAATTACATAGTTTACTGTATAGAGAACAAGAAAGGATATTGAAAGTGATTTCAGGCAAACCTCTGAACATTTAGTGAGATAAACCCTTTTTATTCATACACATTGTACCACTAACAGCCAACATAATGCCTTTATTCTACAAACATGCCCAATCTCATTCCCATTGACATCAGAGACAAATTTTCCAAAAGTTTCAGCTTCAACTGAAACTCAAGAACAAAATGTTGAGGCCCTAGTTTTAAAGGGGTTTCTTCTCCACCTTTTACACTACAATTAAGGTAAACAGGATCATTTGCTTCATTTGTGAATGACATCAGAAAAACAGTTTGCCAAATGATTTGATTTATATTTCCCAAATCACGTGCCAAATAGAAGCAGGAGGTTGCCCTGGAAAATATAGATGTGCTCAGACTCAAATATCCAATTACTAAAAGACCCCACTGTCAGTCCACAGCCAATAACTTGGTTAAATTTCTGGGTGGGCTACCTATTTTACATATAAATCAGGACACAGAGGCACAGATACTTAAAATAACAATGTGCATGCTAGCTTAAGTACATCAGGCCTAAGCAACAACACACAATTATGATTATAATGATCCTCAGGCAAGCCTGAGTTCAGAATGAACATGGTTCACCAGCCAAGCTTTAGAGCAGGTTATCCAAAGAGGTTGCATATGCTTCATCCTTGGCAGTACTCCAGATCTGACTAGATAAAGCTGAGTGGATATGGATACCATAACCCAAACTTCAGTTACTAACACTGGCTTGTTCTGCTACTGAAAGGTGCTTAAAAACTCATGCCAGCCCTGGCAGCTCCAAATCACAGCCCTGGTTACACAGGGGGCACACTGGAAGCAAGCAGCAATTGCAGAGATGCTTTCTTAAATGTAATGCTTGGCTTGGAAATCTTTATGCTGGCACAGTGGACTGAGTGGAGCTGTTTTAGAAATACCTGAAGAACATCTAGAACCTCTCAGAGACTTCTTTGATTACTTAGGACAATCAATTTTTTTTTGCTTCAGTATGATTTATAACATCTAAGATCCATGCATAGAGTTAACAGGAAAATTTGGAATATATGCACTTATATTTCTACACTGTGGTTAAAGAGAAAGCCATTCAAACAATTCCAATATCAGGCTAGAGAGAAACTGTAATGGTAATTCCTCAAGTAGCTGCCTTGAAACATATTTAATATTTTCCCTTGTGATCTTGGCAGAGAAACTAGCTTTGTGATAAGCTGTTAGTACAAAGAAAGACTGTATTCCACACCAAGGGGGAGCAGAGAACTTTGCAATAACAGAAACAGAAAAACTGGATGAAGTGCATGGTCATCCATATAGGAGTAAGAATTTCTGTGACAAGATGGAAATTACAAATGAGGAGAAAGAAGAGGGTGTATTTAGTGCATCAGGGGATGACTGTGAGCAATCACTGTGATGTGGCACAAAGAACAGTAGGATATTCTGCGTGAGACGTTGCCAGGAAGGGCAGTGTCAGGATACAAAGTACTAATCAGAATGAAACAATGCAGGATCTTGCCACTCATATTCAAGAAAAATGAAGTCAAATTAGTGCAGTTACAGAGAAGTTTGACACAGTAATAAAAATAAGACAAACACTAAGGATATAGATAAATCTACTCTTATTAAAGAAGTCAGATCTAACTATCAACAAGCTGACAAAATTCAATATTTTGAAAATTTCTTTTACAATATCCTTTATGTTCATTTTAAATTGTACTAATTTTCACTAGTACTAGTTCATTTGAAAAAGTACATTATAAGTACAAATGAAAAAGTACATTATGTACTACTTTGTTTCTCTAGACTTCAGTTTTTGCGTATTTTTCTTCTGGATATTGTTTTTTTTTCCATCTTCTGTTCCAGAACTATGGACAAGTTTGAAATTCATTTCAACATGAATCCTCACAAAGACAAATTTATATTTCTCTCTAAGACTGACAGAAATTTTAGAAAAAAATACCAGTTACCAAGGAGAAACAGAAATGACAGGTTTTTTTCCTGAAGTATGTGCAACTATGAATTTGTATAGCCAGAGTCAAGAATCCTATTGTCATTCTAGAGGCAAGATCACTCAAAAAAACCCAGGTCCAACAATTTCACCCACTAACATCACAGACTTTGTTTTAAAGACTGGCACTAAATGTACACTGATTGTAAAAGTCAGACAATGTTAAGCATTACACAGCACTTTGTCTGCTCAATTAATCCTCAGGGGTCTCCTGGCAGGTATTTTAAAGACCTGCCTAAGGCCACAAAAGAAAATCAGCTGGGATAAAAACACAGCAGTGTCCATCTCTCAGGTTGTTCACCATTAGACCATGCTCCTCTTGTAAGAAAGGATCATAGCAAATTCCAGGGTTTATGGGAAAGAGGCTCTATTTAAACATTTAAAATTTTAAAGCACTTACTGGAATAGAAAAAAGGAAATGGGAATAGAAAATATGAGAAATCCAAGTTAATCCAAGAAACGCGATAGCAATTGATCACAGTGCAGTCTGGAAAGAAAATGTAATCAATACAGAGGGGAGGAAATCAAATAAAACAGATACAGCTCCAGTGACTGAGGCACAGATGCTCAGATTGCAGCTAGGGGTGACTAATTTGTCCTCACCCCTGCTGTATGATGAAAGCTAGAAAGGTAAACATTAGGAAATGCCATCTAATATCAATATATATATTTCTTACAACTGTGTAAGAGTGGCAAAATGCAAGTCTGAAATTGCTATTAGAATTGCTTTTCAGGTCTTAGGAAGTGCCTTACTCACCAAACACTGCTTAGTCACTGCAAGGGAGTGTTTTGGTGCATCTGTGCTCCTGGGAAATGATGTTAGCATGAAAATTCTATTTACATTTAATGTATTTTCTAGTGCTGATATTTTGATGATAAATTGATATTTTTGGTGACAAATTCAATTTGTTCCAGGTATTAGGAATGTAACATTGTTAATGATAATAATGCTAACACTTAAAAAGCTTATGATGTTACCAATCTAGAATGAAAGTACCACACAGGCATATATCCTAAGTACTAAGCAAATACTATTTTCATCTAGGAAATAAGTTATCATGATTTTTTAAAATATTGTTTTGTACCTAAGAAGTAACTGAAGCCAGGTCAGTATGGTTCTGTTCATACCTAAAGGACAGACATTCTACTTTGCTATGAAAATCAGAATATTTCATTAGAGAATTTAAGCTTAAGTTTGGGTTTTTTCTGGGGTTTGGTTTGTTTTTTTTTTAAAAAAAACAAGTAAGGAAATGATACTTCAGCATCTTGGAAAGCTGAAGTATCATAATCAAGAGCTCAAAAATCAAGCTCCCTTATTCATATTTTACATTATCTGACTGCGAACACTTTCACAGAACATTATTGCTTAGACAAAAGCAAGAATGCAAAGTCTACTTCAAAGGGCTTAGAAGTTCAGGAAAAAATCTTGAAAATCTTTTTGAATCTTGAAAATCTTTTTGAATCTTGAAATTTTGAAAAAAAAAATTTGAGTTTTGTCATTCTGCCTTTTAATTCTAAGATTGTTCAGCCTCTCATAGGATTATCTTTGAGGGAATTATTTGAATACAGATCCTTCTCTGTCCTAAACTTGCCTTCTGGAATTAATATAGCTGGTATAATCTTTTTAAAAATACTCAGTAGGTTACATCTGTATTGTAATATCATTGGAATATCATTCTTCTTCAGGACCAGATGTATACAGATCTGTATACATCTGGTCCTGAAGAAGAATGATATTCCAATTTCTTTCCTTTTCTCCTCAGATGGGTCAATGTGACATAGAGGCAACTTGACCCCCTGCCCTTCACAGACAAGTGAGTCTCTCTAGGGATTAAGAACACACACATAAATGTACATCTGATCTTTAAACACCTAGGCCAAATCAAGCTCTTTTCTCTTTCAGATACTATTAACTTTGAGAATATGAGATATTTTTCTATCCAACTTAGGTTTCATTGAGTTTTAATTCTAATTTATTTTTAATATAAAGGATTCCCTTCTTGAGTCCCATTTTTAATATAAATTTCCTTAACATTTTCCCCCAGAATTTAAACTTTCTTTTCTTCCCAAGGTTTAGATAAGGTTATAAAAGGAATGCTGTTTCTTTAAAGCTGACACAGTGAGAAGGAGCAGGCTGCCTTAGATCGCAGGCCATTTCATTTCTCATAAGCATGCTATCACTAGCTACCCTTAGGAGAATGAACTGTATTGATTGGTTCAAATCAAACCTGTGACCTGGTGGCAGTATTAGATGTTTCTTACAGAGCATCATCTCGTCATTAATCTTTCATTAGGCAGCATGATCCGAGAAGCAGCAGCAGTCACACCACGCTTACTCTCTCGAGTGATGCCACCACAGAGCTCTCCCTTATTGGATCACAGCAATTACTGGCCTTACAACACAGATCCTGAAAGCCTTATCAAATTTCCTCCCAGGGATGACAAGCTTACAAATAATCATGTGCTGTTTCTAGAGTGAGGACATCACAAAATTACACCAGAATGCAGTAAACCCAAGTCATTTGCAATTAAATATGTGACCCAGGTTTCTGAGATGATACATCTTCATTTACAGCATATGAAGCCTTTTACAGAAATCCCAAATACATCAAATTAAGGTTCTTATAAAGTTCCAGTCAAAGAATAGGTAGGTAAGTGCCAAATGACATTTGTGCCTGGGAGAAATGAAGCAGAACCTCTGGTATCTGGATTGCTGGCATCTCAGTGCTGTGATTTAAAGAGCTGGGAAAGAACTGCAAGCAAACTGCAGGAGAAAGATGTGTCTGTTCCCAAGGACCTAAGTACTTCTGGATTGAGCCCAAGAGGGGGATATCAGTTCTTATATTTAGCTCCACAGCACATCATAGCAAGGCTGGGAGAGGCAAAAGTTGGAAATTGTGCACCTCTAACAATACATGCAAATATTGAAAGGATTAACATTTTAGTGCCTCTGAGTGAAGTTCCTTTACACAGTGCAACTGGCCTATAAGTCCGCAGATCCTGTTCTTCCTCAGGTTTACAAATATAAGGGTTGTGTGTCTAAGCTATTTTCTGTAGCCATATAAAAGCAGCATTAAAATTTGAACACAAGATCCATTAACCTCAGCAACCATTAAAATACAAAGGCCTAGCAAAGGGCAAAGTAACTCCCTATTTGAAGAGAACTTAAAAAACGCATATTGCAGAAAGGTTCTTACTCATGCAGTTTAAAAATTATTCTGGCTAAATCACAATTGATTTGATCAAGGATATGGAAAAGTGGCATGCACAGCACATCTGGACATAATGCAAGCACCTCACTATTGCCTCAGGCAAGGTGGTGAACCTCTTCTTGTCCCACAGATGTGACACCTCCTACAAACACCACCCATGGCCACTCCCCTGGCAAGCCCAAGAGCTGTCGACCATCAGTAAGGCTGTGAAAGGACAGGCAGCCTACACAGAGTATGAAAATGAAGATTAACATCTTTTCCCACGTGAAAAATATACATCCAAGATAGGCAGATTCAGGTAAAATACAGGACAGGTAGGTGTGGCCAAATGCTCTAAGTTGTGGGTTCATCTCATCATGGGCAGTACAATACGTCAGTGTCTCACTAACTACACAAATTCCAGTGGTTCCAAGTTTGGAATTTGCTCTTGAAAGGTAATTTGAGCTATAGGAAACTGAAGTGCCTCCTTTTTTATTATGCTGCTGACTTGAGCACTTAAGTATTTATCTCCTCTTGTGTTCAGCAGGGAACATCTATCATTGCTCTCTTAAGTCCCTCCAGCCAAGCACACAATTTGCAGAAGCAAAATAATACCACCCTAATTCATATTATATACTCCATAAGATTTTACATGATAAAAATCAGTCCCTAGTATTGTACACCTGGGCTGAGATAACAGCAAAAACTGGCAAAGTGAGCTGACACAGATTTTTTAAGAGGCAGATTCACTGTACTGGACTTGGTATTTATCATCAAAAAATCAGCCTTCACTAACCTCAAATATTTCATCATGTTGAGGTTCTTCAGAGAGGAACATGAACCTTGGAAAGATCTGAACTGTAATGGGCTGTTTTAGTTCATGCACTCCTGTTCTCTGGAGCTACCAGACAAATTTTGGTAAGATACAAGTACTATGAAAAAAAAAAAAAAAAAANAATGTGAACATGCCATTCTGATGGAAAAATTGAGATTACTATGAGAGGAGGAAAATACGTGAGCACTTCCAAGAGAAAATGAAAAAAGACAAAATATGATATAGCTGCACATGACATGTTTTAATTTTTTTAAATACTGAAAATTATTTTTTTTCTAATAGAAAACTATGCATATTTCATAACCTTCCTGTGCATTTAGATTACAGAATTAAACATTTTAGGAACAACAGTTGATTACAACAAATTCTCCAAATTCTAGCAATACAATTGTACAATTTGCCTAAGGCTAACATGCCTTAGGCAAAACTGCAAGCCAACAGATAAGACTTCCTGGATGACAGGAATGTCTTGACAAAATGCAGTAATCAAAACGTTAATAAGCCTAAAAGACTAATTAATATTGAAACACATGAGTATGAAGAATTTTAACCAGTGCAGCTCTCTTAGAAGTTAGCCAGAGGTTACTTCAGCCTTAACTGAAAGGTGAGCATCCATGGGGCAAATGGTAACAGCTGTGCCACACAAGTGTTTTGGTTGGGGAACATATTCCAACTGAAACTGCAGAAATCCTTTAGGCAGCTATGTAAACACAATTCAGGGATGCAGAGATTAGCAACCTTGAAAAGAATCTTTGCTGACCACAAATGGCTTCTTTCCAAGACACCTCTGTATCACAGCTTTCTACTGCACCTTCCCCAGAGCATATACCCCAAATACTGAATTTCTAACACCAATTCCTAAAACACAGGGTCAGTGAATGCTTCTAACCCAAGATTTTACTGAACGTTGTTTAGTGAATGTTGATCTTTAAACCCAGAAGCTTCCTGCACAAGGAGGCCTTGAAAATAAAGACATAATAGCTGCACTTTTGTAAATGAAATAACTGTGTACCTCCATACTTCCCTCAGGCTCTTGCTTGCTTGGCTGGAAAACAAAATTAAATGAAGCAGCTCATCGGCTTTGCAACAAGATGACAAGAATTCTTTTCATTCTAAGAAAACATTTTACATTTGAAATATCATGTTTTCTGACATCAAAAAAATCCTACCAGAATCCTCATTTCACCAATCCTAATTTCATCCATTAGACCAACTGTTACTTCTCTTGTCTTTCATTATTCCTTACTCCCAAATCACAAGTGTCCGTCATTCTGTTTTACATGGTGGCTTCTAATTTTCTTTGCTTGACCACCCTGAAATGCTCCAAGGAGCTAAGGTACATAAAATAAAATTAATAAACTTAACAGAAACTAGATCTGTGATATATAAAGACAATCAGTTGAAAATTCTAAAATTATACTGAGGATATTCCTTGAAGTTTTGGAATAAACAGCATGGCTTCATTAACATATTAAGACACTTCAGTCAGAAATGCTCCTGTCTTGAATGTTAGACCTCACTTTGCTCAGAGACTATCACTGATATAATTCTGTTGAATTAATAAATATAGCTGAATACATTTACTGAATTGTGTCAGAAGCCTGGCAGCCAGTTCATCACAAAAAGGAAATCCTTTGGAAAGCCTGTGTAATGATACCCTTCTCAATATATAATCAGGGCAGAAAACAAAAAGTGTGACAAAAACCCCATTGGATTTCAGCTCAAAGACATGACCTATCCTTATATATGGATGACAGATTATCACCTGAAGAAGACTAACTTATTTCTCATTTGATAGAGTGAATTTAATCTCACAACTGTAGCACAAAACCTCAAAAAGTAGTCCAATAAAATTTTTGTATTTGATTCTGTTCAGAACTCTTATTTCCAGACTTCTGTCCTGCCTTCTTCATGTTTATCAGAGAAGAACCCGTTTCCATTTCTTTTCAGAAAATTCCAAAATCTCAAAGGCTCTAACCAGAAATGACACAAGGAGGGAAAAGTAACTTCTCTGAGAGAACTTCCATTAACTCGCAGTTCTCATCAGATCAATACAGAAATTGGGTTCCTAGACTTATCCAGCCTGGCCACAGGCTTCTTAAATCTTATATGGGTGATGCAATACTTAAGTGTTGTAAAGGATTAAATTGTTAAGCACTGACAGAGCAGAGCATTTAAGCAAGTAAGTCTGATGAAGTAAGCACCTAAATGTGAGATGTGACTTCCATGAAGAAAGTCACTCTAGGGGAAGTTTAGCAGAGCTTTCTACAGCCAGCTTTCAGACATACAGGATTAGAGGAGGAGGAATAACCCAGAGAAGGCAAAAATATATTTGTTATGCAATTAGGTAAAGCAGGGTATAAAAACCTAAACATCTATTTAGTACACTCATCTATGAAAACCTGAAAACAGTTCTGTCAAGAGCAGTAGCAATTTTATATGCTATAAACAGAGCAAGCCTGATTTAAAATTCCCACATTGCATCCTATATGGTGAAGTACTGTGCTGCAGACAAAGTAACTGAGGGTAAAGGGACCAGATCAATTCATAGACAGAACATTTTTCTACAGGCAGCCCAGAGTTGAACAGAGGAAATAATTCACCAGTCCTAAAGGATAATGAAGCAGATGTTTGTACTGTAGACATCAGCATTCATTTGGAATCTGGACTGGTTAGTTTAGAACACATGGTATAAGGATGATTAGTAGTGAGAGGAAATACTGTGAACAAGTTTTGCTATATCTCATTCCAAAAGCAGACTTTCTCCTTCGTGAAACTTCAAGTTTAATGCCAAAACCCACCAAAATAATTCACAACCCTGCATCTGAATAATTACATTTATGCTAGTCTTGCCACAACATCATGCAATTTCACTAACTGTTTCAACATCAGAAATACATAGTCTGCATGTTTGTAAACGTTAGCACACATTTTCCAGACATCCATACCAGCAATTACAGTGACATCTTCTTAAAAGATTTGCAAGCATGAATGAGCATTATTCACATACAGAGTGCATAACAAAACATGAAACTAAATGTATTTTGTGGAGGTTTTGGATTTTACCAAGAGCTTCTGGCACAGCATAACTCCATTCTATGCTGTCATTCCACATCACAGATTTGAGAAAAACAAAACATGCTCTCATTTACATTTCAGTCTGTGGTATACCATACCTAGCATGGAATTTCTCTGTCAGGTAGAGCATTATTTACCAATCAAGTGTTTGGGAATACATTAAGCAATACTTATACAATCAACAGTGTACTTTCCAAGGACTGTAGAATGTATATTCTTCAGAGATTAAGAATTACCTACCACAGTGAGTCACACAAAATCCCAATACTTGTTCTCTTTCCAAACAGCCTTACTAGAACACAAGACCGAAAACTAGATATTTACTGTAAATGACTGTTGTTTTTGTAATATGCTCTGCCAATCTATAAATCCATCATTTATAAAAAATGCTTCATTTGCAGATGACAATATGGGGCAACACCCACTACAAGAAAATAAATCCACTGTCTGTGCCAGGCAGTTTTTAATAACTGCCCTGTATTCTTTTTCTTCATGATAGAACTTTTGATTAGAAAGCCATATAGAAAATATTAAACTGGAAAATAAATCTGATTTACAACTAATAGGAAATACCAAATCCATTGGAATAGCAGTAAGTTATAGACATAAATTATATTTTTATATGTATTCATACATATGCCTAAAATAAATTACTTATTACAAAACTGTATGATTGGTGCTCATCTAGAGCACCAGCCTGGTAAAGAATGGATACCAATACAGAGGTTTTTAAAAAACCCAAATAACTTGTCAAGCAAAATACAGTGATTTTGACATTAGTTTGTGAAAAACCTGGCAGAAGAGATAAGGTTTTAGATTAGCATAGGCACACAAGGTGCATTACTGAATGGTTAGCCTGAGCAATTCTGTATATATTTTGAGATGTACTTGACTCAGTAGCTATACTTTATAATTATGAATAATGTATAATGCATTGTGATAAGAAAAAAATTTAAATCCTGAACTGATATTATCAGTGGAACAGAACTGCTTGATTTCGTGTGAAAAATTAACATTGTCAGGTAAAACAGATTTGAACAGTAAGTAAAAGGTGAAGTGCAGAACTCTAGAAGGAAGATTCATCTGGGCAGGATTAATATTTGAAGAAAATGTCTGTTCAGCATTCAGAGCAATAAAAGAAGTGGCACTGTACATGCAGCACAGGGAACAAGAATCCATAAATCCTATTTTCCCAGGGCATAGTTATACTCATTTATGCCAACAAGACCTTCCAGTGCTAAGGAGCCAAGAGGTAAAATAAGACTCTTGAGGATGGCCATGGATATAGATACTCAGCAATGAAGGGAAGAGAGAGACCACTTTCACATGGGGAACTCTGCACTCCATTAGCTACCAGAAGAGCATTCTCATGAAGCCAGACTTCTGTGGGCATTTGACTTTTTTGAACCATTGATAGGTATATTTAGATTAAATGATATCTAGACTAGAAAACTTCAGGTCACTTCATATTCTAACAAGTCTCTTTTTTCTACCTTAAATAGTAATGCTCAAATTCTTACCTGTTGAGAATGAGTGAATTTAAGAGTGTGGCTAAATCCCTTATGAATGTCAGTCAAACACTAAGGATTAATTCAATATGGCCCATTTCTGTTTTACATCCTATACTGCTTGGTATGTGACCTCCCTACCAAAAACCATCTACAGAGCTATCTATGGTTGATCCACACATGACTAAATCTGGGTATGTGCAAAAATAATTCTGTAATGAGAATGTCCAGAATTACACAAGATGTATGCATCATAAGGTCCTTTTTAAAGTTACTTTACAACCTCTTGTGTACATCATCGTTTAGAAGTTTAAAAGCATAGATTGCAACTGACTTTTTGGTTTCATGTAAGATGTGTTCATACTGGCACACCATTTTTTTTCATAAGAAAAAGCTTTTATACTCCTTTAGCCTGAGTGGCTTTTATCTTACACCAACAGAAACAATAAAATCAAAGAGAAACAGAAGTTTCTCCAAGAGCTGTCCTCATAAAGGAAAGAATTATGTTAACTCACAGTAATTATAAATGCAGTCATAACACTGGCTGCAGTATAATCTAGACATGCCTGTTCTAGCTTTGGAATAATTTCCTGGGATACTTGCAGAGATCTAGGTGGGGCAGCACAGAGCTCAGAGATGACTGGCAAAATTGGCTATTTTGGGCTGTCAGAAGCTCAAAGGAATTGAAAGCTTTACAACAACAGTACTTTACAACAGAAATACAATTTGAATCCTTACACAGGATGAACAAATCAAATGTACAACTACACTTCCTCTTAGTCTTCAACATGCTTGGATGATCAGTGCTGTCACTTCCCTAGGTTTTACCTTTATGTTTACTGGAATTAATACTTTCATTCTTCAAAAGGCCCATATATGGATAAGACTGGAATTTCCAATCAACCATTACTATTTGATCCAAGATACACACTCTCCTTCAGGCTCCTTTGAAATTCAGTATTAGATTTGGTTTTGTTGTAATTCTAGCTCAAGCTGCAACTTAAATATTGACATTAATTTAAGTCCTATCTATGCATTTTAAGAAACCCCAACAACATAGCTTGATATGGCACTGGAAAATTAAAGGACGGGTAAAGATCAATTTACACAACTCATCAGTTGCTCACATCACCAATTCCTGCTTACAGCACTCATATGCTATTAGAGTTTCACAGATACTCACAATTACTTCACCTCTCCAGAATAAACAATCCACTAATAATTCCAAGAATCCACTAATAATAACTAAGACAGCAGCAAAATCCACTGTAATAAAAGGAACCAGGAAATGTGCACCTGAGTTCACCCTGCCACACAAAAATGAGTGGATTTCTTGTACACACACATTATCTCACCAGCACTTTGCATTGTGGTGACTTTTTGGGCTAACAGGAGGACACAGCAGAAAAAAACCCCAGGACCATGACCTGGAGCCACAGTGGTTTTCCTTACTGTGTGATTTCTCTCAGTACCTAGAGACTGCCCACACCAACTCAGATCTGCTGCTCTTCCATGCCAGCAGTGGTAGAACCATGTAAGGGAAGTGGCCTGTGCTTCCCTCAGCGAGAGTCAGGGTCATGTACAACCATCAGCACAACTCAAGGCAGTCCTACAAATTCCACGATGTTCCTCCTGATGCAGTCCTTATAAATTATTCCAGGAGAGCTGCTGTCTGCACATAAAAGCATTCTGACTGCTCAAATGACTCCTGTGCTCAGGCCACGTACAGGGGCCAGGAATGCAGAGATGCTGTAGTGGCTACAAAAAAAGGAGACAGAGGAACAGTGCACGGGGAGGAATACAAAACCTTTTTGCTCTATTGCCTCATGTGCAGATATCAGAGAACAAAGCAGACAAAAAACTACTCCTAAATATAGAATCAGTACAGGATTATGCTTACATGTTATTAAAAACAAACAAAAAGTCCAAACAAACAAACAAAACATTTTTCTCTCTGTTATGGTTATTACCTATTTCTTTTCTTCCTCAGGTAGGAAATGAGACTTTAAGCAAGAAAAACGCTGATACTTAAGGTAAAAGAAGATCCATCAGAAAATTTTCCTTCTAAAAACTTAATCTGTGAGTAGAGACATCAATACAATATTCTAAGCCATGCTTTGTTATCTAATTGCCTCTTATAAAGAATTAAACTGACATTACTGTGCAGAACAAAAATGCACTCTACAATCTACTTTAATACATTTCTTTTCCCAGGCTTAAAGACAACAGCAACATTAATCAAAGAGATAGTAAGTATTCCTGCTACAGAAAAAGTAGCCCATCCTCCCTAAGAGGATAATGGTTCCTTATACTGATGTTTATCTGTATACTATTCTGATCTGTTTTCTATTCCATCACGTGAAATTACTGAGGGATGCAGATGGTGAAATGTAAGAAAAGGCAGAAGACACCTCACAGAGTCAGAAACTCTAAAGAGGGAAAAAACGGTACCCTGATCATGTTCATAATTCTTCTTAATATGACCTTCAAAACATATTTCATCTATCCTGAGAATCACAGGCTATTTAGGAGGTACAAACATTACCAAACCTGCACCAACCCTCAAAGTGACAGTGCTTTGCAATGATACAAGTGGGTGACCAAGTAATTAGTTTGCAGAACTATATTGTGCATGTTATTCATAAATTTTAAGGTAATTCAGGTAATGTATTAGTAAGGTAGCCTAAAAACACAAGACAAGCTGACACTGAATCTCCTCAGTAAGACAATACTGTCCAGCAAATATTTGTTAGATGTTTTCAACTTTGTCCAATGTTATATGACATTTATATACAAGAAGTGATAGACATTTTGCTCCTAAAAATAAGAAGTAACACTGTAGCACAGCTACTTTCCCCAAATTTCACAACTAAGAAAGGAACACTACAGGTTACTGCTTTGCTTTGCTAGCGTTCACTGTTTCTAGTAGGTTTTGAAGGTGTTTTTTGAAGAGGCAGCGCTCTCTTACAGCTGCGCTGTTGGACACTTCCGGATAAGCAGGAGGAAGCAGGAGAAGTGAAATGAGTGTTACTTTCTGCAAAAACAGAGTCACAGTTACAAACCTTTACGCAATAAGGGCCCCGCCCTTTGTGCCCTCCCGCTTACAGGCTGCAGCAGCCTTCAGCAGGCTGCAAGTCGAAAGTCGAGTTGAGAAACCAAACAATGAAATCAGCAACTTTTGTAACAGGTCACATGAACCTGTGACCATGACTTTGAGAAAGTTCTAAGTTTAGCAAACGTTGCATCTACTATTCTAATAATGTGACAAGGAGGTCTTGTTTACAGGGTTTATTTATAACACTGTGTAGGATTGGGAGGTTCAGCCTGAAAATAAAAATGAGGTATTACTGGGAACTGACTAACAGTGGCAATGGCCACTAATGGTTCTCCATTATTATGTGTGGGCCCACAGCAGGAACAGCAGGGAATTAATCAACACAGGCTTGTTATGTCATACAGTAACCAACTAATCCAAGTCAATGGAGAGATTTGTGCTGCTTTCAGTAGCACTTGGATCAAGAAAGCCACAATACAAAAACAACCCAACCCCAAAACAATTGATGTCAAACACTTGAGCGCGTGCTAAATGAGTACAACTGAAGTTCCCAAACTGACACATCGTCTGTGAACAGCCAGATACCCAGACTTGTGAGCATTCACAAATAGAGTTAATTGCCAGTAAATCTGGCAGCCGTTTCAGCTTTATGTAGGTCAGAGTTTATAGAGCCAGGCTTAGCACAACAGTGCTAGAAACCCTTGTCACTGATAGAGACCTGTTAGTGCATCTGCTAACACCCACCGTCTACTCGCCCAACAAACTGATTCTGTTTAACACACCCTTGCCTTTCTGCAAAGGGTTAACACCTTTTTCCCCCCAAACAGAGGGGGGGAAAAAAAAGTATGAACAAACCTAAACAAGAAGCAGCCTGAACCCTTTGCTAAATGAACACACCCTCTGTGCAGCTGAACTGCACTGACAAAGCTGTACAAGCACCTAAATTCCAACTGCATTTTGATCTACTGTATCTCAAGTTCAGTGTACAGGATCAAGCTGTAATTACATTTTTATGGCCAGTTTATATTCTTACCAAATTTAGCTAAATGGAATAGGGTAAGATTATTGTACATGGTTAGAAAATGATGGAGGCAAAGAAACAGTACTTGCCAGTTTCAAAAATGTTTACATTTATACAATGTAACATGAGCTTTTATATTGTCTGTATATTCCAACTGCGCCTCAAAGACCCAAACTAGACACACTGTCATGACATATGGCTACCATGAACTTATTTATAACTTTGGGATCTCTCCATGTGTGCAATGAGATGGAATGGGCATCCATAGTGTAGTTCAGAAAAGGACTGATAGGATTTCCAGTGTCAGATGTAATAAGGGTTCTTCATAAAACACAAAGCTTTTGAGAAAATCTATCTGAAGACACCCAAAAAGGGTATAGGTGGCTTTCAGCATGTTCTCTGCATACTGTTTCATACAATGAAAACAAACAGTGACCTGAAGAAGCGGTAGAGAGTATTTCTTCCTCTGTGTGACTTCTCTCCTTTAATTTAATTCAATTCAGAGAGAAATGCTCTTTGATGAATCTAAGTATTTAGCAAAACCAGGCAAAGACCACACGAGTCATCTTCCCAATCCTATAAACACCAAAACTCCTGTGATGGAATGATTCAAGAGTTAACAATACAACACATTAAAGGGACAGTTTACAGGAATTAACTGTCTAAATTGTAGATTTTATTTTTAGTAAGAATATCATAAAAATAAAATATTAGTTACAAAATGCTAGAGAATGCAATTAACCAGAAACTGCCAAGCTCATCTTCGAGAAACATTGACTCTGTGCGTGTGTCTGTGCCTGTGTAGGTGTGTGAAATAAAAAAGTAAAAACAACTCCAAATAACATTCCTTGCTGCTGTTATTGGGTATTATATAAATCTACACTTACACATTCCAATACCATTATACCCCACCTCTGCCCTGGCCTTTTGTAGAACGTTCACAACAGGAGAAGAGACTGTAAGACTGGGGACACAGGTTATCTCCACTTGGAGGGTTTGCAGGAAAAAATTAATGGGACAGTGAAAGTTTTATACCATGAAGGTATTCCTGAATCAATGCAACTAAGTGTGGAACACCTCCACAACACTAATGTGTTTTTCAGTCCTAGAATCACTGTTACACATCACCAGCTACTTGCTGACAGCCTCTTGTATGCTCAGTGAGAATGGATATGGAAATCAAGATTTAACCAAGCCTTTAAAATGATTGCTGAAAATAATCTTTAATATAAATAAGGATTCTTTTAAAATCTTAATCAAACACAATTTATTTTCTTTTATACCGAGGGTCATTCTATTCTGTGTCTAGATTTTCATCGCAGCACCTAATGCTGCAATGATTGCAGATTCCTGTCCACTTAGAAATAGCAAAGTAACACTTAGAACACACATTTCCTCAATGCACAACCAGGAATACTGATTAAAAAAATGTGTCACCTCGTTTTATGGTTCAAATGTACTATAAAAATGTTCCCAAGAAACATCTGGTTTGTATTCACACCAGTTTGGTTTAAACACATATGTCAACAGATAATCCTCATATTCCAAGTCGAGTGAAAACAGACCTTTTCAGCAAATTCAGCCTCACCCAAATTCATTCTGAAATAAGTGATAATTTCTACTTTATTTGGTGCATAAAATCATCCATTAGTGCTAAAACTCTCAATGAACTTCAAAATCTTACCTTGAATAATCAATTCTTACCTCATCCTGTTATCACTGATCTCAGCGACACAGGAATATATTCTAAGGGATCATTAAGTAAACAAGCCTGTGCCTTTTTAGACTTGAAATACATTTTCCAGAGAGCTGACAACAAGCATAAAACTTAATTTTAATAACCCTTATTACAGATGCACTCTTACTTTCAACAGCCGAAAACTTTTTCTTCCCAGTGTAAAATAACTTAGCATTTAAATAGAACAGCAATCATGAAACAACAAAACTCTGCAGCAGTTCTCAAGAAGCAAAAGAATAAAACCTGGCTTTCTTCATCTGCATTTTCAAGCCCTTACAAAGATTGCAGTAAAGACAGCATAACTACCAAGGAGGTAGGAAGAGTCCTACACTAACCCCAGCTGTTAAAAGCAATCTGAATCAGAGAAGTTAAAGCAAAATCAGGCTTAGTTTTAAGTATTCTGTTTAGTGTAGCAGAAAGGTTAAAAACATCAGGTTTTTTTCCAGGTTACAAAAGGCTTTTAAGATATAAGCTACCACGATAAGTTATTGTAATGAATCTTTCTAAAATGCTAATTAAACTATAGATTATATGAAAATTAAATCTAAGGAAGTTTTTTGTAGAATTTTGAGCAACATTCAAGCAGTATGCAACTCAATCCTTAAAAATAATTTTATTTTTGTAACACAAATCAAATTTAAAAGCCTAAAAAAATCCATTTACAATTAGGCATGTGGCAACACCAAAATGCCCTTCAAAAGTAATTTAGTGATGTTACTGGGATGAGGGAGGTACCAAGCTTTTGTAGGAAATCTCTCAGTTCCAGAAAGTATGCCAAATTAGACAGAAGCTAATTAGAAAGCTTTAGAACACGCTGTTTTTACAACACAGACATAACAATCAACTGTGTGAAGAAAGGAAACCAAGAAGGAGCAAACTCTGCCACCCAAAAACCTCCACACCCAGTCGTGCATCACTTCAGTTAGCAAGAAATGTCACTGAGCTCCACAGGGACAGGGTCATGCCCCACTTGCAAAACAACTTTACCTTACCTTCATTGCTTCTAAAGGCAGGGCAGAAAGAAGATACCATCTCAGAATCACTCACTTAAAAAATATTTTAAGATCTAAACATGCAGAAAAGTCAACAAAATTGAAGATTAAATTCTCATAGGGCAACTTCTGATAACATTTAAGTCTATTGCCATGACATGTGTTCATGCATTGGTTTTGCCTCTGCTGTGCTTTCAACTGAATGAGCAACAGATTTAGGATTTCTGCTAAGCATTGTGCTCACTAGAGAAATGTTCCACAGTGCCCCGTTGTTTATGGAAGTTTCAACATGGTAGTCATGATCTACTGAGTCCATTGTCAACATCTCACATTTACTTAGGCATTCCAAGGCAAAAGACAAATTCCAAAGAATTTACAAGCCTAAACAGTTACAAAAACAGGAGCCTTTAGGGAAAACAATGAGGTTTTCTCTTGTTTTAAACTTTTTTACACAACTGTGCCTGCTTTGCAAAATGGATTTCTCATTGTGATTTACAGTATACCACAGATGTTTCTTTGTGGACTTAATAAACTTACCCACATTTTTAAAACAACGGTTGAACACGAGTTCCAGTCCACTGACAGTCCTATATAAAGGCAAGTAACAGTCCAGAGCAAAGGAAAAAAAAAAAAAAGGACTCAGTGGATACAGAGGAAGCAACAAGTTTTGGAAGAAACAAACAGAAGAGAACAAAAGTTTCAAAGAGCCTGAGCTGCATTGAGGAGATTTATGTGATACATTTTGACTTACACTCTTGGAAACTTTGATCTAAGGGTGGAGAGTGAGGTGGGTGAGGATAGGAAGGATTAGAAGGGAGAACAGAGAAATAGGGCTTAATCTATTTCTGAATTTTGAAAGCCATATTTAATCTAAGTATTCAAGTTGCACTGTTGGTACACAACAGTGGCAACAACAAAAAGTTCATACATTTTGTAATTCATCCTCTCATTACAAACACTACCAGGTAATAATCCTGCACTGACCTTGAGCACGGGCTAGGTCAAGTGGCAAAATGTCAATCAGAAATTAACAGACTTATGAAATAGTTTCATATTACATAAAAAGCTACAATGGCTATTAAATGAATTAAACTTTGATTAATTCACAATAAACCATCAGAAAAATCTTTAGAGCTGAATGCTTTGAACTCTTACCAAGATCTAAGAAAGAAATAAAAAGGCACCTTTTTGCGAAGTTATCCAAATTTTCAATCATTTCAATCATTTTCATGTAACAAATGCCACAAACACAATAAATACATTTGTGAGACTATTAGACTACAGTAGAACCTGTGAAAAGCTACCTTGTTTCAGTTCATAAAGATGCTGCAGTGGCTATTCCACAGAAAGTATGCAATGTTCAAAAGAAACAGGTAGCATCTTTAATATGCAATTTCCAATCCTCTCAAGCACTTACATGATTAACAGCCTTAACATTATGCTCACCACATTGCCCTGGTGGGCACGATACACCTCCTTGTCTTTGTCAGAAAGCACTGAACAACTTACTCAAAACACCCTTTGCCAGACTGCACATATCCTGAATTTCTTGCTCACATCTTTACTCCTCTTTTCTACCTGAAAAGAGGAGTGATCATCATCACTGACAATTCTGCTTTCCTCAGAGAAATTAAGTTATCATACAAGGAATGAGATAAAGCAATTCCTTTATTTCTCAAAAAGCCATGAATTCTTTACTTTGGTGCTGCTAGAAACACAGGAGAGTCCCATGAAGAAAGTGCCAGGATACTTAGTGCCTATGCCTGATCAAGGGCTGTTCATAAGTAACAGCAGAACTGCACGCACTTTTCAAAATCTTTTTTTAAACATTAATGTTCTCATATTCCTTCACCATCCAAGTTATCCCCACTTCTACAAAAACTTTTGTCATGTCCCTTCTTGACTCCCATCTTCCCTCATTAGCTCCAGAGGCAGGAGTGTAATAAATAGCTCTAAGGGTAACTGCCATTCTCCACCTTGCATAATGTAACCACCTAACGAGAAAATGGCATCTCGAATACATTTCAAATGCATCACGTTTTCTCCAGAATGAAAAAGCCAGGCTGCAAGAACTGACTTGACAGTCAGCCCTGGATCATACCACAAGGAAATCCTTAGGATTGTGAAGGAGAGTAGCATGTTCAAGTCACAGAAGAAACTTCCAATTAACTTTCTGGAGAACGCCCACAAACCAGGAGTGCAACACTGCCAAATCTCCTCTACAGCCACAGGAAAGGTACAATTATCATTTAGCAACAAAACAGCAACTCCTCCAGGCAGAACTAAATCACAAACATCATACTGAGAAACAGAAATCACTCCTCCTTTCCCTCTGCCCTGGGGCTTATAATTAAAGGAATCTCAAAAGAGATCCTCTTTATTTCTATTCCTTGAAAACAAAGAGCCCTCTTGAGTCAGAGAAACCAGCTTCCACCAGAAACTTCTTCTAGTCTGCCCTGAAAAATAGTTTCCAGATATAGAAGGCAACAGAAAATATATGGTGCCTTTTAAAAAATAAGATCAATAGATCTGTTAAATGTATGTGGACCTTCATAAGTTTCATAAGAATTAGAATGCCTTGATTATGCTGAAAAGCTAGATGTTTTCAGATAAAAGGGTAACTGACACTTAGAAGTGAAGAGGGGCCATCATGGAACTTGAACAGCTGTTAATTGTTACCTGTAAGAAAGCAAAGGGCTGACAGGAGGACAAAATTAGGTGCCAAATTTATGTTTCTGCTGAAACCACAGTTTTTAAGCGTCCACCTGGGTTAAAAAAGTTAAGCTCTGAGCTTATGTTTTGGAGGTACTCTTAACAGAGTCCACTGGACTCTTGGTGAAAATACCCTGGATTGCTTTATGAAAATATTCTCCAGCTGGTAACAGGCCATTTCTGTCCTTCAGCCTGTGGGAGCCATTCCATGCCTGGTAGCTGTTTGGGTTCATCCCAATAACTTCTATGAGGACACTCAGAACACTGAGCAAATACCTCACATTCTGGGATGAGAATGAGTAGAATCCACAGCTCTGCACTCCAGGGCATTTATTATGCAAGACTTACACACAGACTGATACTGCTCAGTGCTCACAGACTTCCTGGAAGGTTGTTTCTGATAGGGGGCACCACCTCAAAGCCATGAAGGGCACGTGGAAAATTCCAGGAAAGCTTCACTTCAAATCACAGGACTTTTTTTTTCTAGGTTAAGAAGATTATTCAACTATTTTGCAGGGAGGTTCTAGCATAGGCTAGTACACAACTGCAGAGATGTACACTCAGTACAGATTTTCTCTCCAGGTTACAGTAAGCTTTGCAATGATATTCTGGTGATATTCAGAAGCCTGTTTTATTGTCAGCATACAGTCATCCAGGTGACTAAATGGTGAAGTAAGCATTGCAAATTCCCTCTTCAGAGGAGATGCAGTATAATCTCCAGACAACATATCCCAGGGCTGCTTTGCTGCACTTCAAGCAGTTATCTGTGCAATTACACATTTATGGGTCCAAACACAGCTCTGTTTGACAGGTGTGTCCCTAGCAGCATGTAACCAGGAACACCTTAGTGGAAAACCAGCAGCAGTTGCATTTCTAGAAGCTAATGAGTAATCCAGGTTTTTGATGGAGAACACTATTTTAAGAATGGCACGAATTTACTGATACAGTTTTCCAGAATTTCTTTTTTAAGGCAGCTGAAGGAGAAAGCCTTGTGTTCCTGAAAACTTGCCCACTTCTTGCATCTCTTCCTCTGTATGACTCAATCTAATAAAAGACACAGCCACTCTCTAATAACCACACCATCCTCCCTTGGAATGCTCTGGGACAGCACAATTCAGCTCAGGTTTGCTCTGCACCATGACATCACTACACTGCAAAACAGAGCCCTTCAAATGCCACATTCAAACTTCACAAACAGATGCCACTGTGTCACAAAGAAAGGCTGAGAAAGAAGATTTGCTAACACTGAACAGTGCACTGGCACACGAAAAGGGCTGAACCTCTATTTCCTTCAATTTCCCAGTTGAGACTTTGGCTAAGCCTACTCAAAACCACTGGGGAATAATCCCAAATTAACTATTTGGTTAAGCTCTGTAATGAAAATATCCCTGGTTTAGATTTAGTTCAGATTAGTTTAGTCTATATTTAGTTCAACACTTCTCTTTCAAATTAAAAAAACCCCAAACTTAAGGGTGAGAGCACACCGATGCAGACACATCAGCCCTATGGGGACAGAACTCGGCACACTCAGTTTTGCCTTCTGGAAATTTCAACTGACTTTACAGCTCCTCTACAAGGACCTTGATCTGGTGCTTATTGTGTAACTCTCAGTGACTTTTTTCTAGATCGTTCACATGCTTACAGTGACTAGTGTAACAGAAGTTACTTGTTGATGATATAGTTCCTTGTTTCACATGGTCCACCACATTTTCTTTGAATATGAACAGTCTGGGAAGATGCCATCCCAAATTAGAGACCTTTTTGCTGTCTGGTCTGTCTAGAGAAAGCAACAGCTTTGGGAGACAGACAGTCAGCCACTGAGTTTTATGAACAATTTCAGAAAAAAAACCCAACCACAAACCACGAACCCCTCACCCCCATTCAGAATGGATCAAAGAGGACCCAGCAGCTTTTTAATACCCACTAGTGAAATACAAAGAGTTACAGTAAGGAGTGTGTAAGCCTTGTCTACCGAATACTACTATTAAAAGCTTACGCATGTGGCCCAGTACCCTTTCACATTATCTGATTCTTAGGAAAAAAGACAAGGCCAGCTCCAGCAGTAAACAATCCCCGGCTTCAGCCCTTCACAGAGTCCATGACCACAAAGGCTAGGGAACATCCTCGGGCTGCTCGAGAGGCGGACTTGGCAAGCGGCAAAGAAATGAGCCAGCATCCTTTTAGCATTCTAGATAGAAGCTACTGCTGTCACTGCCGTAGTTGAGAGAGCCACCGTAATAGCAATGGCATCCTTGACACGGCACTTATGTAATAATTAATTGTGGGGAATGTCGTGTTCCAGCGGGGGTAGAAACCATCCCCCGGGGTAACGCTTTGCTTTTCTCTGCCGGGAGAGCACAGCACGGACGAGAGCAGCACGCGTTGCTGTTTGCCCCCGCTCGCAGCGGCACACAGCTATCCTTTCATTCAGCACCCCGCAAAGCGAGGTCTGGCCGCGGCTGCCTTGCTCGTGCCGAGTAAAGGCGAATCCCCGGCACGATGCAAAGAACGCCCTCGCTGCTTCGAGAGCCATCAGTGCCCGGGCGCTGCCGCCCGCCGTGCCTCGAGTGGGGCGCACAGGCAGGGCCCAGGGTCCCGCTCCTCACCCCCGCCATCCTGAGGGGGACGCGGAGGCCCGCACGTGACGTGACGCTGCTTAACGTCACCACGCCCTGCTCGCCCGCCAGCGGCGCTCTATAAATAGCGGCGCGGGGCCGCGCAGGCGCGCGCCCGCGTCGTGACATCACGGTCGACGCGGGCGC